>OY720441.1:280575380-280934772 GCA_963082915.1 Dolichopus griseipennis
AGAAGGCTTACCCTCTGATGAAGATCCTATTGTTAAAGTTGTTAAAATCTATAACGAAACGATCCACTCTGCAACTAATAGAAGACCAATTGATTTTGTAAACGGCACCATTTCATCCGCACAATATCCTTTTATCCAAGAAACATTAATAAAATCTAAAACTAAAAACATAAAAAAACTTAATGAAAACAGAAAAAAACAAAATGCTTCGAAATATTTAAAACTTAACCGTGTCACAAAACTTCAACCATATTACACCAAAACTGAAATTAAAAATCAAACTGAGAATCACTTTCAAATTAATAATGAAAAATTACCTAGATACATTAGCTAATTTAAGAAAAAATTCAAATATGAAAACTAAAGACAAAATAAAAATTAACTAAGTCAATATGACACCTCATCTATTTTAAGATAAGACTTTTGATTACTTTATCCATAATAAGTAAATAATCAGAATTACATTTTAATTTTTTTTACTAACAAATAATAATACTAACAATTGCAAATTACGAATAGCAAAATTGAAATAATTTACCTTATTATTACTTTAGGAATCATTTGTGTCAGCATGTTTTTACTCTGTATTATCAACATAATTGCATGCTCTCATATTGATATTCACGAGATACAAAATGGGAATGGGTATATTCTCGTACAGGATTCTAAAATAAATATCATCTATAACTATACAAAAATAATGCATATCATTAACTTGAAGTTGTATGAAGAGACTATAAATAAAATAGCACAAAATGTAGAACAATTACAAAATAAAAACACAACTTTCACTAACCTTTTGCATGACTTGAAACATTTGCAAGATAATTTTAGTTAGTTTAGCATTATCCCACATCATATACAAAAAAGGGGTTTAATTAACTTCGTAGGTAACGGTCTTCGCTTTTTAACGGGCACCATGGATAATAACGACAGGGATGAAATTCAACAACATTTAAAATTTATTGAAAAAAATAATAATGCATTAATAAATAACGCGAATCAACAAGTTTCTATAAATCAAAACTTATCCGATCACATCCAAAATATAACTAACCACATTAATTCCTCTCAAAACAAAATATTAACTGAAATTAATAACTTACAAAACAATATAGAAAAAATTAACGAAGATATTAAATTACTTAAAATAGAATTAGAAATAGAAAAAAACATAAAATTATTATCAAAACAAATATCTAATATTAAGGAAATAATACTATCCAGTAAATTAGAAATTTTATCAAAAAATATTTTGACAAACGAAGAAATTGACAATTTTAATATAACTTTAGAAAAATTACCGTTTATAAAAAACAATGTTGCACTTGCACTTTATGAAAACAAAATTGTATTTATTATCTCAATACCCAATTTCTCTAGCGATGTATGTTATAAAACTAAAATTATAAAAATTCCAAACAAAAACAAAAACTTAGAATTAGATAATGGCATTGAAAAAATTTTTACATGTAAGCAAAAAATTTTTAAGTACTTAGAAAAAAATGTAATATTGTTCTCAGATTTAATGCCATTTGATGATAAATGCATATCAAATTTATTAAATACAGACGAAATGATTTGTACTTACCATAAGAATGATACTAGAGACATAGAATTAATTAACAATAATGTAGTAATAACAAAAAATTTGAATGAAACATTTTTATTTAATAATTGTAATTCACAAAATAAAGTTAAAATTAGAGGTAATAACCTAATAAAATTCTCAAACTGTAAAATTTCTATAAATGATTTTAAAGTAGATGATACTCAATTTGAATACTATGTAAATAAAATTTTACCACATGTCGAACGTGAAATAAAGATAAAGAAAATAGTAAATGAATTTGATCTGGAAACATTGCACGAAAGCAATATAAAGAATACCAGACATATTGAAGAAATTAAACATGATCATACGTGGAAATGGTACACCAGTATAACCGCAGATTCATTAATTTTTATAATAATAATAACACTCGTTTTAACTATAATTCGCTTGAAATTTCGAAACTCGAAGTTTGTCGTACCAAATTTAAATTTTAAACTAAACGGTATCTGCCGGGAGTCAGATTCTAATGAGGGAGGAGTTACATCCAGACCACCCTCAGCTGATAATTTTATACCTACTGTAACAAACAATATTGTACAAGAAAATAGAATTATCCTACAAGAAAGGAAAATGCCATTTTCTCTAAATTAAATCGAATTTCAAATTTTCTTTTAATTTTACATTTTACGTTTTCTTTATTTTAAACTCACTTGAACCCAAGTGCTTTATTTTATAATCGACCGTTTTTTACATTAAACAAATAAATATTTTTTAAATAACTAATTAGCTGATCAAACATTTTTTTTTTGTTAAAACTTTTAAAATTAAATTAATTTAAATTTATTGAGAAATTATCGAAAAACGCTGATAATGTAAAATCAGGATTTTTCTTTTCTTTTTATAACACACTTAAAATGTGAAATGTAAAATATTACGTAAAATCTAAATTGTATTACGTAACTAAAATTTTATACTAAGTTAAGTAAATTAGTTTAAGAAAATTTTCAGTTCTTTTTCTGACAACAAATAATAAAGTACTTTTTTTTTTGAAAATTAAAGATTTTTTTTTGTTTTATTAATATTTTTCCAAATAAAAAATTTGAAAAACATTAATATATACATAAAACTTTAAAAAGAAAAAAATTTATTAAACAAATATATTAAACTACAAAAAATTGAATAAACTTAAATAAAGTATATGTATAAATTTTAACAACAAATTGTGAATTAAGTTATCCAGTTAAATTAATGTTCCTGTTATTTTAAGTTGCTGTGCTGCTTACTTTTTTCCTGTGCATCTATAGTTATTTTCCAGTTTTTGTATTCCAGTCATTGTATTCCAGTTATTATATTCCAGTTATTTTCCAGTTATTTTGCTGAAGCCGTTTAACTTTTTTTTCATCAAAAATTATTAATGTAAGCACTAATTTAATATATATATATTATTTTATTATACAATTATATAAATAGTTTTACATTAGTTTAAGTTTCGTGAAAAGCAAAATCAGAAAACGTTATTGCAACTAATTAGTAGTGATTTTTCTTTTTTTATTTTTGTTTTGTATATTAAAATTTATTTAAATAAAACTTTTAAATATGACTGAACCGTTAACTCTTACTAGCGACCCAATAAAATATCTTGACAAATTACCCGATTTTACTGGGAATTTTAAAGAATTACAAAATTTTACGGACTTAGTTGATAGGGTAAGTCCTTTGTTAGGTAAATATGATGACATAAGTCAAAGCGTATTTGCAGACGTAATTAAATCAAAACTTAAAGAAAAAGCTAGGGAAACAGTGGAAATAAATAACCACATTAAAGCATGGACTGAAATAAAAGACGTCCTTATAAAAAACTTTAGCGATCGGTGTAGTCTTGAAGAACTTTTTGACCAACTGAGAGCTACAACTTTTAAAACCAATTCCGTTGATTTCTACAACGAGATCAAAAATATATTAAGAAGATTAAATATTAAAGTTAGTTTAGAATTAGGAGTTAACTCAACAGTTGCTCAACAAATAATTAGTAATAATAAAAACTCTGCTCTAACCATTTTCAAGAACAAAATGCCTGAACCAATGCGTTCAATTCTATATTGTCGTAATCCTAAAACACTAGAATCTGCTATAGACATTTTACATGAAGCAGGTTACGCACATATTAACTCAAATAATAAAAACTTTTCTGGTGACTCAGTTACCAAAATTAATTTTAATCAAGCCAATAATAACGCTACTTCTAATCATAGAATCTTTAATACTACTAAATTTAATAGTAACAATGCCAATAGGAATAACCAATTTAATAATAATTTTAATAAAAACAACCAAACCAATTTTAATAGGCAAAATCACAGTACTAACAATTTTAATAGGAATAACCAAACTAATTTTAATAGGTACAACCAAAATAATAATTTTAATAAAAATTACCAAAATAATAAAAGCAATTTTAATAGAAACCATCAAAATAGCAACATTAATAGGACTTCTTTTCAAAATCGAAATCCAAACTATCACAATCCTAATACTAGTAACAACTACCCACATATAAACAATCCATTTGTAAATAATAGTAATTTTACAAATAATTATAACAAAAATAATCAAATATCTCAATCTGAACCAATGGAAATAAACATTAGAGAAACTACGAAAAATTCTGATAAAACAGAATCACCAACAAATTTTCTATTAACAGCCTCGAATTCCAATTACCATATATCTTAGTTAGTGGGAATATTAGACCACTTAAATTTATAATAGACACCGGAGTAACACACTCTATTATAAATCCAAACCTTTGTCATCCAATGCATTTACAGAACTTCAAAAACCCATAAATATTAAAACCATAAATCAAGATGTAAAAATAACTCATAAAGCAGTTATACCGCTTTTCAAAGAATTGGGAGACTCAACAGAGAAGGTTTAAATGTATGTCTTTCCTTTTCATGAAAATTATGACGGACTAATAGGCAATAATATATTAATGCCATTAAAAACAAAAATTGATTTAGGTCAACAACTTTTAACTACAATCTATAGTGAAATCCAAATACATTTTGAAAATAAAAATAAAGAAACAAAATACAATATCACTCAGAGAGGTGAATATGAATTAACTGTTCCAGTACTTCAAAAAGATGGTCTCGCTTATCTGCAGGAAAGGAAGTCCACAGATGGCGAAATCACAATTCAAGAAGGAATATATGAAGTACAGAACTATACATCCATTGTAAATTTAAACGTACAAAGTAACACTAATAAATTCATAACTATTTCACCGTTACAAACTGAAATCGTGAACCATCATAACTTTAATATAATTTCTGAAACTAATAATAATTATAATGTCTCAAACGAAATTCGTAATGAACATATATCTAATTTTGAAAAGATGCATTTATCAAAAATTATTAAACAATACTCGCTTCTATTTTATAATAAAAATTTAAATTTATCTTTTACAAACGCTATCAAACATCGTATTCGTACTATTAATGACGTTCCAATATTCACTAAGTCTTATAGGTACCCTCAAATTCACAAAGAGGAAGTACAAAAGCAAATTGACGAAATGTAGGATAAGGGCATTATTAGGGCTAGCAGTTCCCCATATTCTGCTCCTGTCTGGATTGTCCCAAAGAAGGAGGACGCCAGTGGGACACAAAAATGGAGACTCGTCATTGACTATAGGAAACTAAACGAAATTACTTTAGACTATAGGCACCCTATACCAAATATTGATGATATTCTAAGTAAATTGGGAAGATGCCAATATTTTACTACGTTGGACCTTGCTAAAGGATTCCACCAAATAGAAATTGACGAACGCGACATTCACAAAACCGCGTTCACTGTCGAAAACGGACATTATGAATTCATTCGAATGCCTTTTGGACTTAAAACAGCACCAGCTACATTCCAAAGGTTAATGAATTATGTTCTAAAAGAATACATAAATAAAATTTGTTTGGTATATTTAGATGACATCATCATCTTCTCAGCATCTATCGAAGAACACTTAGATTCACTAAATAAAATTTTTAAAAGGCTTGAAGAAGCTAAGTTAATGATTCAACTTGACAAATCGGAATTCATGAAAAAAGAAACAGAATTTCTTGGTCACATTGTAACATTGGACGGAATATGACCAAATCCTAAAAAAATTGAATGTGTCAAAAACTTTCCTATTCCTAAAACTCCAAGACAAATAAAACAATTTCTCGGACTATCAGGATACTACAGAAAATTTATTAAGGACTATTCTAAGGTTGCTAAACCAATGACAAAATACTTAAAGAAAAATGTAAAATTAAAAATTGATAATCCTGAATATGTTCAGAGTTTTGAAACTCTTAAAAGACTACTAATAAATGAACCAATTCTTATTTATCCTGAATTTAACAAAACTTTTACTTTAACGACAGACGCAAGCCAATTCGCTCTTGGTGCCGTACTATCACAAACTAATTTTAATAGGTACAACCAAAATAATTATTTTAATAAAAATTACCAAAATAATAAAAGCAATTTTAATAGAAACCATCAAAATAGCAACATTAATAGGACTTCTTTTCAAAATCGAAATCCAAACTATCACAATCCTAATACTAGTAACAACTACCCACATATAAACAATCCATTTGTAAATAATAGTAATTTTACAAATAATTATAACAAAAATAATCAAATATCTCAATCTGAACCAATGGAAATAAACATTAGAGAAACTACGAAAAATTCTGATAAAACAGAATCACCAACAAATTTTCTATTAACAGCCTCGAATTCCAATTACCATATATCTTAGTTAGTGGGAATATTAGACCACTTAAATTTATAATAGACACCGGAGTAACACACTCTATTATAAATCCAAACCTTTGTCATCCAATGCATTTACAGAACTTCAAAAACCCATAAATATTAAAACCATAAATCAAGATGTAAAAATAACTCATAAAGCAGTTATACCGCTTTTCAAAGAATTGGGAGACTCAACAGAGAAGGTTTAAATGTATGTCTTTCCTTTTCATGAAAATTATGACGGACTAATAGGCAATAATATATTAATGCCATTAAAAACAAAAATTGATTTAGGTCAACAAACTTTTAACTACAATCTATAGTGAAATCCAAATACATTTTGAAAATAAAAATAAAGAAACAAAATACAATATCACTCAGAGAGGTGAATATGAATTAACTGTTCCAGTACTTCAAAAAGATGGTCTCGCTTATCTGCAGGAAAGGAAGTCCACAGATGGCGAAATCACAATTCAAGAAGGAATATATGAAGTACAGAACTATACATCCATTGTAAATTTAAACGTACAAAGTAACACTAATAAATTCATAACTATTTCACCGTTACAAACTGAAATCGTGAACCATCATAACTTTAATATAATTTCTGAAACTAATAATAATTATAATGTCTCAAACGAAATTCGTAATGAACATATATCTAATTTTGAAAAGATGCATTTATCAAAAATTATTAAACGATACTCGCTTCTATTTTATAATAAAAATTTAAATTTATCTTTTACAAACGCTATCAAACATCGTATTCGTACTATTAATGACGTTCCAATATTCACTAAGTCTTATAGGTACCCTCAAATTCACAAAGAGGAAGTACAAAAGCAAATTGACGAAATGTTGGATAAGGGCATTATTAGGGCTAGCAGTTCCCCATATTCTGCTCCTGTCTGGATTGTCCCAAAGAAGGAGGACGCCAGTGGGACACAAAAATGGAGACTCGTCATTGACTATAGGAAACTAAACGAAATTACTTTTGACTATAGGCACCCTATACCAAATATTGATGATATTCTAAGTAAATTGGGAAGATGCCAATATTTTACTACGTTGGACCTTGCTAAAGGATTCCACCAAATAGAAATTGACGAACGCGACATTCACAAAACCGCGTTCACTGTCGAAAACGGACATTATGAATTCATTCGAATGCCTTTTGGACTTAAAACAGCACCAGCTACATTCCAAAGGTTAATGAATTATGTTCTAAAAGAATACATAAATAAAATTTGTTTGGTATATTTAGATGACATCATCATCTTCTCAGCATCTATCGAAGAACACTTAGATTCACTAAATAAAATTTTTAAAAGGCTTGAAGAAGCTAAGTTAATGATTCAACTTGACAAATCGGAATTCATGAAAAAAGAAACAGAATTTCTTGGTCACATTGTAACATTGGACGGAATATGACCAAATCCTAAAAAAATTGAATGTGTCAAAAACTTTCCTATTCCTAAAACTCCAAGACAAATAAAACAATTTCTCGGACTATCAGGATACTACAGAAAATTTATTAAGGACTATTCTAAGGTTGCTAAACCAATGACAAAATACTTAAAGAAAAATGTAAAATTAAAAATTGATAATCCTGAATATGTTCAGAGTTTTGAAACTCTTAAAAGACTACTAATAAATGAACCAATTCTTATTTATCCTGAATTTAACAAAACTTTTACTTTAACGACAGACGCAAGCCAATTCGCTCTTGGTGCCGTACTATCACAAGACGGACGACCCGTATGTTACGCTAGTCGTACTCTTAATGAGCATGAAGTACACTACAGTACAATAAAAAAAGAATTATTGGCAATAGTATGGGCTACAAAATATTTTCGCCCTTACATTTTCGGAAGAAAATTTATAATTGAGACAGACCATAAGCCACTCCAAAGGCTCTTTTCCATAAAAGAACCTAACTCAAAACTGGTTCGTTGGCGACTAAAACTTTCCGAATTTGACTATGAAATTAAATATAAAAAAGGCGTTCAAAACGGTAACGCTGATGCTTTATCACGTATCGAAGTTAATCTTAATGAACAAGAAATATCTGAAAACAATGAGACAAATGAACTTATTGAAAATAATATACCAATTAGCAAATCTCCTTTAAATATATTTAAAAATCAAATTTCTATTCATAAAACAAACTCTGGTTCCCTTAGAATTAGGAACTTAAAAATATTTAATAAATGTAGGAAAGTAATCCACACTAAAAATTTTGATGAACAAACGGTCATTACTATTTTAAAAAATCATTTTAACCCTAAAACTATTAACGCAATTTATACAGAAGATTCTGATATTTTTAAAACTTTAGAAAAAGTATTTTTTGAACATTTTTCATCTAGTGGCCAATTAAAATTAATTAAATGTAACAAATTATTAGAAGATATAACAGATGAAGAACAACTTGCTAAAATAATAGAAGAAGAACATTTAAAAAACAATCACCGTGGAATTTCGGAAGTATGTAATGAATTAAAATTATTATACTACCATCCAAAATTATGCGATAGAGTAGCACAATTTATAAATAACTGCGAGATTTGTAATCTCGAAAAATATGAAAGAAACCCCATTAAAACTAAGTTCAAAATAACAGAAACACCTTTAGGTCCCAATCAAATTGTCCGTATTGACGTTTTTTATAGCTTAGATCAAACATTGTTTCTAACCTTTATAGATAAATTTACTAAGTTTGCACAAGCAATTAAAATTAATTCTCGAACCTGGACCGAATTCAAAAGAGCAGTTTTACAATATTTATCTATTGTGGGTATTTTAAGAAAAATAGTAGTTGATAATGAATTAGGGTTCCTTTACGTGAATTTCTTCAAAATCAATATATTGAAATTCATTATACCTCTAACAATAATTATACTTCAAACGCTGACGTTGAACGTCTCCACAACACTATTAATGAGCACATTAGACTACTTAAACATGACGAGCGAGTAAATTTAGATACCGTTGAAGAAAAAATTCTGAAAATTATAGCAATGTACAATAATACTATTCATTCCACAATCAACCATAAACCTATCGACTTCATAAATGGTAAAGTTAAAGATTCTGACTATGAAAATATTCGTAATAAAATTCTAAATATTAAAGAGAAAACAATAATTCTTAATAAAAATAGAACTGATATTGAAATTTCTCCCGGATTAAATTTTGTAAAAGATCCACGAGGTGGAAAAAACCACTCGAAATTTAGAAAAATGGAAATAGAAATATTAGACGAAGATCATATAACTAATAAAGATACTGGTCTAAAGTATTATAACTCTCACGTCAAACCCAAAAAGAAATTTCAAGATAATAATAACCCATCAAACTACAAATTTATAATAGAAAAAATTTTTTAAGATTTTTATATACTTCTTTTCAGATCACAATGTTTAAATTCGCCCTTTTAATTACATTCATACCTTTAATACTACCACAAAAAATAGAAGTACAAAACATTGATAACAATAATGGCTATATTACAATAAATCTAGGTAGAAGAAAAATTATCAAAGACTTTAAAAAAATAATACATCTTATTAACATAACAGAATACGAAAACAGTAGAGAATTTATATACAAAAATATTGAACTAATACAACCAAATTTTACTAATCCTATGTACAATACAATCAAACATAATTTTGATTTGCTAGACAAAAAGATAAATAATTTGAAACCACATAAAAGACATAAAAGAGGTTTAATTAACGGATTAGGTACTGGACTAAAATACCTATTCGGTACAATGGACTACAATGATGAACAAGCTATTAACGAACACATCGAAGCATTATCTAAAAACTCCGTATCTCTCATTAATGAGAATAATAAACAAATATTAATTAATAATCAAATTTCTGATCAAATCAAGAATATCACAAAACAAATTAAAAATCAACAAAAAACAATTTCACAATACCTAAATTCTTTTAATATGCAAACCAATAACGAAATCTTGGCAATAGAAGACAAAATAAAATACATACAAAATATGTATCAAATTAATTATGATATAGACCTGCTTAAAACTTACATTGACGATATAGAACAAGTAGTATTGACAAGTAAATTAGGCATACTATCAAAAAACATTTTAACAGAAGAAGAACTTAATCTTCTTTCTGACTTTGAAAGCATTCAAGATATTAAAATTTTTGTAAAATTTCATTTAGAACAAATTGTTATTATATTACTAATTCCAAAATATAGTACAAAACCGTTTTCTGAAATTCACATTGAACCAATACCGAATTTAAGTAATAAAACTATATTATTAGAAAATTATAATGTTCTTATAGATGATAAAAATAATGTTTATAATTCAAATGTTGAAAATAATTTTAAGAAAAATCTAAATATTATAGAAAATAAATGTATTAATAGTATATTTAAGTTTGAAAAAGCACATTGTAACCTGCAAAAATTTATAAATAAAGAAGTTAATGAAATAATTAAAGGTATAATTATAACAAAAAATATTGAAAAAACAAATATAGAACAAAATTGTAATAACTTTAGCATTACTATAATAGGTAATAACTTAATAAAATATGAAAATTGTAAAATTAAAATAAATAATAAAACTTATGAAAATTTTTATACTAAAATTAATGATAAAATAATTTTACCTTTTTATAATACAAAATTGAAAATAAAACTTTGAATTATATAAAATTCGAAGAGATTCATGTTGAAAATATAGAAAATAATAGAAAACATATTAATGAAATTGTAAACAAAAAATATGAAAATTATGTAATTAATATATCTATCAATATATTTCTTATGCTTTTTATAATTATTGTAATTTTAATAATAAAATGTTTGTACAAAAAGCATAAGAAAATCATAATAAATACTTCGTCAGAGCCTCAGACTAACGGTGGGGGTGTTATAAATGATAATGGCTGCACTAACCATAAAACTTCATTATTCTAAATATAATTATTGCTCATAGATTTATTTTGAATAAATCTAAAAACCTTCTTGCAAATTCAGCATTTGTAACATTATTCATTTAATAAATCTATTTACTTTAAATATTCAGATAAATTTTTGTTATTTTAATAAATTCTTTTCCCATAGATTTACTTTTAGTAAATCTACATGTTCCAACACGTTCCTGCAAATTCAGCATTTGCAACATTATTCCTTTATTAAATCTATTTACTTTTAAATCATTTTTTTATTTTAATAAATTCTTTTCCCATAGATTTACTTTCAGTAAATCTAAACGTTCCCGTTAATTCAGCATTTTCAATATAATTATGAAATACAATTATTCATAAAAACTCCTTTTATTTTTCATAGATAAAATTCCTAGAAATTTTAATGTTGTTCAATTGCAATTATGAATAATTGCAATATAACACCTAAATCTTAATAAGCAAATATTATAATATAAATACCATGGAATAAACTAATAAAAGTTAAGTTCTGTTCTGGATTTCAAAGTTACTGAAGCTCCGCGTAATTAAATTTAAATTTAAGTTAAAGAAAAGTAAATGTAATTAAATAAGTTAAAATTGATAATAAAAAACCGTTTTACAAAATATCGTTTGTTTTTTTTTTATTAATGGTAAAATCGAAACGAAAACTATTATACTCGTTTAGCCTCAGATCGAACAAAAGCTTCAAGAATCCTTTACTATCTTTATTAATTTCGAAAATATACTTTAAGGTCTTCGGCACTGTGTGGCTGGTCCCCAACCCACTACTCCAATTGGTTCCAAATTTCAAGGACACTAAGGAAATAGAAAGAGACACCCTGATACCAAGTTTGGAGGTTCTATCTTCATTGGTTTCAGAATTATGCTCGTTTGGCCTAAATTCGAACAAAAAGTTCTAAGTTTCGAACCCATTGTACATTACTTACCGTACGCAATCACCGCCGAAGGCTTCATTACCAGTACCCTACAACACAAATTTTATGGAGATAGCGTCATTAGTTGTTGAGTTATCGTGATTTTTTTATATGCTCGTTAGTCTTAGACCGATTAAAAGGTTCAGAATCCGAATCCATGGGCCGATTTCGCCAATTTGCAATCCCCGCCGTACTTTTAGTCCTTGTAACCTACAGTTAAAATTTCATCAATATAGCTCCATTATTTTTTGAGTTATAGTGCCTACGGACGGACAGACGGACGGACGGACGGTCATGGCTAAATCGACTAAGGAGGTCACGCTGATCACAAATATATATACTGTTCCATATCTAGCTCGCTTCCTTTAGGTGGTTACAAACACCATACCAAAGTTAATATACCCCTTTACCTATTCTATAGGTGTAGGGTATAAAAACCCACAGGGTTAATTTGGTTTTCACCTGTTTACATGTTTTGCACAAAGATTCAATGAAATTTTTAAATTTTTGGTATTAACGCAAGTTAACCTTTATTCCAAAAGCTCACTTAATTAATAAGACTAATTTTTTTGGCTCTCCTTAAATAGTCTCAAAGAGTGCAAAAGCTAAATGAGATAATATTAATAATAATAATAAAAATAAAGCTAAATGAGATAATATTAATAATAATAAAAATGAAGTTAATAAAGAATCCGAATAATAATATCTTTAAATTTAAATAACATAACATTTTCCTTCTATACATTTTTTCATAATTTTTTGTTTTTTATCCACTTTGCAGTTGTATTTTTTTAAAAATAGATTTCAGTGTGATATTGCAGTTTTTTTCAAATGAAATCTAAAAATCAAAAAATTCAATTTCGTAAATATTATTCTTAAATACATTGTATTTTAAAACAGTTTTTCCAAAAAAGAAGCCTACATTTCTCTCATAAAATCATATAAAAACGAGGAAGAGCGGAGTAGAACTTTCAAAACAAAATATAAGTCAAAAAGCAAACTTTTAAACCTTTTCTAAACCATCGACTATATTTTATTTAAACGTTGGCAATTCAAGAAAACTACTATTGACATTGTATATTGAAATAATTGCAAATGTGGTATATCCTTTTGACCTATAATCAAACGACCTATAGTAATTTTAATTCAGTTAATATTATTCGCCGGAAACCCACCATCCTCAACTCTATCATCAAGGAGCACCAAATTGTCAAGAAGCACCACATATAGAAAAATTAGAGATAATCAATGAAACTGTTTTGCAAACTGTTTTTTAAAATTTTTGTTTCGCAATCGGTTAAAAGAACTCGAACATTTTTTTTAATCAAAGAAATTTTACCTACTTTCAAAAATTGGGCGTAATTTACTTACAAATTTTTTTTTGAAGAATCGTCGGTTCGGCATGTGTTAACAAATCCTAATTTTTTAACCTAATTTAATTCAAATAGAGTGAACTCCATTTTCAAAGAGGAACACATATACAAAATTTGAAGTCAATCGGTTAAATAATTTCTAATATATAGCAAAGCACCGAAAAAACCTATAAAAAGCTGTTGGGCCACAATGGGTTAACGGAACTCCATCAATATTTTTTGAGCCTTTCTTATTAACCAAAGTAGTACTTCCTAAAATTGGCCGAAACTTGCTTTTTTACAATTTGCATGCTCCCGGGCAACGCCGAGTAAATCTGCTAGTAATAATAATAATTTTAATAATGATATTTCTAATACTAAAAATAATAATAATAATAATAATCTTAATGCAAATTTCTCGTTAAACCCTCTTTTACCTCCAATTGTAAGAATGACTCAGAAATCTCTAACGGAAGACTGTACCTACGCACCTTCCAGATTTAGAGATGAAAAAATTCTACATTATGTGAGGCTATTTCTTGCATTTTTGCATGATGACAAAAATAATCGCGTAATTGAGGGTAAAACAAGAACTAATTTACTTGCGTTGATACATGTTGAAGGATTACCATCTAATTACAAGGAATTATACGGCCTTTATTTTAAGTATCACATTAAAATTGGTTTCACTTCCAAACAGGTAGAAGAAGATCTTAGTGATTTTCGTAGTCATTGCAATTGATATTACTACAATCACTTGTATCAGTCTCGTGAAAATTATAATAAGTTTTTTCGCCCGAGCAGCAAGTAACAATTTAAATTAAAAATTCAATATCGATTCTTACACTAATTCCAATTTAGTTACACTGTCTAACCATAGTATCAAAAATTAAAATAGCGTTAGTTCCACTAATAATTTGAAATTATTCTACCACAATTGCAGTGGTATGAGAGGAAAGCTTGGAAATTATATATTGACTCAAAGTCATGTGAATTTAATATTCTGGCTAGCACTGAAACATGGTTAAACGATTCCTTCGTAAATGAAGAAATTTTGGACAGTACTTGGTCGATATATAGAAAAGATCGGGATTATCTTGCTCCAAATTTTCCCGTGGTGGTGGTGTACTACTTGCAGTAAACAATACCTTATGTAGTGTGGCATTATTCAATAGGACTTACTACTCTTTCGATCACCAATTTATTAAAGTTAACTTAGGTAAAAATTTGTTATACCTTGGTATTGTTTACTTTCCTCCTAATTCTGACAATTCCTTATATTCTGATTTTTTCATATTCTGAATGTTTCGAGATATACCAGCATGTTATATCAAATATTAATGATTAATGATATGAATCATCCTCATGATATGAATGAGGATTATTCAATTATAATTTTAGGGGACTTTAACCGTCCTTCTTTATCTTTTATTGTTGACGAATCTGATAATTTGTTACTACCAATCAACTTTCAAATTATCAGCTTTCCGAATAATTATTACAAGTGGTTAGTTCTAGCATTCACGAATGCATATGATAAATTGGTGGTAAAGCTCGCTCATGATTCAGAAAACCTTTTTACAAAAACTCCGCATCATAACGCAATCATCTTCGAATTTTTCCACTTTCTACCAAATCTTACAATAATATTTCTGTATATGACTTTCTTAATGCTGTTTATCAAAGCATTAATAATGCTTTATTAGTCATCAGTTGGGACGGCCTGTTAACCGAACAGGATATTGACTTGATTATCTCTCAATTCTATTCAAAGATATTTGAGATAATTAAATCTTTTGTTCCTAAAATTTACAAAAGGACAAGAGAACCGAACCTTAGCTGAACAGTGAACTTAGGAGATTGCGTAACCAACGCAATAAACTATACAAAATAATTAAAAATTCAAAAGAGCCTAAAAATGACTTATTTACCAAGTACAAGGATCTTGCTTTTGAATTTAAACAAAAGTCTAACCTGGTTTATAATAGATATCTCACTAACTTATGCAACAAATTAATTAGAGATCCTAAAAAGTTTTTTGACTTCGTTAACACAAAACGTAAAACTTACGGTTATCCAAGCTTAATGTCAATACGTTTTTTAATTGTCCTAAAACTATCTGCAATTTCTTTGCTAAATTTTTTCAAAAAGTTTATCCTCCACACGAGTTTCCATTTGATTTTGATTTCTCTAACTTAATAAATAATTCAAATATTATTATTACGGATTTATACCTTTCCGAAGTTAAAATACTTGAAGCAATCACTAAACTTGATATTAAAAAGGTAAAGGACCTCAATTGATTCCACCGACTTTTTTATACAACTGTGTCAGTTATCTCAGTTATCCGCTTCATTTTATCTTTAATATATCTCTTTCCTTAGGTATTTTTCCTCTTTTCTGGAATTCTTCTTATCTTACCCCTATCTACAAAAAGGGTGATAAATCATACGTCAAAAATTACCGTGGTATAGCTATTCTATCAACTATTCGTTCTAAAAGTTGTTCTAAAACATTATTGTAGACAAAATTACACGCATCATAAATACAAAACTAAACGAACAACAACATGAATTCAGAAAAGGTCGTTCCACAACAACAAACCTTTTAGTTTACACTTCTGAAATCCTTAATGAAACGGAAATTGGGCACCAAGTTGATGCTATTTGCACGGACTTCAGCAAAACATTCGATCGTGTTGAACACAAAATTCTACTAAACAAACTTGCAGCTTTAGGTTACAAATAGAACGCAAAATAAAGTTTCAAGGATTTTTCTCGGACTCAATCAATGTTACATCAGGAGTACCGCATGGTAGCCACTTAGGTTCACTCTTGTTTAATATATTAATTTCCGATCTTTCGAGTAAACTTTTCGGTGTGTCACATGTTGCATTTGCTGATGATCTCAAGATTTATCATGTAATAAAAAAGAGTTCCGACGTTGCAATACTTCAGACAAATCTACATAGTCTGCAAGAATGGTGCTTCTCTAATAAGTTAGAACTAAACATTGAAAAATGCAAGGTTATAAGTTTTACACGTAAGAGATCTACCATTACTTTCGGTTAAAATAAAAATAATGTAAACTTTGAAAGAGTTAAAAATATTACCGATTTAGGGATTCCGTTGGATGATAAACTGAACTTCCATCTTCACTATGAGTATACAATTTCTAGGGCAAACAAAATGTTCGGGTTTATAAAAAGAAGAGCTAAAGAATTCAGCAACATCGCTGTAACTAAAGCTCTTTATTGTTCCTTAGTAAGATCTATTCTTGCATATGGTAACATTGTGTGGGATCCCGCATTTCAAACACATTCTGATAGAATAGAATCCGTGCAAAAGCATTTTCTTTTATTTGTTTTGAGAAATCAATATAATCCTAGAGATTATTCAATTCTGCCTACCTATCTCGTAAGACTTAATTCATTGAATATATTAACGTTATCCTCACGCCGGCAAATTCTTTCTTGTTTTCCTTTTGATGTCTTAAGAAAAAACATTGACGTTCAGTTTTAGCAGATAATTTTAAAATAAATAATGGGGCAGAAATACGAGAAGCACTAAATATTTAGTAGAAAATACTCATAGAACTGAATATGGAAAAAGTTAACCAATAAACAGATGTTGCATTACATTCAATAAAAACAGGCATCTTTTTCAACACAAATTTCTAGATACACTTTTAAACGTAAATTAAAATTAAAATTTCTTAATGACCTATGACAATAATTTTAACCTTCAATATATTATACTCGTACTACACTCCAGTTCACATTATTTTATAATTCTATAATATAGTTGTTTTTGTCTTTTTTTACTTTATAAATTGCATTTTAAGTGTGTTTTCGCTATGTATGCATTTTTTACAATCTATAAAAAAATTAATAAACTTTTGATTTTAATGTATTTAAATTTATGCTTTGTAATTAAATTCATGCTAATTTTAAGTTTTAGCTATAAGAATTTTTTGTAAAAACCTTGTTTTGGTTCAAATAAAATAAATAAATAAATAAATAAATAATTCTATGGTCTGCACGCTACTTTAGTCATTTCATTTCGTATTAAAATTTATTGTGATGTGCTGGTTGTCAGAATTATATCTAGACTATTAGTTTTAAAAATAATCCGCTAGATGTCATGTTAGAGAGTCCCAATAGGAGCTAAAACTTTTGAAATTTTATGAAATGACAAATTAATTATATGATTTGTTTTGGTTTTGTAAAACAAAAATCGTACCAAATGTTAGTAAATTTAAATAAAATTGTACTTTTGTACACAAAAAAATACCTTGACGTGAAACTACTCTATTGAATGGTTTGATTATTTTTTAAAAAGGTTAAACATATCTGTCTTTTAATATATAAAAAATATAATACAATCGAAAAAATTTTAATTTGCAATGTGACTTATAATTTATAAATGTAAAAGCGTTAAAGTAGTTAAATAATTGGGATTTTTATATTTTATAATTGGAATTTTAAATATTTACAGTTTTGTTACATTGCCAAGTTAGTATTTCTAATTTACTAATATTGATATGCATCAAAAATTATTACAGGGCTTTTATGAAGGAACATTTTGTCAAATTTTGGCTGATAAAATAAAGTGAGTACTTAGTACATATACTAAACCAAAAAAATTTAATTGGATATTATTTTAATTTTAACATTAACATTTTTTATATAAAAATATTTAATTTCTAAAAATAAAGTGTGCATTTTGAGAGAATATTTAAGACAATAAAAATTCAAATAATATTTAAGTAATAAAAAAATTTGATTTGTTAATTCTTCATTAATCGTTTCAACTTTTCAAAATTCCACAAGAAAAGGCGAAGAGTCTAAATTTATAACATTTAACTTTAAATTTAATATTTCTATATTTCTGACTGAACAAAAAATGTGCAAAGATGTTTTCTTAATTAGTATTTCAGCTTGCAAATTGATTAAGGAATAAGTAAACCAATGGGTTTTCAAAAGAACAACAATTGTGTTTTCCATATTTGGTTCACAGCCATTCCATAATAACAAAAAAGTTGAAAAAATTAAAAAATTTAAATGTTCTTTGATTATACGTGCTAGAATTTAGATCTTAAACAGTGGGATTTTTTCAGCCTTTTCGTCAATGGCAAATGTTTTAGAAACCTGAATTTTTAAAATAATAGGTTGGTATGTAATGATTTCTAATTTTCTAATTTTATTTAACATTTTTTAGCAGAATTTTATAAACTGAACGTCTTACTAAAACTACCAAAAAAGTATTAAAGTCTAAGTTTAATTATCATCATGATCCTCTCTAAAATCTTTTCAAACGGTTTTATATTTTGAATTTATATATTTATATATATTTAAGTTTGGAACAATTACATATTTATAAACATTCTCAATTGATAAATTTCTTTTTTTACAATTTAGTAATATCTCTATCAGTCTTGTGACTGGTGAGGAGATGGTAAAAAGACGATAATTTTAATTTAATTGTTCAGTATAATTGACTAGAAGTATATAATTTGTTATATTTAATAAGTTGATTTTGTGTATCTTAGAGATTTTTCTGATTAATGTAATAATAATGATTGAAAAAATGAAAAAACAAGTAGTAAATTTATAAATATGAAATAATAAAAAAAAAGCAATTAAAAATTTACAATTTAAAGTAAAGATAAAGTTTTAAAGAAAAGAATAAAATTTTGTATTTAGATAAGTATTGTTGAATAAGTTAGTGAAATTTGTAGAAATTGGTCTTGATAAACTTATAGGTCGATCCTCTTTTTAATTGTAATATTGTTTTTTGTTCTGTTTTGAGATATTTTATATTTTGTTTTGTTAAGCAAGATTATTTCCCTTATGTTGTTGAACTTAGTTTCAGTATAGACGCTCGTAGCACTGTATTCTCTATTGTAGTGGAATACTGTTTTTAGTATCTTAGTCAGAATCCTATGCCATTTTTGAATCAGATTTTCAGCACATGACGACCAAATTATGATGTTATATTTTAAATGCGAGCAATGCGGGTTTGACTTTCCGCGCAGTATCCGGCAACATTTTTAAACTGGCTCTATCATACCTAGGTGTTTAGCTGAGGTAACTTGTTCTAGTTGAGTTTCATTCCAGGAAACTCGTGGATTGATAGATTATTTGTTTTTGTAGTGGAATATTACAAACTTCGTTATTACTTTCAATAGACTTTCAATCGAATTTCAAATCAATTCGAAAAAATGAACTATGAATATATGAATGAAAAAATCATTGTTTATACTAGTATGACTATTTGTCGAAAGGGTATACTAAATTTGCCATTACGTTTATGACGCATAGAAGTAGGGGGGTAGATATAGAATCGAAGTGTATGGATCGGATCAGAATTGAAAAATAAATCGATTTAGCTATGTATGTCCGTGCGTCTGTCCATCCGTAATTACGATAACTCAAAAATTAAAGGAGGTAGGATTCTGGAACTTTCAACAAATCGGATTTTTAAAAAAAACCGTCATCGCCATTGAAATTCAGCCAGTTTGCACAACGGGCTCGGGTAGCTGCCATATAATTTCTTGTTTTATATGAGCATTACTCTGTACTTATTAAAGCTGGGTATCTGAAATTTTGCCAAAAGTAGTTAAGTGTAATGGCCAAAGTTACTGGAAAATTTGGTTGGTCTACTGCAGAGGGTTCGAGTAAGTGCCATACAACTCCTTCTTTTATATGAGCATTACACTACACCTAATAAAGCTGTGTGTTTGAAATTTTGCCAAAAGTAATTAATCGGATGATATTATAATGTTTATACTACGTTTTTTTTCTTATTCGATTTTTTTCTTTTCTTTAGTGTCATAGTATTCATATTCTTGAATCATGTTACATGTACTATATAGAGTGAAAAATTTTTGAGAGAATAAAAATAAAGGGTATACTATAAAATAGAAATAGTTACAATACATTTAAAACGTGCCAACGATTTTAAGAGAATTTTAAAAAATATGCGAAAAAAGTTTCATACAAATTTTTAACATGAAAATGTTTATCTATATATAATTCTTAATCAGTTGAACGACTTATTTCGCTTGCCACTATACTATTCATTTTTTCATAATACGTGATGAAGTAATTAGTTAGTACCATAGGTTTTAGTTGAATCGCGAGTTTGTTAATTTTTACTTTGATAACGTTATGGTCAAATACAGCCAAACCCAACATTTCAATGTTGATTTCATGTTTCCTTTCACATGTTTTTGAGAGTATTAGAGAGAGTTTTAGTATCCCCTACAAATACGAAGTTTTTGCACTTTTTAGAAAGCTCCTCAATGAATTGGAATAAACAGTCTTCCTAATCTGTTGGTGACCGATAAGCTGTAGCTAATGTTAGGTTCTTGCTGTTGTTTTTTAATTCGATGACTATTGAGTTAAGTGCTTTTTCTTTTAGAATTACTTCTAAGTTCATTTCTTTTCTTATTAGGTGACAGTACTTCCTCCTATGTTTTTGTTTCTGCTATTAAAAAGCGTACTAAATTGATCTATTCCAAAGTAGCTTTTTTCATTGTCGTACAGCCATGTTTCATTGATGATTGAGATTTCGGGGTTCAAGGTAGATGCCTCAAGCGCGGATACAAGGGGGTGGTAACAGAGTAATTAAACTGGTGCTTTTTACACCATTAGTGCTTTTGCAACCGCTCACACCCGGAACATTGTTTCACAATTTTTAAACTCCTTATAAAGCCCCTCAGAAACATTAATGCATTTTGCATGCACCCAGTGTTTGTATATTCCATCGCACTGCATGCCGTGATCGGTGTCAAAAACCACCATGTCGCATAATTTGCATTTGTGTCGTTTAGTTTTTGGCATATTTATATTTTACTTCCACAGTACTTCTTTTTTGTTACGGGTCAACCATTTTTTACTCCTTTTTCTGTAAAGAATAGTTGCTTTTGTTAATTTCGTATAAATGAAGAGAAATTATTTCGCATTTCGACATCTTTTTTATAGTATCTTAATAAATTATTTGTCAGAAAATAAATTACAAGATTAAATTTTCTAAATTTTTATCATTGAAACTTGAATGTAACTTGTGTCTCACTCTAATTTATAATATAAAATAAATAAACATTTAAAAATTTTTCAAGAATAAAATCTGTTGGCAAATAACGATTGTTTGCAGTGGCGGATCTTCGTGTAAAATTTTGGGTGGCCAATTTTAGTAGTACAGATTTAATGAAAAAATAATGTGTAGGTTTCCACTTCACCCTGAGGTCCTATATCCAAAGCGATAATCAGAATAAATTTTCCAGTTTCCCCTAAGTAATAAATCTTTAGTAGATATAATTTTAGAACATAACAATTTATAAAATATATATGTACAAACAGAAAAATAACAATTCATTAAATAATAAAAAGAAACTTCAAATTATAATTTTATTTAAACAAGTATTTTACCCGTCGATCTTTTTGACTTGCAAATAAATCGATAACTTTGTCATTGAAATTCGGAGTTTTTAAAGTAAACTATTTTTCTATTGATAGAACTGCTAATGAATTTAAACGGTTTTGTCCCATTACACTTGATTTATACGTTTTTATATTTTTAAGTATACTAAAGCATCTTTCCGATTCTGCGCTATCTAAAACTATTTCAACCAATTTTTTGATCTGATCAAACTTTAAGTTGTCATCAGATATAAATTTATATAAATCTGAAACGGAATTTAATTTTTGAAACAATTCATTGTTATATAATAAGTAAGTTGTTCGCATTTTAAAAGTTCAAAATTAAGAAATGTGTAATAATTATTTATAATTTTAACATTTGCAGAAGAGAAACATAATTTTAACATTTGCTGTTGCAATCAAGAAATTTTTGGGACTAACAATTTCAAAATCGCGAATTAAGTCATAATATTTTTATATTTCATAATTATACCCTAAGATTCTTAAGAAGAGTACGTATGTGCGTGTTTTACCTGATAAATTTAATTTCTTAATGTTTCACCTATTGAGAATATGAATTAGAACTTAATATGGAATTTTTTGTTTTGAAATAGGTAAAACTTTTTTTGTTTTTAAAAAAGTGTGCTATGAAAATTACTACTATGTACTATAAGCGTATAAAAATTAGAAATTTTCCCTGCTATTCAAATATGATATTAAAAAAAAAATTCGTTGCAAAATTGTTCAGGAGAGGGTTTTAAAGTCCTTTTGTCAAAAAAAAAAAAACGTGTTTTGAAAGCCTATAATTTTTAAACGGTAATAGCCATTAAATAAAATTACATAATTGCATAATTAATTTTATTATGTAGTAATATAACAAAATTTGAATCGTTTCAATCGGACTTGTAGTTTTTAAAATAAAGGTGTTTTAGTAAAAATCTTTTCCTATAATTTTCTATTAGAGTAGATAATATTAAATTTTTCAAAGATGGACAAATCGAAATTTGTAACTGCCCTAGTAATGCTTCCCATACATGATGGACCGGGTTAAGCTTGGTAAGCGTACTTGCGAAGCTGAATCGTGTATGGGCAAATTGAAAGACCATTTTGAAGGTTGAAAAGTTGGTTGAAAGAAAATCAAAAAATTTTAATTTTTTGTGGGAGGAGTCTTTGATTTGCATTTCAGCTTTATCGTGTGTTGGAAACTTAAACAACTTAAATGCCATTTAGTTTTTTTACTTTTTTCACACGAAAGAGGGTTGAGATATTCCGCTTTAAAAAATAAGAAAAATTATCTGAATTTATAAAATTCAGTTAGAAAAATATTTTAACATATAGGTATAAAAATATTAAATATAAATTTAGAAGAAAAAAGTTTAATTGGCAGAAATTTATATTTAAATAAAAACTGTTAATAATTCAAATTTAAAATTTTCAGATTCTTTTGACATTTAACTTATCAAAACAAAAAAAAAACTAAATTAAATAATGGTTCGAAGATAGGTTGAATAAGTATGTCGTATGGTTTGTAAACATGTCCGCGCACTAAGTTGAAAACCCGGTCCGTCGTGTATGGGAAGCAAAGCAAATGCTCATTAGTTTTTCAATATTTTTAGAAAGAGACGGGAGATTTAATCTTTTAAATTAAAGATAAATTTGTATTGTACATAAGTCTGCAAAAAAACTATAAAACTAATAAGTTTTCAATTTACTCATGCTCCCACTTAACGACAAATTTTATTTTTGTTTTTTATGTTTCTTATAAGTTTTTCTGAAGCAACTTTAAAGCAGATTAGAGAACTGATGAGTTGGTTGATGAGTATCTTATTAAACTCATGCAGGAACTCCTAATTTTTTCTACTGAGTAAAAACTGTCGATTTCAAATTTCGATTAAGATGAGTTTTTTTGATTAAAGTAGGTTTAAAATTTAATTTATCATTTTTATATTTTATAGAACTATAAAACTAAATAAAAATTTTTGAATAAAAAATAAATGTTATGGGTAAGTAAGTTTTATTTAATTAATTAATGCAATTTATAAGGAAATCAATTTTAGTTTCAAAGAATAACAAAAATCAAAACAATAAAAACTATAATTGGTGAGTTCAGTTTTAAATTGAATTATTTGCAAATAAATAATAATATTATTTTAGAACCATGCAACTGGTTTGTTGAAAACTTCAAATGATTGGTTCAATTCATATAAAGTATTTTTGTGAATTAAAAATTAATTATTGATACTTTGTGGTTTCTTATTTTTTTTTTAAGGTTATTGTAGAAGATGCAATTCTGTTGGTTTAACGAAGACACAAGAAATACAGAGAGTATTTATATTAATTTTTTTATTGTTTCGTCTATATTTCCTATCTTACGTTAAAATAAAACAATAATAATTTTGAATTCTGAAATTTAGCACTTGTTTTTACGGTATCCGGCTAGTTTATCGCAATAATAAATTCACAGCAAAGTTCATCGCAAGCAATTCATCGCAAGCAATTCATCGCAAGCATTTCATCGCAAGCAATTCATCGCAAGCAATTCATCGCAAGCAATTCATCGTAAGCAATTCATCGCAAGGAAATATTCATCGCGAAGTTTATTGCGATGAATATCCGATACCTAATGTAATATTGGATTTTAGAGTTGAATTCTAAATCAGGATTACCACTTTTTCCAGAATATTTATATGTGTGTTTGTATATACAATGTTAGAAAAAAAAAATCGCGCGATTGTTCTAGCTACCAGAGTTAAATAATTAAATAATAATAAATTGCTTACGATGAATTGCTTGCGATGAATTACTTACGATGAATTGCTTGCGATGAATTCCATCGCGATGAAATGCTTGCGATAAACGAGCCTAGAATCGTTTTTACTTTTTTTATTACGTAATTTAACTTACATTTAAATCATTTAAATTTTTAAAAAATGGAACCAATTAATGAGCGTAGTACATACAAATTACAATCTTCTTTCACTCATTGAATCGCTCATTAATTTTCTCCTCATTATAATATTGATGATTTCAGTACGTAGCTCATTAATAAGCTTAGTACATACAATCTATTCATACTCATTCATTAGTTCATTTATTTTCTCATCATTACAATATTGATGGTTTCAGTACGTAGCTCATTAATGAGCGTAATAAATACAATCAGCAATTGCTCATAGAATCACTCATCATATGCAACTGAAGTATTTTCATGGGTTTAGCCCCGCGACTAGAATAAAATTCATTATTACTTTCATCTGAACGCTTATGTGTGTTACTAGGGTGTGTAATAAAATATATTTGTAATGTAAATTTGTAAGAATGTAATAATAAATGTATTTTTACATGATTTGATTGTACTCTATTGTATTGTATTATATGAAAGGGTCTACACGTAAAAGTGCATCGAAGGAAAATAAAATCCATTACGTGAACGACCTAGTCCAAAATATACATTGCAAAGTAAAAAAATACAGATGACAGAAATGTTGATTGGTTTAGAGAAATATTTATTTGTATCTTTCCATGAATGTTGATTGTTATATTCACCACGTACAATATCTTCAGGCCATGATATTGAAAGAACCAAAAGCTATTTCGAAGGCTGATTTAACACGTAGTCTTATAGGAGTAGGGAGCTTTCATTCGGAGGCTGTTTTTAAAATAATAATAACTCACAAATTTGCAACTTTTGCCGTAAAATCCCGTCTTCAAAGATGACCGTAAATTCTCTATTGCAACTTTACCGTAAAATTCAAAGATGACCGTAAAATCCCGTCTTTAAAAATTCTTATCATATATTCAAATATAAAAAATTTTAATATTTTAATTCAGAAATTCTTTTTTGAAAAAATTGTATTTATATTTTACTTTTTTTTAAAGCTTCTTAGTAAGCTTTCAATGAGTGTGATAATTTTATTAATATGCTACAGTGTTGGCAATAAATAAATCGACAAAACTAGTTTAAATAAAAATATTGAATTGGAAAATAACACAGCAAATTTAATTTAAAAAACCAAAAAAGGTTTATGTAAAAATAATATTGTTATATAAATTGTATATAAAAAATATTTTTATCTGTAAATAATATAAAATACGAAATTAAAGTTTTTCGCTGAGACCAAAAGGCTAGTTTCATATATTCCGATAAAATATTTTTAAAAGTTTTGGCTGGTTGTTTGCAAGGCCTGAGAAGCATGTAACTTGAAAATTATTATCAATTATAATTCTATACTTAATTTCACATCCGAAATAGTCATCATTTTTCAAAAAATCTAAAATGACATTATTCGCATTCTTATAAACCAGCCATTCTTATTTATTAACCAGCAAGACCTGCCAACAAAGATCATATTAACTATAAAGATGTCCCACGTAGAACAAAAAAAAATCATGAAATTTGAAAGTTTATCAATTTTATTTTTCATAACAAAAAAACCATATTTTCTTTTAGACTCTTTATTAAATATTTCCCTAAACACTCTGAATTTTACATAAAAATAAAATTTTTCTTAAAACATATCAAAAATTCAGCTATGAACTCAAAATTTTTAATATGTTTTCCTAAAAAAATATTTTTCAATTTTTTCCGTGCATTTCATAACGTAGCCATTTTGATACTGTCAAAAAATAATGAGAGTACACAAGAGTAAAAATTTTAAATAATTTTAGAAAACCTAACCTAACTTCAAAAGCTTTATAATAATCTGTGATGTAATTTTGGTAGGTAAATTGGTTTTAATATCGAGTTTTTATATTTTTAATTTTAATAAAAATATATAAATTATATATCAAAATAAACTTTGAAGTTTTCTCTTTATGCTCATAACAAAATTAAATTTCAAAACGTATTTTTCAGCATAAAATTAAAGAATTCAAAATTTTATACCGTTCTTAGCATCATTCAACCATATTTCTGAATAGGCAATATTTATTTGTTTGTATTCAGTTTTAAACAGTAAAAAAAAAAAGTGCGTGCAAAAAATAGCCGTACTTTAATAGATAGTTTTTAAAGCTCTTTTTAAAATTTTAAATTAAATTTTTTAAGTATATTAAGATTAACATTTTGCAATTTTTTAATAAATTATGATTTTAAAATGTTCTGTTTCTGGCTGTTAAATTAAGATTCTTGCACGATTAAAGTTTCATATTTTAAATTTCCAAAATTACGGATAAGCGCTTTTTTAAAAATTACGGACCTGATTGGCAGGTCTTGCTGGTTAATAAATAAGAATGTCTGGTTTATAAGAATGCAAATAATGTCATTTTATATTTTTTGAAAAATGATAACTATTTCGGATGTGAAATTAAGTATGGAATTATAATTGATAATAGTTTGCAAGTTGCATGCTTCTCAGGCTTTGCAAAAAAAACCACCCAAAACTTTTAAAAATATTTTATCGGAATATATGAAACTAGCCTTTTGGTCTCAGCTAAAAACTTCAATTTTATCGTATTTTATAATATTTACAGATAAAAATATTTTTTATATACAATTTATTTCAAAATATTATTTTTACATAAACTCTTTTTTGGTTTTTTAAATTTAATTTGCTATGTTACTTTCCAATTCAATATTTTTATTTAAACTAGTTTTGTCGATTTATGTATTGCCAACACTGTAGAATATTAATAAAATCATCACTCTCATTGAAAGCTTAGTAAGAAGCTTTTAAAAAAAGTAAAATATATGGAAGGTATTTTTCAAAAAAGAATTTCTGAATTAAAATATTAAAATTTTTTATATTTGAATATGTTATAAAAATTTTAAAAGACTGAATTTTACGGTCATCTTTGAACGAAATTAAAAAAGTTGCAAATTTGTGAGTTATTATAATTTTAAAAGCGGCCGTCGAGATAAAGCTCCCTATTCCCATAAGACTACGTGTTAAATCAGCCGTCGAGACATCTTTTTTTCTCGGAGTGTCATAGCCTGAAATATTGTATGTCTTGGTTAAAATCATAAAAGTTTTAATTTTTTTCCAAAAAATTTAAAAACCAAAAAAAAAGTTTTTCGAGACTCACTCTTATTTTGTTTGAATTTATTCACTAATACATTCAAATAATTTTATGTCATGGCCTGAAGATATTGTACGTCGTGGTTATATTTTAAAAAAATATTAACTGGTTCCATTTTCTATTTATTATTCAAATTTAACAAATTTTGATTTGAAAAAACAGAATTCAATATTGATTTGAAAAAAATAAAAATAAAAATATTCGAATTCATAATGACATATATGTCATACGAAATGTCAAATTAAATAAAAACACTAAAAAAATATGCACGGCTAAATATACACTAGGGTTTGAGGTCGAGGATATTTTAGTATTGGAAAAAATATCGGTGCATATTTTTTATACATGAAACAACAACAATTTCTATCAAAAATTTACACCGATGCTTCGATTCAAGACTAGTTTGCACTGTTACGTGAAGAGCCTTCTAATACATATATTTGGTTGTATTATTAATTATTAGAATGGATAAGAAAAATCAAAAAGCTAATAAAAAACAGTAGGTATATTTCATATTAGATTTTTAAAATGAGTTTTTATTTTATGAAAACTTTTATCAATTTGCTGTGTATTCTAACTTAAAAGTAGTAACATTTTTTCTGTTAAGAGTTTTTTTCAGGGATCCAAATACATATTTAATGTTGGAAAATTTAATCCTCAGGAATTTTTTGAATTATTTAAGATTGAATCGAACATAGAGAATATATATACTTATGTATGTATATATTTAAATTTTTCAAAGATGAAAATTGCAACAAGTTTGTTTGTTTCTAGGTTAAACAACGTACAACAGAAATTGTAATTCCTTTAATATCTGTATATAATTTTTATCACTCTATACCATAGAACTACTTGTACTAGAATGGCAATAGAGAAAAAATTTTCAGACAAATTTCAAAATTTGGTACGTGTACATTTACTAGTTTCTCCGCGATTTATTTCATTTTGAAAGTGAAATATAAAAGAAACTTTTAAGTACGATTTAAGTAAGATTTCAAACTTAAAAGTAAATGAAAACAAAATTAGAAAATATTATATTCAAAAAATTTGTGTGTTGTTGTGCTTTTTGAAGATTTTTAAAAAACATTTAATTAAATAAAGGATTATTAAGATAGGAAGAAAGTGTTGATTAAAGATTTTTTTTTTATTTTTTTGAGGTTACAAATTTCAGTCGATTTTTTTAAAACTATTTTAAAGGTATTTTCCTTTTGGTTTTTGCTTTCCATTTTTCATTATTATTAAATGAACGTTCTGTAAATTTACCAAAACATTGTCTTTTTTCGAATAGAATCAATTTGAAAATCATATTGTAATGCTAAAATTTTTAAATAATAAGTAAAATTTTGATTGAATAAAAAAAGGGTAAAGAAAAAACCTTTTAATTCTTTATTCACGGAAACGTTAAGTTATTTGAAACAGAAATCAAAACCTTCCTTACGGTTAACATAAATGTAGATTTCATATTTGCAAAAGGTTCGTTCATATTTAAAAATGGCTAAAAATGTTTATGTATTCACAAGACTATAAATACTTTTTGCTTTGTTCAAAAAATTATGATTTGTTTTTGATTTACTTATTTTCATTTCCACGATGAATAAATAAACCTACGATAAACCTTAAGATAAATCAAAATAGATATGTAAGTTAATTAAAATTAAACTAAAAATATACTTGTTGGAGATTCCATTATTTTTAAAAATAATTGACTGCAATTTCTTCAAATATTATTCAAATTTTTTTCTTGATGTTTTGTTCAATTATATATATAAAAGTAAATTAAATCAAATAGTAAAAATCTTTATTCGAAATAACTTACAATATACGAACTGCCCAACCCAAATGTATTTCTATTTTAAAAATGTAAACAAAAAAACTAATGAGAAACTGCCTAATAAACATTCTCATTTTCTCAAATTTAAGCAATGAAAATGAAGTAGTCGTACCATTTGTATACGCATACGAAGTTGCATATGTATTTTTTTTGTCTGAATACCTCAGGATAGGAAATCACATTAGAAGAAAAGAGTCGGGAACATCCTTTTGCCATTCTAGTACTAGTAATTCTATGACCTGTTGACAATACTGCTTCTTTACACGGCGTTATTTATGCGCTCAATAACATATTAGTAATATTAATTTGACTGCACTTCTTTTAATTAAGCTAAGCAATTTATCTATACAAGCTAAAATGAAATAATTTTTCAATTTGAATCCGATTAGCTGGTTCAATGTCTGCTTTCTTTATAATAATAAAAAATAATAACTTAAAGGCAGGTTTTCGTGAGAAAATTTGCCCAGTATTCTTAACTTTAGAAAGAGAGGTATATAGTATACTCTCAATGATTAAATCTCTCAATGAGAGAAAGCGCAAAATGATTAAATTAATATTAAAATTTTTTTATATGTTTTGACAAAAAAAATTAAATAACCTTATTTTTATACCCTACACCTATAGAATAGGTAAAAGGGTATATTAACTTTGGTATTGGTATTTGTAACCACCTAAAGGAAGCGAGCTAGATATGGAAAAGTATATATATTTGTGATCAGCGTGACCTCCTGAGTCGATATAGCCACGTCCGTCCGTCCGTAGGCACGATAACTCAAAAAATAATAGAGCTATGTTGATGAAATTTTAACTGTAGGTTACTAGGACTGAAAGTACGGCGGGGATTGCATATGGGCGAAATCGGCCCATTGGTTCGGATTCTGGACCTTTTAATCGATCGAAGGGCTAACGATCATATATAAAAAATCACAATAACTCAACAACTAATGACGCTTTCTTCATCACATTTGTGCTGTAGGTTACTAGTAATGAAACTACTTCGGGGATTGCGTAAGTTCGGGATTGGACCATGGGTTCGGAACCTAGAACTTTTTGATCGAATTTAGTCCAAACGAGCATAATTCCGAAACTAAAGATGATAGAACCTCCAAATTTTGTATTAGGGTGTCCCTTCCTATTTCCTTAATGTCTTTGAAATTTGGGCCCCATTGGAGTAGTGGGTCGGGGACCAGCCATACATTTCCGAAGACCTTATAGCATATCTTTAAAATTAATAAAAATAACAACTTAAAAAAATGTAGAAGCTTCAAATTTGGCACAAGGGTGTTCTTTACTATCCCTTGCGTGTCCCTCTAATTTGGGATCAATTGGAGTGGTGGTTCAGTATCCCTCTTAGACCTCTTAAGTTTTAAAAGCTTATAATCGAAATTATTAAAAATAGTAACTTAAAATTAAGATAGAACGTTCAAATTGTATACAAGGATTAATTAGTGCTTAAAGTTAAACGTGGACTGCATAATCAGCCCAAGGGTTCGGATGCTGGACCTTTTAATCGGTTTCAGGGCTAACGAACATATATAAAAAATCACGATAACTCAACAACTAATGACGCTATCTTCATGAAATTTGTGCTGTAGGTTATTGGTAATGATACTACGGCGGCGATTGCGTACGGGGAGGATTGGACAATGGGTTTGGAACTTAGAACTTTTTGATCGAATTAAGGCCAAACCAGTATAATTCCGAAACCAATGAAGATAGAACCTCCAAATTTGGTTTCAGGGTGTCACTTTCGATTTCCTTAGTGTCCTTGAAATTTGAGCCCAATTGGATTAGTGGGTGTGGACCAGCCACTCAGTTCCAAGGACCTTAAAGCATATTTTCGAAATAATTAAAGATAGTAACTTGAAACAAATGTAGAAGCTTCAAATTTGGCACATGGGTGTTCTTTACTATTTCCTGCGTGTCCCTCTAATTTTGTACCTTTCTTAGACCCCCCAATGTGTAAAAGTTTATCATCGAAATTAATAAAACTAGTAACTTAAAATTAAGATAGAACGTTCCAATTGTGTACAAGGGTTAACTAGTATTGAAAGTATGACGGGGACTGCATATGGGCGAAATCGTACCATAATTTCGCGTTCTGGAACCCTTGAAAAGTTCAAGGACTAACAAACATATATCTTAAAAACACCATAACTCAAAAAATAATGCTGCTATTTTGATGAAATTTATATTCTAGGTTACTAGTAATGAAAGTACCATTGGAATTGGTTCTGGTCGAGTTTGGTCAATGAGTTCGGATTCTAGAAGCTTTTGATTGATTTGAGGCCGAAAGAGTATAATTTCGAAACCAAAGAATATATTTTCTATTTCCTATGTGTCCCCGTAATTTAGACTTAATTGTAGTGGTTCAGCTATGTTCAAAGGTACTTGCTGCATTTATGTAAAATTTATTTTTATATTTAAATGAATTATATGAAAAGGTGTAAATTTGTAGTTCTATTTTAGAAATACATTTATTGCATATTTTGCGTTTATAAGCTTTTCTATTAGGTATATAAACTAACCATTTAAGATAATTGCAATTTTGAAAAATTTGGATTATTAAATATATTATGCTTTGATTAGCTTTTTATCACAAAATTTAATAATTGGAATTTTTTCATTTTGTAATTGAATTGGAATAAATATATTTTCATTTATAACAAGTTTTTTGTTTTTTAATATTTTTAAATAAATAAATTATTAAGAATTTGTAATATTTTTTAAGAGATAGGTAATTAGAAAATGTTTTTAGTATTATAAAGTTAATTTGGTTAGCTATGTCTTACGATCAAATTAATAACAGCTTTTATGGTGTTAAAATGACTTATGGATATGTCCTTAAATTTGAACCAAATAGGTGTAGGGTATTTTTAAGTCGGTTGCACCGACTGACTGTTTCTTTACTTGTTTTAGTTTTTAAATTTATATTTTGCGAGTTTTTCAATTCAAAGTTAAAATTTTATAAATTTAAAATAAATAATAAAATTTTAACCAATTGCAAATAATTTTAAACAAAAATTCGTTCATCAAAACATAATATAAAGTTTTTTTTTGCTTGTTTACATTCTTTAGTTTGTTTACAAAATTCATATGTCATGTATCCATAAAAATATGTATTAGTATGCAAAAATTTTTTGTGTAGAATACGCTTTTTATACCTTACACCTATAAAATAGGAAAAGGGTATATTAAGTTTGGTATGGTGTTTCTAACCACCTAAAGGAGCGAGCTAGATATGGAAAAGTATATATATTTATGATCAGCGTGACCTCCTTAGTCGATATAGCCATGTCCGTCCGTCCGTGCGTAGGCACGACAACTCAAAAACTAATGGAGCTATTTTGATGAAATTTCAACTGTAGGTTACTAGGACTGAAAGTAACTGTAGGTTAGGTTCTTTTAATCGGTCCAAGGGGTAACGAACTTATAGAGAAAAAAACCGATAACTCAACAACTATTGAAGCTATCTTCATCAAATTTGTGCTGTAGGTTACTAGTCATGAAACTACGTCGGGGATTGCGTACGGTCGAGTTTGGACCATGGGTTCGGAACCTAGAACTTTTTGATCGAATTTAAGCCAAACGAACATAATTCCGAAACAATTGAAAATAGAACCTCCAAATTTGGTATGAAGGTGTCCATTCCTATTTCTTTAGTGTCCTTGAAATTTGGGCCTCATTGGAATAGTGGGTCGGAGACCAGTCACACATTTCCGAAGACCTTAAAGCATATCATTAAAATTAATAAAGATAGCAACTTGAAACAAATGTAGAAGTTTCAATTTTGGCACAAGGATGTTCTTTGCTATTTGTGTGGCCCCTAATTTGGGATCAATTGGAGTGGTGGTTCAGTAACCCTCTTAAACCACCCAAGGTTTAAAAGCTTATAGTTGAGATAGTAACTTAAAATTAAGATAGAATGTTTCAATTGTGTACAAGGGTTAACTAGTATTGAAAATATTGCGCGGGCTGCATATGGGTGAAATCAGCCCAAGGGTTCGGATTCTGAACCTTTTAATCGGTCTAAGGGTTAAAGAACATATAAAAAAAATCACGATAACTCAACAACTAATGACGCTTTCTTCATTAAATTTGTGTTGTAGGGTACTGGTAATGAAACTACGGCGATGATTGCGTACGGTGGGAAATGGACAATGGGTTCGGAACTTAGATCTTTTTGATCGAATTTAGGCCAAACGAGCATAATTCCGAAACAAATGAAGATATAACCTCCAAATTTGGTATCAGGCTGTCTCTTTCTATTTCCTTAGTTTGCTTGAAATTTGGAACCAATTGGAGTAGTGGGTTGAGGACCAGCCCCACAGTTCCGAAGACCTTAAAGCATATTTTCGAATTAATAAAAATAGTAACTTCAAACAAATTTAGAAGTTTCAAATTTAGCACATGGGTTCTCTTTACTATTTCCCCCGCGTTCCCCTAATTTTGGATCAATCAGAGTTGTGATTCATTACCTCTCTATTTCCGCTTTTATTTAACACTTTTATATTTTTAAAAGGCTAAGAATTTTACTATAAAACATATTCTGTAAAATATTTTATAAATTAAAATTTTTTTAATTAACGATCAAATTCCTTTTTTTTAATTTTTATATATCATATATTTTATTGAATTATTACCATAGGTGATATAAAATTTAGATATTGTGTACAATACTTAAGCTATATTCAAAGGTACTTGCTGCATTTATGTAAAATTTATTGTAAATAAATTTTTTAATTATATTTTAGAAATACATTTATTGCATATTTTGCGTTTATAAGCTTTTCTAATAGGTACATAAACTAACAATTTAAAATAATTGCAATTTTGAAAAATTTTAATTATTAAATATATTATGCTTTGAACCAAATTTAATAATTCAAACTTTTTCACTTTTGTGATTGAATTGAAATAAATATATTTTCATTTAATTCAAGTTTTCTTGTTTTTTAAAATTTGTAAATAGATAAAGTAATTAGAAAATGTTTTTAGTATTATAAAGTTAATATGGTTTTAAAATGACTTATGGACTTCCCATTAAATTTGAACCAAATAGTTGTAGGGTATTTCTAAGAAAGAAGTAGCCATGAACCCTCCTCCGGTCTTACCTCGCGCTTCAGGACCTTCCACTTGTCCGCGCCCAACTTTAGCGATCTTGAGTTGAGGTTATATTTTCTCCTCAAAACCGTTTCCGTATCGCTGATGTCTTCTCTGAGCCATTCATGAGCCCTTTCCAGCCTTGATATGTGTGATTTCTCTACGCACCGTAGATTAGCACTGCTTGACTGTAGCTGAGGTTTTTTTTGCTTTACCTGTGTAGAGTCATCTTACGATCTAGGCCTCTTCCTGCCTACAGCCTTCTCGCCTGACGTGCTTGGCCTTGCCAGAGCTCCTCCGGGTTGGTCCTGCCGCTTTGGAATTTCTTTATTACGTTGTTGGTGTCTTTCTTTGTGGTGTCGGTCTTAGGAGAGGTTGCCTGAGGTTGGAGTAGCTCTCTTCTATGTTAAAAAAGAGCGTTGATCGTTTCCTTAGACTTCTCTTCGTGCCTTCATTGTCTGAGTAACTTCTTGTCCCTGCCGTTGAGTTTTCGTCCAACGACTTGGAAAGGAGTTTCGTAGTTTTTATATATGCTTATATCAGAATTACCATTTTCACATGCCTGGTTCGTTACAGTTTTTTCCTCCGCTGGGGACTTCTCTCCTGTTAGTGGACCAGGCCCGCCGCTCCTCAGTCTTTTTTTCAATATTCATCATAAAAGGGGGTTGTGGGGCTCCTTTGTGCTTTCCTTCCTGATTTCAGTGCACAGTTCATTAATGAGCGTAGTACATACAATCACCTGTCGCTCATAGAATCACTCATAATATAAAACTGAAGTATTTTAATGAGTTTAGTCCCTCGACTAGAATAAAATTCATTAATACTTTCATTTGAACGCTCATGAAGAGCTAGTACTTGTAGAGCTGTGTACTTGAATATTAGTAAAAATAAAAAATAATAACTTAAAGCACAAGAGTTAATTCAAAAAATTGTTTTATTTACAGTTTTAAAACATTGTTTTTTATTTGATATGAAATGTATGTTGCCAGATTTCCTTTTTTTTTTTCTGCCTATATAGCACTTCAAAACTAAAAAAGAGTTCCACCAAAGAAAAAGAGTAAAAGGGCAAGATATTGTGTGTAGTTAATTAAAAAATAAAAATGTGTGTACTTATTCAATATAGATTTACAACCCAAAATTGGTTATTTTGCAACGTTCTTCTATACTATATATATTCATTGAGTTTTGGTTGGATATAAACGTCAAAGACCCATGCCAACACAGCATTACAATAATGAGTCAAGCATTACAAACATACAAGTTATATTACAAATGCTAGATTATTACTAGCATTGTACGCGAGAACTACTCTTGCTTGCGTAAAATTTGGCTCTCAATGTTAATTGTTAACGTTAGTATCAAAGAGCTCAGACCTTAAGTTAGTCTTTTTTAAAATACGCGAAATTGGCTCAAATTTACCGTAGTCCGTAGAATGGAATTAAAGAGCTCGACCGATCTTAAATTGTTCAAATTTTCCCTCATTTGTTTACGATTAGCAGGTGAATTAATTTCACCGCGAATAATTTGCTGAACAAATATGATGTCCGCCACCAGACGGCGTGACTTTAGGGAGTTCATATTAATTAGAAGAAGTCCAGTTTCATAGGGAGGAAGACGTATTGGATCCAAGCAAGATCGCGTAGAGCGAAACGGCAAAAAAATTTTTGTACTGATTCAAAACGTTAAATGTCTATATCACGAAAGGGAGATCATACTTGGCTTGCATATTCAAGAGTTGTTTTGTTAACCAACGCATTACAAATCCAAGAGTTAGCTTTGTTAGTTATAATGTTTTAGTGATTCTTGAAATCCAACCTACTATCAAGGATGAGTCCTAAACCTTTTTTTAGGCTATGATTTGAAAACCCAATTAGTTTTTTTTTTTTTTTTTTTTACACGCTAACTAAACGCTAGGAACGGATTCCTGTATACATATATGTTGGAAAGGGGAGGAAAATAGGATATTAAAGGGGAATTAGGTGGTAGGTTGGAAATGAATCTAAAAAGATTCGTTTTGAATTTTTGCAAGTTGTAGTATGGAACGTTATTAACAGAGGGGAACACATTAGATGGAAGCATGTTCCACATCTTAGCAGTCCTCACAACAAATGAGTTTCCATAACCAGTTTTGAACCATCTTGGGATTTCCACAGTGTAGAAATGAGCACTTACTGCTCCTCTAGTGTTACGTTGGAATTGTTTAAGAGGAGGCATAATTGATTTTAGTTCAATAGAGCAAGTGTCATTACCTACAAGATACCTATAAAACAGAGAAATCGCTCCAATATTTCGACGAGAGTTAAGTGGAGTAAGTGTTACTTGCTCGACAGGGTCGCCTATAAGGCGTAAGGCGCGATTTTGGATTTTGTCGAGGTAACTCAAGGAAGTTTGGGATGCGCCAGCTTAAATGTGAGAGTTATACTCCATTTTAGGTCGAATATAGGCTTTATAGATATTAGACAGATCCTTAGGAGAGAAATATGTTTTGCAACGAGACAGAAAACCCAAGCACTTGGCAGCATTCTTAGCTATATCAAAAATATGCTCATTCCACAGCATTTTTTGATTTAGCTGCAACCCTAAAATGCTTAGATTTTCTGATCGTTCAATATTTTCTCCTTGGAATCGCAGAATTGTGTTGAACTGATTTCTTTTGCAGGAAATCAGACAGCTTTGAGTTTTTGAGGTATTAAACTCAACTCTATTACTTTTACCCCAATCAGCTATCTTAGCTAAGTCATGGTTAAGTAAACTAACCATGATATTTCTTTTCGAGCTGATTTTTTAAGGAAATCGTTGGACGCCTAGAGTGCTGTCGTCGGCGAAGCTATGGATTGGATTGAGGGTAGAGGAGAGTAAGTCGTTGATAAAAATCAAAAAAAGATATGGTGATAAGGCGGAGCCTTGTGGAACGCCAGCGTTAATTTCAAAGGTGTCAGACATAAAACTGTCGACAAGGACACGAATACGACGATTCGAAAGAAAATTCTCAATCCAATTGCAGAAAGGGTTACCAAGACCAATAGCTCGGCATTTGTTCAAAAGAGCAGAATGCCATACTCGATCAAAGGCCTTTGAGGTTGTCGCCACTTAAGTCCGCATTCTTTTTTTTTTAGATTATTGTTCAAAATGCAATTTGGTTGGTTTAAAGAAGACACAAGAAATACAGAGAGTATTTATATTAATTTTTTTATTATTTCGTATTTTATATTTCATATTTTAAGTTAAAATAAAACAATTATAATTTTGAATTCTAAAATTTAGCACTTGTTTTTACTTTTTTTATTACGTAATTTATTTAACTTACACTGATCATTTACATAAATTTAAAAAAAAGTTATACCTACTAATAAACGTAGTACATAAAATCTTTCACTCATTGAATCGCTCATTAATTTTCTCATCATTACAATATTGATGATTTCAGTGCACAGTTCATTAATGAGCGTAGTACATACAATCACCTGTCGCTCATAGAATCACTCATAATATAAAACTGAAGTATTTTAATGAGTTTAGTCCCTCGACTAGAATAAAATTCATTAATACTTTCATTTGAACGCTCATGAAGAGCTCGTCGATGAACTCATGATGAGTGTGTTACTAGGGTGTGTAATAAAATATATTTGGAATGTAAATTTGTAAGTATGTAATAATAAATGTATTTTACATGATTTGATTGTACTCTATTGTATTGTATTATATAAAATTTTATCTGGTTGTATTATTAATTATTAGAATGGAATGAATAATAAAAAAATAGGTATATTTCATATTAGAATTTTAAAATGAGTTTTTATTTTATGAAAACTTTATTAATTTGCTGAAAGCATTCTAACTTAAAAGTAGTAACATTTTTTCTCTTAGGGTTTTTTTCAGGGATCTAAATAAATATTCAATGTTTTTACACAATTAGACTTATTGTTTGAAAAATTTAATCCTCACCAATTTTTTGAATTATTTAAGATTGAACTGAACATTGAGAATATATATACTTATGTATTTATTTAATTTTTCAAACGTACCTCGATAATGTAAATTGTAATGCCTTTAATATAAGTATATAATTTTTATCACTCTACACTCACAATTTATATTTGAAAACTATGTTACTAAAAAAACGCAAATTTGCCTATAATCGAACACCAGTTGCCTATTTTCGAAAGCAGATATTCCTTTGTTCGAACACAAATTTTTTTACAGAATTACTATTAAAAATACCATGCTTTCATTTTAAATATTGTTATTTCTTATGAATTCAAACCTTATAAATTCAAAAATTAAATAACTTAATTTAATTTAATAGTTTTCTGGATCATTAAACTATTTCCTAATGTTTTCTTCCGTATCTATTACACGCCTTTGTAATAGTTTCTGGATTACTATTGGATATTTCCTTATGCCTTATGATATTTCCTAATAATATCATTTTTGCCTGGACTGCCGTTGGTAAAAGGGGTAATTCTTTTCTTCTCCCTTACTTTTTTGGACCACAACTTGGAGCTCTTCTGGCTTTTGTGAAAAGTGTGTTGGTTACGAAATCTCTCTTTTCTAAAACTCGCGTATCAAAATAACGAGTTTTCCAACCAAATAATTTTTTTTTTTAGTAAATTGATTTGGACGAAAAAGAAACTCAAAAAAATAAAGTAAATCTACCAAAAAACATATCAAATAAAAATTTCATAACTAATATTTTAAAAAGCAAAATTTTTGAGTTTTTATTTCTTTTTTTAACTTTTTACTTAATTTTTAAAGAAAAGGGTACAATCCTATATTTTTGAATTGAAAATTTATTCTGAAATATTCTGGAAAAAGGCAACATCCTGATTTCCTAATCAACCCTGATGGACTTTACATAGGTGTTAAAAATTCTCGGCATACCTATATATAAAAAAACTAGATTTCTAAAATTCATATAAAATTAAAAAAGAAATTGGCTAGAAAAATCGGTCAGCCCGAAACCCCGCTAATTTAATTATTGCTAGATTTCGCATCCAAAACTAGAATCAAAAATTAAGATTAAAGAGTCAGCAAATAATATAATATAATTAATTAAATTATTGGAACCCTCATTTTGTATGCAATTCCAAAATCTCACTGAAATTTTCATATATAAGCATAAAAGCATTTAATATAATGGGGGACTCCCGCCCCCCAAACCCGAGAAAACTGATTATTTTAAGCCAGATTTTGTACCCAACTTTAAAACCCCTTCTAATTTCTCTTCATACATAATAAGTCAACAATAAATTATAGTTAAATAGTTTTTCCATTTTTTCGCGATATTTTTAAAAAATTTTAAGAAAGCGAGATTTTGAACGCTCCCGCTGAAAGCCGCATTTAGCCAAATTCACAAGTTATTCTTCAATTCATTTTTCTTCGCTCTGAGTCAGAACTGTATAGTCCATTTTCATTTTCTTATCTGCTTTTATCACAGGAATTTTGTAATGCAGAGCTGTTACCGGAATACGAAAGAGTTTAGGCCCTAATGTTCAAAAACTCTTCCCTGATTTTACCGAAAGCAGCCTTCAAAGAATCCTCGCTATATTGCTGAAACATTTTTATTTTGTATAAAAAATTGTTGTGTAAAAACTTAAAGTCTGAAGAAAACGTTGTGTTCGAATAAGGGAATCTAAAACTTATTTGAATTGCCTAAATTCGAACACTGTGTTCGAAATAAGAAATTTGTGTATTTTAGTTCCTTTGTTCGAACAGGTCAAAAATATAAATAAATTTTTAATATTTTCCTTTAATTTTTCAGAAATTCAATAAATAAATATTCCTTTGCATGAATATAAAAATTTTTAAACAATTTGCTTATAGATTTCATAAAAAAACACTATTTTCTGCAACCCTTAAAACTCTTTTTTTTTAGCAATTTCAATGAAAAACGCAGTGATTAAAAACAAGTTTCAAGTTTTAGCGATTTGAGAAATAATTAACTTATTTTTTGTTCTGCTTTTTTGGTAAGGGTAGGGGAAACTTCAACAAATAAATTAAAAAAAAAACCGTTTTTAAAATAAGTCAAATTTACTTATTATACTATGTAATTTTTTTAAAAAGTGTTCGATTATAGGACATGTTCGAAATTAGGCAACACCACCCTATGTGAGTTCGATGTTGACAATACTGCTTCTTATCCGCAGCGTTACGTATGCGCTCAATAACACATTAGTAATATTAATTTGACTGCACTTCTTCTTATAATTAAGCCTAGCAATTTATCTATACAAGCTTAAATGAATTAATTTTTCAATTTGAATCCGATTAGCTGGTTGAATGCCTGCTTTCTTTGTGTACTTGAATATTAGTAAAAATAAAAAATAATAACTTAAAGCACAAGAGTTAATTCAAAAAATTGTTTTATTTACAGTTTTAAAACATTGTTTTTTATTTGATATGAAATGTATGTTGCCAGATTTCCTTTTTTTTTTCTGCCTATATAGCACTTCAAAACTAAAAAAGAGTTCCACCAAAGAAAAAGAGTAAAAGGGCAAAATATTGTGTGTAGTTAATTAAAAAATAAAAATGTGTGTACTTATTCAATATAGATTTACAACCCAAAATTGGTTGTTTTGCAACGTTCTTCTATAATATATATATTCATTGAGTTTTGGTTGGATATAAACGTTAAAGACCCACGCCAACACACTGAGTCAAGCATTACAAACATACAAGTTATATTACAAATGCTAGATTATTACTAGCATTGTACGCGAGAACTACTCTTGCTTGCGTAAAATTTGGCTCTCAATGTTAATTGTTAACGTTAGTATCAAAGAGCTCAGACCTTAAGTTAGTCTTTTTTAAAATACGCGAAATTGGCTCAAATTTACCGTAGTCCGTAGAATGGAATTAAAGAGCTCGACCGATCTTAAATTATTCAAATTTTCCCTCATTTGTTTACGATTAGCAGGTGAATTAATTTCACCGCGAATAATTTGCTGAACAAATATGATGTCCGCCACCAGACGGCGTGACTTTAGGGAGTTCATATTAATTAGAAGAAGTCCAGTTTCATAGGGAGGAAGACGTATTGGATCCAAGCAAGATCGCGTAGAGCTAAACGGCAAAAAAATTTTTGTACTGATTCAAAACGTTAAATGTCTATATCACGAAAGGGAGATCATACTTGGCTTGCATATTCAAGAGTTGTTTTGTTAACCAACGCATTACAAATCCAAGAGTTAGTTTTGTTAGTTATAATGTTTTAGTGATTCTTGAAATCCAACCTACTATCAAGGATGAGTCCTAAACCTTTTTTTAGGCTATGATTTGAAAACCCAATTAGTTTTTTTTTTTTTTTTTTACACGCTAACTAAACGCTAGGAACGGATTCCTGTATACATATATGTAGGTTTAGTTGGAAAGAGGAGGAAAATAGGATATTAAAGGGAAATTAGGTGGTAGGTTGGAAATGAATCTAAAAAGATTCGTTTTGAATTTTTGCAAGTTGTAGTATGGAACGTTATTAACAGAGGGGAACACATTAGATGGAAGCATGTTCCACATCTTAGCAATCCTCACAACAAATGAGTTTCCATAACCAGTTTTGAACCATCTTGGGATTTCCACAGTGTAGAAATGAGCACTTACTGTTCCTCTAGTGTTACGTTGGAATTGTTTAAGAGGAGGCATAATTGATTTTAGTTCAATAGAGCAAGTGTCATTACCTACAAGATACCTATAAAACAGAGAAATCGTTCCAATATTTCGACGAGAGTTAAGTGGAGTAAGTGTTACTTGCTCGACAGGGTCGCCTATAAGGCGTAAGGCGCGATTTTGGATTGGATTGAGGGTAGAGGAGAGTAAGTCGTTGATAAAAATCAAAAAAAGAGTTGGTGATAAGGCGGAGCCTTGTGGAACGCCAGCGTTAATTTCAAAGGTTGCAGACATAAAACTGTCGACAAGGACACGAATACGACGATTCGAAAGAAAATTCTCAATCCAATTGCAGAAAGGGTTACCAAGACCAATAGCTCGGCATTTGTTCAAAAGAGCAGAATGCCATACTCGATCAAAGGCCTTTGAGATATCAAGAGCAACAACCTCAGATTCACCGGAACAGTGAATACTGGTGTTGAGCTTTTCGCTGAGGTATGTTAAAAGATCACCTGTTGATCTTTGGCTTCTAAAGCCATATTGCCTATCATGCAAAATACCTCTGCAGTCAAGATATCTCATCAACCGTTTGTTGACGAGAATTTCCATAACTTTGGAAATGACCGAAATAATGGCTATTGGCCGGTAATTGGAGGGGTCGCTTTTGTCACCTTTTTTGGGGATAGGAGAAACATGAGCAATTTTTTATTGACTGGGATATCTACCAGTCGAAAATGATAATGAAAAAAGATTGCGCAGAGGTTTCGAAATGGGAGAGGCAATATGTTTAAGAACCATCGCAGGAATTCCATCGGGACCAGTGGACTTTCTAACATTCAGATTTTCGAGCACTTTCACTATAGTACGTGTTCTAAAGTACACCCTTTGAAGAATTTTAACCTTAGTAGGATCAACAGAGGGTAGTACTGGTGGAGTTTGTACTGTAGGAGGGAGCGTAGAATTTGCTGCAAAAGATTTTGCAAACAAATTGGCTTTAGCAACTGAATCTGATATGATAGAATTATTGTTATCAATCAGCGGCGGAAAGGATGATTCGCAAAAGTTATTCTTTATACTCTTTGAAAAGGTCCAAAAAGAACGATTGCAGTGAGGTAGATTAATTATTTTATGTTTTAATCTTTGGTTGTAAAGAAACTTTTGCTGATTGATAATTCTTTTGCAATTGTTCCTGGCGACTTTATAGCTCGCAAATGAAGACTCAGACGCATTCTGCTTGAACATTTTGAACTGCTCTTCTTTGGATTGAATTGCTTTCCTGCAGATGTCATTAAACCAAGATTTGGAGTTGGTTTTTACCGATTTATAAGAGCTAGGAATGAAAAGTTTCATACCTATCATAATTGTTTTACTAATGGCATCAGCAGCAAAGTCAACGTTTCTATGACGGAAACACATTGACCAATCGAAATCTCCCAAAAAACAACTCAGACCTACCCAGTCGGCCCGGTTATAGTGCGAGACTAGCCTCTTAGGAATAGGGTTTCGGTTGGCCGATGAATCCATTGAAAAGCTGGATTTAACAAGACAATGGTCGGAGCCTCCAATTGGTGAGCTAACAGAAATATTGTATTTTTCTGGGCTTGAAGTCAGGAACAAGTCCAAAAGATGTGTGTTTTGATTGTCTCGGTCCGGAATTCGAGTTGGGCTCTTTACAAGTTGTGAAAGTTGGATTAAGTTTGAAAATAGTTTAACCTGTTTACCTTCCGGGCTATTGTGACTTGAAAAATGGAGCCAGTTTTTGTTGTGGACATTGAAATCACCCGCGACAGCTATCTCACATTCGGGATTCTTTTCCAGAATTTTATTGATAGTGTCGGATAATTCTTCAATGGCCCCAGCAGTTTCCAGCTCACTGGCTTGGGGAGCTCTATATAAAAAACAGAAAAATATTGTAGCATTTTCAACACGGAGTTTAACCCAGAGATAAAGAAAAATCGGGTTGGAGCTCTTAAGATCATGAAGGGTGTTGAAAGCTACATTAGAGCGTATATATAAAGCGACTCCTCGATGAGGAATAAAAAACGGAACAAGTGTATAGCCGTTGATATTATAATTAGTATCGTCACCTACAACTTGTGTTTCGCTTAAGGCAAGTATAGCTGGTCTTTCTGAGTTAAGATGGGCTTCAACTGAATGAAAATTGCATGCTAAGCCCCTTATATTACTAAATTGTAATAAAAAATTTGAGTCCATTGACTACAACTTGCGAGCGGAAAAGGAGAGAAAAAGAATAAATTTGAAAATATTTACTTTCAAATTGAAATATAAAAAAAAAAAAATTTAGAAAACATATATCACACATACACAGTAATTAAAAACATAATGAAAATAGTGAAAATATAAACGAAAAAAACAAAAATTAAAAAATAGTAATAGTAATGGTGCCAGCACCAAAATAGTGGCGAACATTACAAACGAAAATTCAAATACAACAGTTTTTAATACCTTATTGTACCCAGAGACTGTTTGCAAAATTCACCACTAATTAGTGCGGACACAAACCCTCTCAAAACATTATGCTTCTTTATCCCACATATAATAATGAAAGTATATATAAACAAGTGATGAAAAAAACCAAGGGTTTTTAAAAAAGCACATTTTCAAAATAATAGAGTGTTTCATACTGAGTATTTTATCGGAATATAATGTTGAAGCTTCAATGTTAACGTTTAATTTAAGAAATATATACGTTGGTGACTAACTTACTACTTACTTATAGAAACAGTAATTTTTTTAATTTTTAAGTCCTAATAGCCCCTCTATGGGGAAGGTTGTCCAATTTCTCAAGGATCTAATCCTCACTAGGTTCAAGGAATTAAATTGTGTATTCTACCAAAAATTTGGAATTTTATTTAGAATTTTACTATATAAGCAAAAATGGTTAAGACTGAGAGACACTTTCTTCAATTTAAAGAATCGATTTTAAATTTAAGAAAATCTTTTAACATATGTTAAAGTATAATGTTGGACCTTCAAATTCTGTATATTAACGAAAAAAAAATTGAACAGGTATTCAAGTTACAGGTGTTTAAAAATAGCAAAATTTAAATTTTCGAGCCCTTATAGCTGCTAAACAGGGGACGTGACAAAAAAATTTTGTTAACCGACTCCTACTAATTTCTAAGGATCTAACTTCTCCTAAAATTTCAAAACCCTAGCTTAAACCGTTTATAAGATATGTGGGGCCAAAAATTTTGCAAAAATTGAGTTTTGCATAATGGTAAATTTTAGTACCGTATGGCAACCCTGTACATTTTAATGATGTATTTTTGGAAAGCCTAAGAAAGCAGTTCTCTTCTGCTTTATTAAGATTGAAAATATAGCTAACAGAACTCTTATTATACCAATTTAAATATAGGGCTTTTAAGGAATTTGTGGGGGTTGTAGGTTCGTCACCCTTCATAATTAAGAAAAACTTTTGACACATGTTGAAATATAATTAAAGAGCTTTCAATTTTGTAAATCACAAAAAAAAAATTTGAACAGGTATTCAAGTTACAGGTGTTTAAAAATTGCAAAATTTCAGTTTTCGCGCCTTTATAGCTGCAAAGCAGGTGATGTGATAAAAAAAATTTGTTAACCGACTTGTACTTATTTCTGAGGATCTAACTACTCCCAAAATTTTAAGACCCTAGCTTAAACCGTTTAGAAGATATGTTTAGCCAAAAATTTTGCAAAAATTGAGTTTTGCATAATGGTAAATTTTAGTACCGTATGGCAACCCTAAACATTTCTCTTTTAAAAATTTATAAAGTCTATTAAACCAGCTAACTTTTGCCGTTTTCAGATTGAAAATACACCTAATAGAACTCTTGTTATAACAATTTGAATATAGGGCTTTTTCCAACTTTGGGGGGCGGCTGCAGCTCCGTAACAGGCTACAGAAAAAAATTCTTCTACGAAATTATTTTTTTTGTAATAGCTACTCGTGGTTAAAATTTCTTTTCCCTATTTGAAACGATGTAAAAGTTTTTGTAAACATACGGACAGACGGACAGACGGACGGACGGACAGAGTGAAGCTATATAGGCACATTTTTACAAAATTTTTTGAAAATGTGCTAAAAATTAACAGCTAAATTAATTTAAGTGAGGGTGAAATGAGATACCTTTGTTGTGGTAACCTATCAACAAAGGTATCTCGGATCTTAGGAGCCACTCGGTATTCTTCAGTGGAAAAGATGGTGGAAAGAGAGAATTCGGCGTGGCATTTTTAGTTAACAAAGCGTACAAACAGGCGATCCTAGATTTTAAACCGGTGAATGAGAGACTCTGTCTAATCCGCATCAAAACAAGATTGCACAATGTATCCTTGATAAACGCTCATGCACCTACTGAGGATAAGGCGGAACAGGTCAAAAAGGATTTTTATAGTAAACTGGAGGCTGTCTACGATCAAATACCATCGAACGACGTTAAAATTCTGCTCGGGGACATGAATGCGAAAATTGGAAAAGAGGAAGTATACAAAGGCACGATTGGAGAACACAGCCTACATAGTTCCACCAACGATAACGGACAAAGATTAATCGATTTCGCGAGTAGCAAGAGAATGGTTATATCATCCACATTCTTCCCCCACAAGGACATTCATAAGATTACATGGATATCTCCCAACGGAAAAACGTTCAACCAAATTGATCACGTTTTAGTTGAAAAGAGAGGGGCATCCCACATCATGGATGTAAGAGCCTATAGAGGAGCCTGCTGTGGATCGGATCATAATCTTGTGAAAGTCAGATATAGAAGCGGAATCATAGCCAAACGAGCATTGAGGAAACACAATGCAACGAGGCTATACGTAAGCAAACTCAATATAACATCTGCGAAAAACGAGTACAAAGCGTCGATCGAGACAAACTTAAATCTAGAGGAGTTGCAACACATGGAGCTAAATGAAATGTGGGATAGTTTAAAAACGGCACTGCATCGAGCTTCTGAAGAAACTATTGGTTTCCAGCCAATAAAAGTTCGAAACGAATGGTATGACGGAGAATGCAGAGATGCGGTAGCCGCAAGAAATGAAGCACACAAAGGAAAATTAAGTAGACCAACACGTGCTAAGCAACTACATTTCGAGCACCTTGGAGGAGAGGCCGACAAAATCTGCAGAAAGAAAAAAAGGAAATGGCAGAACGATGCGCTAAGAAAGGTCCAAGATAATTTGCAAAATCGCGATAGTATCAGAGCAGCATACAAAGACATCCGCATCATCAGAGATGGTTACAAATCCCAGTCAAACTTATGTAGAGACGCAGAAGATAATCTTTTATCATCTGAGGATGACATTAAGAACAGGTGGAAAGAATATTTTGAAAACTAACTAAATGCACCAAACGATGAAGTAAATGAACAAGAACAGATCACATTGGAAAGGCAAACCCTAAATGAAATCACGGGACAACCTACATTAACAGAGGTGATCAATGCCATAGAGCTATTGAAAAATAACAAGGCTCCTGGTGCAGATAACATTCCGGCTGAACTGCTGTGTGATGGAGGAGAAACGGTACAAAAAATCCTTCATAAAATAATACTAAAGGTGTGGCAAGAAGAAAAAATACCCGCTGACTGGCAACTAAGTATTATATGTCCAATCTACAATAAAGGAGACAAGCTCAACTGTAAAAATTACAGAGGGATATCGCTACTTAGCACTTCCTACAAAGTTTTCACTAACATCTTGAAAGCCCGCTTAGAAATAATTGCCGAAAACATCATAGGCGAATACCAGTCCGGTTTCAGGCCAGGACGATCTACAACGGACCAGCTATTTGTGCTGAAGCAGGTATTGGAGAAGTGCTGGGAAAGAAATGTCGATGTACATCAAATCTTCGTAGATTTCAAGACCGCCTATGACTCTATTCAAAGGGAAAAATTATATGTAGTTTTAAGCAACCTAGGCGTACCGGCAAAGCTATTAAGACTGATTAAAGCGACTATGCAAAACACAAGCGCGAGGGTAAAAATCCAAGGGGACCTCACAGAACCCTTCAACATCAAACAGGGACTGAAACAGGGGGATGGACTCGCGCCTATGCTTTTCAATCTTGCCCTGGAGCACATAGTCAGGAAAATCCCATCTGACCCGAATGCCACGTTGCTATTCAAAACCACCCAGATAGCAGCATACGCAGACGACTTAAATCTACTAGGAAGATCAGAGGCAGGTGTCAGAGAATGCTATATCCAGTTAGAGAAAACAGCTATAGAACTGGGTCTGAGGATAAACATCGATAAGATGAAAATGTTAGTAGTATCCAGACGTAACCAGTGAGAGAGACAAAACATTACTTTTGGTGATAACAACGTGGAAGTAGTAAAAAGTTTTGTCTATCTAGGGGCCGAAATAACAAGTGGAAACGATGAAACATCAGAGGTAACCCGAAGGATAGCCAAGGCAAACAACGCCTACTACTCTGTGTTGAAGATAATGAGATCTCGAGAAGTCAGCAGAAAATGTAAACTTGAGCTGCACAAATCTCTTATCAGACCGGTGTTATGCTACGGCAGTGAATCGTGGACGATCACCCAAGCGACGGCAAACCTACTTTCCCGTTTCGAAAGAAAAATACTCCGTAAAATTATCGGGCCAATTATCGACCAGGGCCAATTTAGAATGCGACGCAACGCAGAGCTATACAATGTATACACCGACAGCGATGTTTTGACATACATCAAGCTACAACGCCTTAGGTGGGCCGGTCACATACAACGTATGCCAGATTCCCGCATTCCAAAAAAAGTATTGAACGGGAAAATAGATAGAAAAAGACCAGTGGGAAAGCCGAGAAATCGATGGGTTGATGCAGTCGAGTCAGACGCTGTATCAATGCTGCAAGAGCAAAATTGGATAACTGCTGCCCAAGATCGCGTGAACTGGAAGAGGATGATTCAGGAGGCCAAGGTTCGACAACGGACTGTAGCGCCATAGAAGAAGAAGAAGAGGGTGAAATGAAAGAAGAGATATTTACTGAAAAAAAAGAGTATGGGATAGAAAAGAATGGTTGGTTTAGTTAGCATGCATTATTAATTTTAATTTTGAAAATCTTTTCTTATAAACAAATTAGTTGTAAACAAAAAATTTTTAAGCAAATTGTACAAAAAAAAATATTTAAATTATGTAAATTAAAAATTAAGCAAAAATTAAGTAAAAAATAAAATATACATACAAATTTATAAATACAAATTAAAAATAAAATATGTTTTTAACAAAATTAAAAAAAAAAAAAAAGAAAGTATTAAAAGAAATGTAATGTAATTTGATACAATGTAAACAAAGTTTAAGCAAATAGTGTATTTCTTAGCCAATTATTAATTATTATAGAAAAATCAAAGTTAAATTATATATTTAATTAATCAAAGTTAGAATAAAATAAATAAAATTTTAGAAGTTAAATTATTATGATCGTAAAAAATTAAGAAAGTTACAAAAATTAAAATATTTATAAAACATATCAATATTAAAATAAAAAATTTGTGAGTTGACAGTTGTATATACACAGCATCCAAAGTTGATGAAATAAAGAAAAAAAAAAAAAATCCCTGGACAATGGCTGCCACTGGACATCAATTTATGTTGAATTTTATTATTATAATGTATGTTGGATTTTATTATTTTTTAGTTTTAGTTTTATTTATTTTTTTTTTTTTTTTTTGTTTTTATTTGTTACTGCAAGAGTATTAAAATAAATTGAAATTAAAGTTTGAAATTTTGAGTAGTAACAATTTATTTATAAGTTTAAATTTTAGTTAATATTTAGTTAAAATAAATTTATTTGGCAAGTAACACCAGTTTTTATATTTTTGTTATTGTGTTCACTATATATGCATATGCAAGTATGTAATATATGCATTGCATATACTTTTTCTAGTTTTATTAAAGGGTTATGTTTTAAGCAAAATAAGTAAAATTAAATTAGAATTGAAGTTAAAAAATAAAAAGCATAATAAATTTTTACAACTTTTATATTTTTTGTATGTAATTATGTTCATTCTTATATAAAAATGATTATTTATCATATCTTAAAAAAAGAAAAGAATGCACATTTCAAATTAACTGCACACCCGATGCGTGATAAATGTTTATGTTTTTTAAGTATAATTTTATAGAGGATTAGATCGAAAACTTTGCGGATATCAGTAAATACCACGTCCACATATTTTTTGGTTTCTATTGTTTTTAATGTATCAGAAACAAATTCGGTTAGATTGGTAACCGTAGACCCACCCTTTTTAGTCAACGAAGTAAAAGAAAATTATTGTTCCAAACAATTTGGGAATACACGATAATTGGTCTATATTTTGAACCCCTTCCTTTGTATTGGGTTGAAAAAAGAAATTTGCCAGGATTCGGGCAAGTAGCCACTTTGAATGAATAGAGGAAATAATTTACAAAGAGGTTCAACAAAGTATTGGGGAAGTTACATATCCATCCACCTCAATAAGCTTTTGTACTTCCGTTCCCATACAAATTTAAAAGGAAAAAATTTGAAAGCAATTTTAGGTCAAAACATATTAAAAGCAATAGACGTGAATATTAATTTTAAAAATAATTCAAAAGAAATAATGGGTAGAATAACCAAATTTATAAATTCATATCCTTTTGATGAAATTCATCACCGATATTCATTAGATTTAAATCAAAAACCTTGTTCGATTATATAAAAAAGAACGAACTTAATAATGAACAAAAAATTATTTTAAATAAAATTATTTATCAAAACAAAGATTTATTTTGTCAAGAAGGGCAACAATTAACCAATATCGATAGCATAAAACATCAAATTATAACTAATCATAGTAAACCTATATATGTAAAAATATTTAGATTTTCCAAAATTCACGAGAAAGAAGTAGAAAAGCAAATTTCAGAAATTTTGAGTCAAGGGATAATTGAATCCAGCAATTCACCATATGGTGGTTAGGTGGTTCCAAAGAAGTTGGACCACTCAGGGATACAAAAATGGAGGGTTGTTGTCGACTATCGGAAATTAAATGAAATAACGACAAATTCCCAATATCGAGTCCTTATTTTATAAATTGGGAAAGGCTCAATATTTTTCATCAATTGATTTGTCTTAGGGCTTTCATCAAATCCTGGGTGATGAGAAAGACCAGCCAAAAACAGCTTTTTCTACTTCGCACAGTCATTACGAGTATGTCCGGATGCCATTCGGATTAAAGAATGCTCCTGCCACATTCCAAAGAATGATCAATCATGTGTTAAGAGAATTTATCAACGTTTGCTGCGTAGTATATTTAGTTGATATACTAGTCTTCAGCACATCTCTACAAGAACACAAAATTGCTATAAATAATATTTTTCAAAAACTAAGACAATATCGTCTTAAAATTCAAGTCGATAAATGCTCATTTCTGGCCAATCGGAATATCTTGCTCATCTCTTAACAAATAATGATATTAAACCAAATCAAGAAAAAATTGAAACAATCCAACTCAAAATACAAATTACCCAAAAAGTTATTAAAAATTTCCTAGGAATTACTGGTTACTATCCGAAGTTCATCAAGGACTATGCGAAAATAGCACAACCACTAACTCATTGTTTAAAAAAAAGAATAATAACAAAATTGACATCAATGATTCTAGGTTTATTGAAGCATTCAATAAATTAAAAGAAATAATTATTATGGACCCAATTTTACGGTATCCTAACTTTAATCAAAAACTTGTTCTAACTACTGACGCGAGTCAATATGCAATTGGGGCTGTTTTATCGCAAAACGGACACCCAATATCTTACGCCAGAAGAACATTGAATGAGCATTGAATGATTAATTATAGAATGGTTGAAATAGAATTATTGGCAATAATTTGGTCAACAAAATATTTACGACCGTACCTTTACGGAACAAAATTTACAATAAGAAAGGATCACAGACCCCTGGTTTGGCTACATTCTTTAAACGACCCAAATTCCAAACTTCAAAGATGGAATATTAAGCTTAACGAGTTCGACTTTGATATTGAGTACGTTAAAGGTAAAGAGAATAAGGTAGCAGACTTTTTAAGTAGGATAACTAACGATAAACATAAAATAAATATTATGGATTTTCAAAAAGAAAACAATTTTGATAGAGAAAGTGAAATGGCTAGGATTCATAGGGGCATCGAAAACTTAGATGACCATATTCCACTCGTAGACAACATTCTAAACAAATACCTAAATCAAATACATTTAGTTAAAAGTAAAATTACAGAAACAGAAATTAAATTTAAAAAATATAGAAAAATATTTATTTGTGAAAAGATCTTTCAAATGAAATTTATATAAATAATTTCTTAAGACGCTTAATTAAATTAGGAATAACAGCCATATACTCAGAATTAGAAGACAGTAAATACGCGATTCTTCAAAAGAAATTAATTCAGTTATTTAGTAATAGTAGAAAAATTAAATTTGTCAAATGTACAAAAATAGCTAAATAAATCAATAATGAAGAAGAAATAATAGAAATAATAAAACAAACCCACGAAAACACCAACCATCGAGGAATTCTTGAAAATTTTAATGAATTAAAAAACAAATTTGCATTCTAAAATTAAAAGATTTTATTTATAAGTATATAAATGATTGTGATATCTGAAATCTAGCCAAACATGACAGGAATCCCATTCAATACAAGTTCCAAATTTCTGAAACTCAATCCGAATCGAATGAAATTGTCCATGGCAACACTTTCTATCTAAAAAAAGAAATATTTTTAACTACTATCGGCAAATTTACTAAACATGTTTAAGTAATAACACTTTCGGACCGAAACAGTGCAACAATTGTTAAAGCTTTAAAACTACGAAATTCATGGTTCGGTAAACCACAAAAATTCGTGTTTTATAATGAATTTAATAGTCCCAATCTAAAGGATTTTTGTAGAAGTGAAAACATAGAAATTCATTTCATTTCTCCAAGAAGTCATATCGGAAATTCGGACATAGAAAGAGCTCATGGAACTATAACCGAACACAAAACAATTTTGAATATAACTGAATCTGACCTCGACACAGAAAGTAAAATTCTTAAAGCAGTAGAAGCTTATAATAAAATTATCCATTCTACGACACAGGTAAAACCTAATGATTTCATTAATGGTAAAATAGCTAACTTAGATAATATAAAAATCAGAATTCAAGAAAAAAAAGAAAAAATTATTAATAAATTAAATAAACACCCCTATTCTGAATTACTACGTAACACTAATTTGCGTAGAATCTACGCAAACTTGATCCTAAATTCCTTTGTAGTAAATTTTTTTTTTCGAAATTCGTAGATTGGCAATTCTGAATTCCAACGTAGCGTAAATTAAATATCAAAAATCTACGCAAGAAATATTCATACGTAGTAGTGCTTTGAATTCCTTTGTTTGCAGTTTTGTTTACTATTTACAAAAATTTTAATAAAAATTTTAAAAATGTAAGTATTTAGTCGAAAATTTGCTTGAAAACTAATAATTGAATATATAAATTTATATAAATGCTTAGATAAATTTTCAAATTGAAATATGTAGGTATATTTACGATTTCTCATTCAAGTCGAAAGGATTATAAGAATCTCTAAGAATTCTCCTTTCTGTTCTAAGAATCCTTTGATTGGTTTCTTCTTCTTCTAAGGCAATCAATCCAAATGCAATTGAATTCATATTTTTTCAATTATTTTTGTTATTGTTTATAAAATAATTTTTTTTTAACTTGTTGCTTTAAATTTTTCAATAAAATTTCAAACTAAAATGTGAAATTTTGAAACTTCGAAAAAAAGTATTGCCATTGACATTAATTATTCTCTCCGGCGTAATTCAGAATAACTAAAAAAATCCGACTTAACGTAGCTAATTTTACGTACAAAATCTACGCAGGAATTCAGAATAGGCGTGAAAAACAAAAAAACTTTTCAACTACCAAATAGTAAAGAAATTTTAATAAATAACCCTGCAATAGTAAAATACAAACAATTGCCAAAATACAAAAAAAAAATAAAATTAAAATAAATAACAATAAAATTAAAGATAATAAAAATCATAATATTCACCTCATACGTATAAAAAGACGTTATAAAAAGGAAATCGTTCCAGATAATATTGAAAATAGTGATATCGCTAGTACTTCTAACAAGATGAATTTTTCAATTGTCATGCAACAATTATAGTTTTTAAACTATACACCAAGGCTGGATTTACAATACTACAGAGGAGGATATTAGCATAATAGAAAGTTATGATCAAATAATTCGTATTATTAACCTAAATGACATTGAAATTTTAATAAATATATTAGAAAATCAAATAATTAACACTGATCAAATTTATAATAATAAAAATTCGTATTAAATATTAAAAAATAAACTAAACAAAATTAAACATTCTTTTAAAACACTTTTGCCGTTAAGAATTAAAAGGTCATTAATCGACACCGGTGTCTCACTTTTAAAATTTTTTTTTGATACAATAGACCAAGAAGATAAAATTGAAATCGAAAATCGTTTAAATTTAATCGAACAAAGCGGTAAAGAATTAATAAACAATTCTAATAATCAAATCAAGATTCATTCAATAATTCAATATAATATTAACAATTTAAAAAATAATATAAACGAAAATCACCTAACAATTGAAAAAATTTCTAATTACGTCTCAAACGACCATAGAAATATGGTAAATCAATTACAATATTTTAATATCTTATCAAATATGAATCTCTTAAATGAAGAAATCGAAAAATTGCAACAAAACGTAATGTTTGTAAAACATCAGACAATGTTAAGATCAATTTTAACACCTGAAAAGATTGACGATTACAACATAGATATTTTCAAAATGCAAAAAGTAAATTAAAAATAGTTTCTACTCCAAATTCAAAATTTGAACAAATTTCTATCAGCTTAACTAATATAATTTCTTTTAAAAATAAAACATTCTATCACGACGAGGAAAAATATGAAAATAAATTAAAACCAGTTTCAAAATGCTTGTCGAATTTAATAAATAAATCATATATAAATAGTTTTAAAAAAAAATTGAATATCATTGTAAGATTATATAAATTGATACTGGTGTAGTTTTTGTAAAAAAACGCAAATAATTTAAAATTAAGAAGTGATTGTAATACAGTAGAATTCATCTTAAATAAAAATCATATTATATTTTTTGATAATTGTACAATAGAAATTAATAATTCTATATTTTTTAACAAACAAGTATAATATAAGCAAAAATTTTTAATCTAACCTTAGATAAAATAAACATTACACTTAACTTAGAGACTCTCCAAATAAAACAAATAGAAAATAATAAAGAAATAAAAAATATGAATTCTGAAAACTATAAAAATCAAATAGTAACTTATTTAATTGGGGGAAGTTACATATCCATCCACTTCAATAAACTTTTGTACTTCCGTTCCCATAAACATTCCATAAATATTCAATTTCATTATAAAAAAAATAAAATAATTTACGTGTTTTATATAATCAGCATTTTCTCTGTCGCGTTTAAATTAATCAGGTAAATACTCACGATTTACCTTAATATCATATTACAATTAAATAATTACAATTTATGCTATGTTACTTTTTATTCGTGGCAGTTCATTTTGTACCGTTAAAGATCATGTAATAATATAGATATAATTAAATAAGTCAATTTTAAATAATATTTTTAGTCAATCGAATTAAATAGAAATAATAATTTTTCTTAATAATAAAAATAAATCATTTTAATCAAATTTAATAAATAAAATATTAAATCAACAACTTTTCTTAAATATAATAAAAATAAATCATTTTAATCAAATTTAATTAATAAAACATTAAATCAACAACTTTTCTTAAATGTGTAATAAATAAATTAAAACTAAATAACAACGTGTTTTTTTATTTTTGATAAATAATAAAACCTAAATATAAATTTGGCATACTATTTTAATATTATTGGTGGAACCTCGTCGGGGCCGTATGATAAGTCATCTCTTTGAGCCAAGAGGTGAGGACTGAGAATGTCTTCAGTTATAAGAATACTCTTAATGAAGTAAAGTTATAAGAATACTCTTATATGATGTTGCATTTTCGTGTCGCAAAGCTGATGGATAACCATCAGTCTTACGTTTACTATTACCTAAATCCAAAAAAAATTATCGCGTCAAGAAAAGTATTAAAGCGTTCAACGAAATTAGTTTTAATATATTATTTCCATGCAGAATTACGTTTGTTCCCCAAAGAACGCAATTGATTACATGATTATGGAACTGAGTAGTTAGAGTTTTCATGAGATTTTATAGGAATTGCTAAACGAAAATATTAGTTAGTTTCTCATAAAATGGTTTTAAGCAGATGTTTATATTTAATGAAGAGAACATTGATACCACATCAAGTGAGTCTAAGAGAGAGTGTTGGTCCGTAAAATCTGTCTCAGAAAAAAAGGGCTCATTATAGTGATTTATATTGAAAATAACATATTAATTTTCTATGAGATGCTCAACAATTTTCTGGCCTGAAGAAAAAATATGTCTAGTTGCCTGCCTCACATATTAGTAACAGAATTGATTTATTGCAGATCTATGCTATTTAGGTCATCAATAAGATATGGTTCGAAGTTGAATGAGACATTATCTGCAATTAGAGATAGAGTTAAGAATTCATCTAGAGTTGAAAGACTATTAAAAGTTGTGAGTTTGCAATAAAAGTTGTTAATGGCTATAATGAGCTCGCTATATGGCTAAATTTTATTTAGATTACTGGGAGATGAATATGTCAAAATGATGAATAAATTAGCTTTTAGGAGACTAAAGGAGAGACTTATCAGAGATTTTATCAAAAAATCATTTCAAATAGGTCAGAATATGGCAAATCAACTTAACTGCTTGTTAGCGTTGTATTAACGGCTAACAGAACCCCACCGCCAAAAAAGTAAGAAACATTTCTATTTGTACTAAATTTGAGACGCTCAATTAAATTTAAAATTATTGATGTTAAATTGTCAAAGCGTGGGTATACATATTATATGTTTAAATTAACATTGTCAGTCGTGAGTAATAACAGTGATCAAATAATATACAAAATATGTTTATCTACACTTATTTATGTAGATAAACAAGTTAGTTGATTATTGGTTGCTGCAGCAATACAATGCATTCAATTAATTGGTATTTTAACCACTTTGCTAACCAGTGTCGTTGTAGCAACTAACAAAACTCTAACTTCACGTTCGCCACAAGAGGATAAAGTTCTATCAATACGATAGACAAAGATATCAAAAACTTTCTACTGAGGAATACTTGAGATTTGGAAACACTGTGCATTTTTGTGTGGAGACCTCTCACCTTTTGGTAAAATATGGAAAGGTTCTTGAGTCTCTTTGATTACGGAAAGATGTATGTTTATTTCGTAATTCTAATTCTTTAATTAGGATTCCAGAAGACCAACTTTTGTGATTTAAAATTTGATGCATTAAATTTTCAATACCTTGTTTGAAAGATTAACAACGTTTTGTTGCTATCTTCAAAATGGAATAGCATATTTAAGCTACATCAATATTCAGCTTTTCCTTTAGATGGTATTGAATATCATCTGTTTCTGCATTTGGAAGTAGGTGAGAAATGAATTAAAACTTCATTAGGCACACTCTGAAGGAGAGTAGGTGAGTAACTAGAGATTCTGGGAACAACAAAAAGATTATTATTAACATTATTACTATTATTATTATTATTATTTTTATTATTATTATTGTTGTTATTATTATTATACATATTGTTATATTTTTATTTTCCCATATAACTTCTCTTTGGAGCATAGGGCTTCCACTTGAAATCTACATCTCGGTTTGTTGCTGTTCTCTTTACATTGTTCCAAGTGTGATTGCTTTTTCTTAGTTCTAGGAATACTGATCGTCTCCAGGAGTTTTTGGAACGATCTCTTGTTCTTTTTCCCCTGAGGTTTTTGCTCTAAAGTCATTCTGGTCATACTGTCTGCTTTTTTTCTGATGGTTTGTCCGATCCACTTCTACTTGCTTCTCTTAATCAGTTTCGCAATTGGCTCCTCTCTAGTGATTTCTAATATGTTAACACTATGCAAAAAACCTACTAAACAGCTTAGTTTTAAAATCAACCGTCCAGACTATCGTTAGGCATTAATCTAGTATTGTTTGACTTTTCCATAACAGAAATATTTTTGACTGTAAATAAATAAAAATATAAACAAAATTGACGTAAATAAAATAAATTAAAAATGAACAAGGAAAAATTTTTTTTTTATTTATAATTTTCGGCGACATTTTATTAAAAAAATAAAATTTGTCTTTTAAAATCCAAAAAACAAAAACGGCTATATATTTTACAAGTAAGTATGTACATAAATTTTTAAAATTTTTTTGGATTAATTCAATTTTTTTTTATTTTTCTTCCCTCTTGCGGAAGTTCACTGAATGGATTCTTCGATGAGCATATTTAATGATTATTTTGATGTTGAACAGAACATTTATCATCAATTATTTTGTTAAAAAATTTATTTAAATTTTTACCGCCCAACATACCCATTATTGATTTAACACATTTTTTCTAAAAAGAAATATTTAAATAACTGTTTTCCTGATAGATTTTATACTAAACATTGCCAGTGTCAATTTAATTAATTTTATAAACCTACAAAATCAATAAAAATATCTTCATTTTCCAGGTTTTGATTGAGGAGCTTTGTATCCTGGGCAGTCTCTAGTGGCAATTTAAAAAAGAATTTTAACTATAAGGAAAAAAGTATTTATGTAGAATAAATTTATTTTTAATTTGAATTTACATGAATGACACCCTAGTTGGTTTTAAAACGGTAGTTTTTTGTGGTTATCCTGATCTTTTATGGTTATCCTGATCTTCATTCAATAATTCAATATAATATTAACAATTTAAAAAATAATATAAACGAAAATCACCTAACAATTGAAAAAATTTCTAATTACGTCTCAAACGACCATAGAAATATGGTAAATCAATTACAATATTTTAATATCTTATCAAATATGAATCTCTTAAATGAAGAAATCGAAAAATTGCAACAAAACGTAATGTTTGTAAAACATCAGACAATGTTAAGATCAATTTTAACACCTGAAAAGATTGACGATTACAACATAGATATTTTCAAAATGCAAAAAGTAAATTAAAAATAGTTTCTACTCCAAATTCAAAATTTGAACAAATTTCTATCAGCTTAACTAATATAATTTCTTTTAAAAATAAAACATTCTATCACGACGAGGAAAAATATGAAAATAAATTAAAACCAGTTTCAAAATGCTTGTCGAATTTAATAAATAAATCATATATAAATAGTTTTAAAAAAAAATTGAATATCATTGTAAGATTATATAAATTGATACTGGTGTAGTTTTTGTAAAAAAACGCAAATAATTTAAAATTAAGAAGTGATTGTAATACAGTAGAATTCATCTTAAATAAAAATCATATTATATTTTTTGATAATTGTACAATAGAAATTAATAATTCTATATTTTTTAACAAACAAGTATAATATAAGCAAAAATTTTTAATCTAACCTTAGATAAAATAAACATTACACTTAACTTAGAGACTCTCCAAATAAAACAAATAGAAAATAATAAAGAAATAAAAAATATGAATTCTGAAAACTATAAAAATCAAATAGTAACTTATTTAATTGGGGGAAGTTACATATCCATCCACTTCAATAAACTTTTGTACTTCCGTTCCCATAAACATTCCATAAATATTCAATTTCATTATAAAAAAAATAAAATAATTTACGTGTTTTATATAATCAGCATTTTCTCTGTCGCGTTTAAATTAATCAGGTAAATACTCACGATTTACCTTAATATCATATTACAATTAAATAATTACAATTTATGCTATGTTACTTTTTATTCGTGGCAGTTCATTTTGTACCGTTAAAGATCATGTAATAATATAGATATAATTAAATAAGTCAATTTTAAATAATATTTTTAGTCAATCGAATTAAATAGAAATAATAATTTTTCTTAATAATAAAAATAAATCATTTTAATCAAATTTAATAAATAAAATATTAAATCAACAACTTTTCTTAAATATAATAAAAATAAATCATTTTAATCAAATTTAATTAATAAAACATTAAATCAACAACTTTTCTTAAATGTGTAATAAATAAATTAAAACTAAATAACAACGTGTTTTTTTATTTTTGATAAATAATAAAACCTAAATATAAATTTGGCATACTATTTTAATATTATTGGTGGAACCTCGTCGGGGCCGTATGATAAGTCATCTCTTTGAGCCAAGAGGTGAGGACTGAGAATGTCTTCAGTTATAAGAATACTCTTAATGAAGTAAAGTTATAAGAATACTCTTATATGATGTTGCATTTTCGTGTCGCAAAGCTGATGGATAACCATCAGTCTTACGTTTACTATTACCTAAATCCAAAAAAAATTATCGCGTCAAGAAAAGTATTAAAGCGTTCAACGAAATTAGTTTTAATATATTATTTCCATGCAGAATTACGTTTGTTCCCCAAAGAACGCAATTGATTACATGATTATGGAACTGAGTAGTTAGAGTTTTCATGAGATTTTATAGGAATTGCTAAACGAAAATATTAGTTAGTTTCTCATAAAATGGTTTTAAGCAGATGTTTATATTTAATGAAGAGAACATTGATACCACATCAAGTGAGTCTAAGAGAGAGTGTTGGTCCGTAAAATCTGTCTCAGAAAAAAAGGGCTCATTATAGTGATTTATATTGAAAATAACATATTAATTTTCTATGAGATGCTCAACAATTTTCTGGCCTGAAGAAAAAATATGTCTAGTTGCCTGCCTCACATATTAGTAACAGAATTGATTTATTGCAGATCTATGCTATTTAGGTCATCAATAAGATATGGTTCGAAGTTGAATGAGACATTATCTGCAATTAGAGATAGAGTTAAGAATTCATCTAGAGTTGAAAGACTATTAAAAGTTGTGAGTTTGCAATAAAAGTTGTTAATGGCTATAATGAGCTCGCTATATGGCTAAATTTTATTTAGATTACTGGGAGATGAATATGTCAAAATGATGAATAAATTAGCTTTTAGGAGACTAAAGGAGAGACTTATCAGAGATTTTATCAAAAAATCATTTCAAATAGGTCAGAATATGGCAAATCAACTTAACTGCTTGTTAGCGTTGTATTAACGGCTAACAGAACCCCACCGCCAAAAAAGTAAGAAACATTTCTATTTGTACTAAATTTGAGACGCTCAATTAAATTTAAAATTATTGACGTTAAATTGTCAAAGCGTGGGTATACATATTATATGTTTAAATTAACATTGTCAGTCGTGAGTAATAACAGTGATCAAATAATATACAAAATATGTTTATCTACACTTATTTATGTAGATAAACAAGTTAGTTGATTATTGGTTGCTGCAGCAATACAATGCATTCAATTAATTGGTATTTTAACCACTTTGCTAACCAGTGTCGTTGTAGCAACTAACAAAACTCTAACTTCACGTTCGCCACAAGAGGATAAAGTTCTATCAATACGATAGACAAAGATATCAAAAACTTTCTACTGAGGAATACTTGAGATTTGGAAACACTGTGCATTTTTGTGTGGAGACCTCTCACCTTTTGGTAAAATATGGAAAGGTTCTTGAGTCTCTTTGATTACGGAAAGATGTATGTTTATTTCGTAATTCTAATTCTTTAATTAGGATTCCAGAAGACCAACTTTTGTGATTTAAAATTTGATGCATTAAATTTTCAATACCTTGTTTGAAAGATTAACAACGTTTTGTTGCTATCTTCAAAATGGAATAGCATATTTAAGCTACATCAATATTCAGCTTTTCCTTTAGATGGTATTGAATATCATCTGTTTCTGCATTTGGAAGTAGGAGTTTTTGGAACGATCTCTTGTTCTTTTTCCCCTGAGGTTTTTGCTCTAAAGTCATTCTGGTCATACTGTCTGCTTTTTTTCTGATGGTTTGTCCGATCCACTTCTACTTGCTTCTCTTAATCAGTTTCGCAATTGGCTCCTCTCTAGTGATTTCTAATATGTTAACACTATGTAAAAAACCTACTAAACAGCTTAGTTTTAAAATCAACCGTCCAGACTATCGTTAGGCATTAATCTAGTATTGTTTGACTTTTCCATAACAGAAATATTTTTGACTGTAAATAAATAAAAATATAAACAAAATTGACGTAAATAAAATAAATTAAAAATGAACAAGGAAAAATTTTTTTTTTATTTATAATTTTCGGCGACATTTTATTAAAAAAATAAAATTTGTCTTTTAAAATCCAAAAAACAAAAACGGCTATATATTTTACAAGTAAGTATGTACATAAATTTTTAAAATTTTTTTGGATTAATTCAATTTTTTTTTATTTTTCTTCCCTCTTGCGGAAGTTCACTGAATGGATTCTTCGATGAGCATATTTAATGATTATTTTGATGTTGAACAGAGCATTTATCATCAATTATTTTGTTAAAAAATTTATTTAAATTTTTACCGCCCAACATACCCATTATTGATTTAACACATTTTTTCTAAAAAGAAATATTTAAATAACTGTTTTCCTGATAGATTTTATACTAAACATTGCCAGTGTCAATTTAATTAATTTTATAAACCTACAAAATCAATAAAAATATCTTCATTTTCCAGGTTTTGATTGAGGAGCTTTGTATCCTGGGCAGTCTCTAGTGGCAATTTAAAAAAGAATTTTAACTATAAGGAAAAAAGTATTTATGTAGAATAAATTTATTTTTAATTTGAATTTACATGAATGACACCCTAGTTGGTTTTAAAACGGTAGTTTTTTGTGGTTATCCTGATCTTTTAGAAATATCTCTTATATTTTTTGGTGAAAAAAGATCATTATTATCTAAAATATCAGGTGTGGAACAAATATCAGATGTAGAATAATTATCAGGTGTTTTTTTTAATCTATTTGTTATTTGGGTTATTGGTGTTTTTGCTCTTTCAGTTTTATCTATTTCAATGTTTATTTCAGTTTCTTGAAGCATAAACAACTCTAGCATAAATAATAAAAAAAATTAAATTGAAAATAAAAATAATAAAGTAATGAATTATGCAGAATTAATTCATTGATTTTACGAAATCAATAATTGAAAATAAAAGTGATAAAACTAAATTTTTTATTCAATAAACTATAAATTTTTTTACATGCATTAACAATAGAATAGCATATAATAGAAACAATTTAAAACATTTACTTTAGTTCATTAAGCATATTTAATAATTTACCCACGCTTTAAAAATTTAACATCAACAATTTTAAATTAAAGTTGGCGTCACAAAAAAAGGGATGGTATAGTAATCGATCACTCTCGTGTAATAAAAGAATCGAAAGAGAATGCATTCCATATGTATTTTTTCGTAATCGTTTGGGTTGGTATCGATTGCGACTGTACCCAGAATGGGCGGCTCTCTGGTCTGCGTCTGAATCCAGAGGAACGGAACGGTAGAAAAGTATAAAAAAGGAAAACTACAAGAAACCATTCAGAAGGCAAGGAGAAACGACTGAAGAACTTATCTCTAGAAAAATCATATGAAAATGAATCAAATAAACCAACAGCCCTCAGTCTCCGGCAATACGAGGGTGCTAAGAATCCCCGGAGGTAAAACAAAAAATACATTAAATATAGGGACCTGGAATGTTACTAGTCTATTTGAGTCTGGTAAACTAGCTAATGTAGTACAAGAAATGCAACGTCTAGCAATTCATATTTTGGGCATCAGCGAAACGTGGTGGCCAGGCCAAGGCACATGTCATGTAAAGGGTGCTAAGTTTTATTTCTCAGGAAATAACACTTCAAACCATAGAAATGGTGTCGGTTTTATTGTTGCTGACCATCTTGTAAACAATGTAGTAGATTTCGTACCACATTCAGATAGAATTGCTTTGTTAAAAATGAACACAAAACCTATAACAACAAATATTATACAAATATATGCACCAACTGCAGATAAAGCAGACGACGAAATAGAAGAATTATACGAACAAATAACATATCTTCTAAAGCAAACTAAGCCATATGAAATGAACATAATAGTTGGCGACTTCAATGCAAAAGTTGGTTCTGAAAACGTAGAAAATGTAGTAGGGCCATTTGGTCTGGGTGCAAGAAACGATAGGGGTGATCGTTTAGTACAATTTTGCCAAGAAGAAAATCTGAAAATTACTAATACAACCTTCTGTTTACCACCAAGAAGGCTATATACATGGTTATCACCGCAGGATGGAATAGGAAATATAATTCGCAATCAGATTGATTGCATATTAATTAACAATCGTTTCGCAAAATCTGTTAAAAAGGTTTCAACTTATCCGGGTGCTGATGTACCATCAAACCATAATTTACTCCTTGCTAAAATTAAAATCAAACTAGCAAAAGCAAAAAGGGGTAATCAGCAACCGAAATTAGATATAGAGCAGCTTAAAAATAGTGAAACAAAAGTTCGTTTCTCTACTGAAATCAATAATCAATTGCGCACTGTTGATAGTGCTGGTGATATATGGCATCAAATGAAAGTAGTTTTGAATGAAACCTCAAAAAATATATTAGGTACGAAGAAATATATTGCAAAACAAAGATGGATGACCGCAGACATTTTACAAATGATGGATAAAAGGCGAAGTTTTAAAAATAACAATAATGTGGAATATAACCGAATCAATCACGAAATAAGAGCAAAGATAAGAAGAGCGAAAAATGAGTGGCTCAATCGAGAATGTGATGAAATTGAAAGACTTCAGCAACTTCATGATGACTTCAACTTGCATAAAAAAATTAAAGAAGTGTCTGGAGTCTATAAAAAGTCTAACACCACTTCTCTGAGGGATGAAAACAAAAATTATGCTATGCAACCACAAGATAAAATTAAAATATGAGAGAGCTACATCAAAAACTGTTTTCAGACGCTGACCGGTCATTCTACCACATAGAGTCACAGATACAACTATCTGAAACTCCCATCACACGAGATGAAATTAGGGCAGCAATAAAATCAACAAAAAACGATAAAGCACCGGGACCAGATGATATTACCTCAGAAATAATCAAACTTGTGAATGATGAGAATCTTAAACTGCTAGAAGAAATCTTTAACAAACTATACAATACAGGAATCTTTCCGGAAGATTGGCTAAAATCTACTTTTATTACACTTCCAAAAAAGTCAAATGCAAAATCTTGCGATGACTATAGATTGATTAGCCTGATGACCAACACTCTCAAAATATTTTTAAAGGTCATTCATAATCGAATCTATACAAAATGCGAAGACCACATGGGGAAAACACAATTCGGTTTCAAAAAGACGACGGGTACCAGAGAAGCTCTTTTTAGTCTACAAGTATTGATTCAAAACTGTCGAGATGTACAAAAAGGTGTTTTTCTCTGTTTTGTAGATTATGAAAAAGCCTTTGATAAGGTTAATCATGAAAAACTTATTAACATTCTCAATGGTATAAGCATCGATGAAAATATTTTGCGCTGTATTAAAAATTTGTACTGGCAACAATCGACTAACGTCAAAGTCGATAAAGACTTAACCAGCAGCATTAAAATACAAAAAGGTGTCCGGCAGGACTGCATACTTTCGCCAATGCTCTTTAATTTGTATGCTGAAGTTATCTTTCAAGAATCAATTGCTGAATTAGACGTTGGAGTAAAGGTGAATGGACGCTTCATTAAAAACATCAGATATGCAGACGATACAGTTCTCATCGCAGATAATCTTCTGGATCTACAGCACGTAGTAGATAATATTAACTATTATAGCAATAATTTTGGATTAACAGTAAATATTTCTAAAACCAAATTTATGATAGTTAGCAGAAAAAGATTTCCTACACAGCAGCTTCAATTACAATCAACAACCTTCCGATTGAACGAGTGTCAAAATTTAAATACCTTGGAAGCTGGTTAAATGAAAATTGGGACTGCAGTACAGTAATCAAAAGTCGAATCGAAATGGCTAGAAATGCTTTTTTCAAATATAAAAAATTATTTTGCTGTAGAGATTTAAATCTCAAACTTCGCATAAGATTCATGAAGTGCTATATATGGTCAGTTCTATTATATGGCATGGAGGCCTGGACGTTTAAAATTAAAGACATTAACAAATTGGAAGCATTTGAAATCTGGGTCTACAGAAAAGTGCAAAAAATCTCTTGGACTGAACACTTTCAAATGAGGATGTCCTGTGCAGAATTGGTGCAAATAGAGAACTGCTTCTAAAAATTAAACGTCAGAAAACATCATATTTTGGCCACATTATGCGCGGAAACAAATATGAATTGCTTCAACTTATTATCCAAGGCAAAATTGAAGGACGAAGAGGCATAGGTAAAAAGCAAATGTCATGGCTAAGAAACATCAGACAGTGGACAGGCGTTTCAGACATAGGAGAGTTAATGCACACAGCCAGGAATCGCATTAATCATCAACAGTTGATCAACAGCATCATATGATCGCTAACATCCAATAATGGATATGCAGCAAAAGAAGAAAGAAGAAGATTGCGTTGGTGCTAGCTGGGACTCTCTGTCACATAAACCATCAAACAAAAATAGAATATATACCGTTTGGTAGAGAAAAAAAATTTAATTTAATACTTACCAAATTTCTTTTATATAATGTTGTTGGAATGTATCATATATATATGCACATATAATTTTTTTTAATTTTATTTATTATTTCATTCTCAGATACTTTTACCATCATTCTTAAAAATCTATTCACAATCTAAGAATTTAATGTTCAAAAATTGTTTATTGTAACAAAGTGCTATAGAAACATTTTTAAACTTCATAAAAATTTAAATGCTTAATAGTTTTTTTTTTTTTTTTTTTTTTACGAGGGAATGGAAAGCTCGAAAGCCACCCATTGAAAGTATGCGGTGTGTCTTTGGGTGATGTATGATTTTAACACACCAAAACCACACCCTTTTTGAACCAAACTTTGGGAGGGAACCTGTAATACAAATGTACAGTTTGGTTACAGGGATGAGGATATGGAAGGATTTAGGATTATGGTGGAAGTTATTTGGAATATTTGGATTATGGGGGATGGGGAAAATTGGATGGGATATTTAGAAGAAAGATGTTAATTTTCTTCTTAAATTTGGTTAAATCGTACATATATACATCATCAACTTTGGGGAACACATTTGATGGAATATGGTTTCATAAACGAGATGAGCGCATTATAAAAGAATTTCCATAAGCCGTGTTACGCCATCTAGCTAGTTCAACTGTGTAGGGATGAGCATCTGCTGCCCTCCTTGTTTCCCTTTGGAAAATCTTGAATGGAGGCATAAGTTGTTTGATTTCTTTAGAACAGGTGTTAGTCCCTACAAGATATCTATAAAACAAGGTCAGTGACCCAACAGTGCGACGATGGCTGAGTGGAGTGAGCGTTGAGGTAACACTGGGATCATTTATAAGACGAATAGCTCTGTTTTGCACTTTATCGAGATATCCCAGTGCCGTAATGGGAGCACCATCCCAAATATGTGCATTATACTCCATTTTCGGCCTAATATAAGTTTTATAGATATTGAGGAGATCAGAGGATGAGAAGTAAGTTTTGCAGCGATACAAGAAACCCAAACATTTAGCAGCGTCCTTAGCTACTCCAAAAATATGATTTGACCAAGTCAATTTTGGTTTAGCTCAATCCCGAAAATTTTTAAGTCTTTCGTATGCTGCAAAGCCTCTCCTTGAAAAGAAAGGTTCGGAATAGTTGTTGCTATTTTTCGCGAGACTAGACAGCATTGGGTTTTTTTGGTGTTAAAATTAACTCTGTTGATTTCACCCCATTTTTGGATTTTAATTAAATCTTTGTTTAATTCACTTATAGTGAAATTTTTTGCTGTTGAGTTAATCTGATGATTAGTGTTACAGCGGCTATGAAATTCATAGGAAGCAACAAGGGTACTGTCGTCTGCGAAGCTATGGATTGGATTGGAGGTTATTGATAGTAGGTCATTTATAAATATTAGAAAAAGGCTGGGAGATAAAACAGATCCCTGAGGGACACCAGCATTTATTTTAAAATCTTTTGATGAATATCCATCGATAAGAACACGAATCGTGCGATTCGAAAGGAAATCTCCAATCCATTTAACAAAAACCCTACCTAGACCTAAAGCCTTGCATTTTGCCAATAAAGCATCATGCCAAACTCGATCAAAAGCTTTAGAAATATCCAAAGCCACAACATCAAACTCACCAGAATGGTGAAGACTGATATTAAGCTTTTCGCACAGGTAGGTCATGAGATCACCAGTTGAACAACGGGCTCTGAACCCGTATTGTCGATCATGAAGCAAACCTTTACGATCTAGATATTTCAAAAGCTTGTAATTTATAACTTTTTCCATTACTTTGGAGAGGACCGAAGTAATAGCAATAGGTCGGTAGTTAGAGGGATCGCTTTTATCGCCTTTTTTAGGAATTGGAAAAACATGTGCAACCTTCCATTGGGTAGGATGAATACCCGAAGTAAAGGAAAGATGGAAAAGGTTGCGCAGAGGTTTTGAAATGGAAGTATATGTGTTTTTGAGAACGGTAGTTGTAATACCGTCCGGACCGGCTGATTTTCTTGTATCAAGATTCTTCAAGATTTTCATCACTGCTCGCGTCCTAAAGTTTATTCTACCAAAGGAGCAGCCAACTTCTGGAATAGATGGGGGTCTTTGAGTTGACTGAGGCAGTGATGAGTTAGAAGCGAACTGTTTGCCAAACAAGTTCGTTTTTTCTTTTGAATCTGATACGATGTGGTTGTTTATATCAACAAGTGGAGGAAAAGAAGACCCGCTATTGTCCTCTTTTAGATTTTTTGCAAAAGTCCAAAAAGACTTGCTATTCTTGGGCATATGTATTAGTTTTCGTTTCAACTTTTGGTTGAACAAAAATTTTTGCTTGTTGATAACTCTCTTACATCTGTTCCGAACCACTATATAGTTGGTCCTGTGAGCCTCCAAACCACTGTCCCGGTACTTTTTGAAGGCCTCCTCTTTTTTTAGAATGGCTTCTTTACAAATGTGATTAAACCAAGTTTTGGGTTTCCGTTTAATAGATTTCATGGAGTGAGGTATGAATAATCTCATTCCAAATAGAATAGTTTCACTAATCGCATTTGCAGCAAAGTCAACATTCCTACCTCGGAAGCACAGTAACCAATCAAAGGTTTTGTAAAAATTGTTCAGACCTTCCCAGTTAGCATGGTTATAATGCCATACCAATTTTTTGGGAAGGGACCTTTGGTTGGACACCGAGCCTTTGCGGAAGCTTGTATTGAAAGAAGTTATTGAGAGATAAGTGGTTCTTTTATGTTACAAAAAAATAGTTTTAAAACCACTTTATTGAATTAACATTCATAACGTTAATACAAGGGGGTGATGAAAGTAACATCAAAATTTAATATCAAAAGGAAAAATAAAGTTATAACAAAAATTTCAAAGTTAGAAAATAATTTAAAGAGAAAAACTATATAAGAAAGAAAAATGCAAAAACAAAAATATTAAATTTAAATTCAAAAAATTTAAGAACCAAGAGCAATAAAATAAATATATAAGTCTTTTACTAATCTCCTTTTGCTTCCTCCATTATGTTTAACATTGAACTTAGTTTGAGTAAAGTATACGATTTAGATCGTCATAATCAATTTGCAAAAGCCACCTTCTAATTTCTTTTAAAAACAAATTAAATATCCTCAATTTTCTAATACATATTGTCAGATTCTTAGATAAAATGCAAGATGCTATATTGTGGAAGTTTTTATAAGATGTGTTGCGAAAAGTAGAACAGCAACCAGAAAGTTGTCGTTAACTCGAAACTAGAAATTCTACTATTTAAGTATACACACTTAACAAAAAATAAAAATATAAATAATATATAAAATAAAAAAACAATAAAAATGTCTTAGAGGTAAAATATTTAAACAGAGGAAGACTAGGGCAAATACGACCATTGTTATTTTGCGGATTACATATTTTTGAAAATTTAAAGAGGCTGTATTTTATAATTGCACCGCCGCAACAAGACTGACCGTATTGCATTTTCAAATGAAATATCCCAATGGTTTTCAAACCCACCTAGTTTATTTTAAAAAAAAATCTCGGAATTGCTTGAAAGTATTGTTTCACGGCATCAATATTAAAGGACGAACACAGAATACGACCCAAGATAACACTTAAATATTTGAATACTAGTACTCTCTTTATATTAAAACATTTTACGCTGTACTCAACATTATCACAACAGGACATTTGCATATTACTGTGAGAGCAGCAGTTTGCCGTTAAATGGAATTTTTGGCATTCCGTAGCATGGAAGACTCCAATAGCTCCTTAAGATGAAAAACTGAAGAACATAATTTTAGTTTTGCTACTAATTGCAAATCAATGTCTAGTGAACTAGGATCTGAGTAAGTTCAAGTCATGGTTTATTTCAGCTGTTAAATTAAGCGGGAAATTTGCTCCATAAACACAACCTATGTCGTCTGCAAAAGCAATTAGCATTTGGAAATCGGTGGTTTACCATATCAAAATCAAATAAGCTGGCTGTATTTTTTATTTTCTAGGTTACAAAAGATTTAAGAACATAATTCCAGTAATTAAAAATTCTTTTCATAAATTTTTAACAAATTTTAGAGATTGATCAAAGTAGGGAGATGATTCCGTAATTACTTACATAATTTTTGTCCCTTTTTTTTAATTATGTGAAATTTTAATCATTTACAAATTATCTGTAATATTTTTTAAAAGAATGTTAGAGATCCTATCAGCTCCACACGAGTTTGTAAATTTTATTTTGTTTAATAATTACCGTTTTATTCACGGCTTCAATCTCTTATTAGACGCTATAACTTTAACAGTGAGATCGGACTCATCTATATAAAATTTCAAAAACCACAAAAATTTATCATAATGCATCGGAACATCAATTGCTATGCAAACTTCTCCCCAGTTCTTGTACAAAAAAAAAGTGATTAAGTTTTATATAAGAAAGTATGACCCTTCAAGGTCAGTGATATTTTAGTCAAAGCACGCACTTTCACACATTAAAAGTAATACTTCCTAAACGAACATAACGATGACCTAGTATGCTCGGAAATAACCGATGATTATATTAACGGCTAATAAGTTTTTTTAAATCGTATTATAAATCTCTTCATTATTGACTAAAATATCGAAATTAAAATCACGTAATATCAAATTAGACAAGCGTTCATGATAATCATATGATAATCATTAATTTCTTCATTATAAATCCTAATTTCCGTAACAAAAATCATATCAGGCCACCTATCAAAAATTCCAAAAATAAAAATTAGCACATCAGAATTCATTTTCAGGCTTCTGATATTTAGTTTAAGCTAAAAAAAATCTTTATATAATTCGAAATTGGAGCAATTCTGTATATACATACAGAGTATACTCGCACAAATTTTGTTATTTAAACAAAAAGAAGGAGCGTTAAAATCCCTGCTACCTGAACTAATAAAATATAAAATAGCGATAGCAGCAATTCAAGAAACAAAATGGCACAACAAAGGTATTTCGGATCTTAGGAGCCACTCGGTATTCTTCAGTGGAAAAGATGATGGAAAGAGAGAATTCGGCGTGGCATTTTTAGTTAACAAAGCGTACAAACAGGCGATTCTAGATTTTAAATCGGTGAATGAGAGATTCTGTGTAATCCGCATCAAAACAAGATTGCACAATGTATCCTTGATAAACGCTCATGCACCTACCGAGGATAAGGTGGAACAGGTCAAAGAGGATTTCTATAGTAAACTGGAGGCTGTCTACGATTACAGGAGGCCAAGGTTCGACAACGGACTGTAGCGCCATAGAAGTAGAAGAAGAAACAAAAGGTCATTACAAAAATCATTTAATCTATATTCATCAATTATTTAAAAAAATATTAGAAAAAAAAAGAAACCAATTTAATTTTATTTAAATCTGCAAATGATTTTAATATAATAACATCAACACCAACATGCTTGGTCACAAAGTACAGTCTTCCAAGATCAAAGAGAAAGTTTGTAGGAAATGTGGTGACAATCACTTAAAGCATCATAAATCAGAAATGTACGAGTATATAAATTGTAAAAAGGTTAATAAATCACTGAATTTAGATTTGAATATAGCGCATAATGAAAAAAATTGTCCAACATTAATGAGGAAAATAGAAATTGAAAAAAAAAATGTTTTTATAGCAATCACATAATATTGAATGTTGGTTTTTCAATAGTCAAGGTGTTGTAAATAATTTTGCAGAAATTGAGGATTTATTAAAAAGAAAAATGTGAATATAATGGACCAGAAATAAACTTAGTAGAGAATGATGATGATGCAATAATTTAAATTAATGGTTACAATAATGAAAGAGTAGATAGTAATACTAGGCGTACCGGTGGAGTAATATTTTATTTTAAGTGATTGGAATATTGAAGTTATTAATAGAATTTCTCTTAGAAATGATATATGGATGTTACATGTTAAATTATATAATTGAAGCTCCTTTTTTCACTTAATAGGTTTATGTAGATCGCCAAAATATTTATCTGACAATGATGAGTTTTTTGAGGAGTTTAATTTTTATATTAAAAATCCTAAAGGCGAAAACTGAAAAAATAATTATAATGGGGGATTCTAATATTAATTGGAAAAGTAATGATAATTGTCGAATGAATTTAAATGAAATTCTTTATGAAAATTTGTTTAGACAAATAGTAAAGGAATATACCCGAGTGAGAATACATTCAAAAACCATTATTTTAGCAGTTATGAACACGTTATGAACACGTGATAAACAAATTGTTATAAACACGTTATAGCCAGTGTGGAATCCGAAGTAACAATTAGTGATCATGAAAGTATTAGGATAATACTAAAATTGAAAAATAGAGAAAAGCAATTGAATGAAAATAAAAAAATTAAAGTATTGAAATATAATAAAACTATGTTTAGATCAAAAATTGTACTCAATGATATTATGGCAATATATTATTATGATTTAAATACGAAGTCAAGTAAATTTACCTCGTCTTTACATAAAATCGTCAGACAATTAATTGTAATGAAAGATGAAATAATTTTAAATAAAAAAATTTAAAACTGCTGAGAGATTGATTATCAATACAAAGTAGCAGTATGGAGAAATAATGATGTGGAATGGAAAGAATTCAGATCTATTAGAAATTTGTATAAGAAAAGAATTAATCATGCTAAAAACAATTCTATAAGAAATAAAATAGAAATTCACAAGACAAAAAACGATGTGGAAAAATATTAAAACACAGGTTTAAAAAAAAATTAGATAAGAAAAAAGCAAATAATTTTAAACAATGTAGTAGCAAATAGGAAACCTGTTATAGCTAGTAAATTTAAAAGGTATTTTGTAAATAGTATTAAGCAGATTAATGAAGAAATACCGTATATTCCGTATAATTCACTCATAGTCTCATAGATGAAAGCGATAATATTTTCAAATTTAAATATATTGATTTAGGGGCATTGAAAAATGTTTTGAAAAGTATAAATAAAAAAAAAGATTATTATCAGGTGAATGTACAAATGCTTCATTTGATCTTATTGGTCAAAACTTGTTAACTATAATAAATGACAGTTTAAAGACTGGGTTTTTTCCTGAATACTGGAAAGAAAAAATAATAGTTCTGGTTGAAAAGATTTAACGAAAAAAAATGCGAAGAATTTCGGCCAGCAAATTATGATAGAGGTGAAAATAATAAAAAAAAATAGCAAATAATGAGTTAGAGGGGCATTTAGTAAACTTTAACTTAATCTATGAAAACCAATCTGGTTTTAAACAAAAACATAATTGTGTATCTTTGTTAAATTTAGTAGTTAGTAATTGAAAGATGGATGTGCATAATAAAAAGATTTTTTTAGCAGTTTTTATAGATCTTCAAAGAGCTTTTAAGATGGTTAATCGTACTTTCTTAAAAGAAAATTTAAAATTCTATGGTGTTAAAGGCACTGGCAAGTACAAATGTTTTCAGTCATATTTAACCAACAGAATGCAAAGAACAAGAGTTGGTGATGCTTCATCAGATCATCAGATGCAATTGAAGTAGAGCTGGGTGTGCCACAAGGCTGTATCTCAGGTGTTCTTTTGTTTCTGATATTTATAAATGATAGCCTAAAGTTTTCCAAAGATCTAAATTAGTTTTGTTTTTGGATGATGCTTTATCATAGAAGCTGGTGATAATGTAAATGAATGTGTTGATGTATTGAATTTTGAACTAACAATACACAACATTAAAACAAAATAAGCTTAAATTAAATATAAAAAAAACATAATTTATGAAAATTAACTGTAATGAAAGTATTGAAATAAAAATTGATGATATGTGGATTGAAGAAGTAAAAGAGATAAAATATTTGGGAATAATATTAGATAATAAGATGAATTTCAAAATTATATTAATAAAAAAATTCAAAGAAGTTATACCTTTTTTCAAAAATCAGGCGTAGGATGTCATTTATGAACACAATTATATAGGCTATGCCACATTTTTATAAGTGAACAGGTTGCAGCTCCAGAGCCGTTTTAAACTTTTTCGTTTAAAATTTTTGTTGAGTTCGATTAACCCGTTTGGGCACGAGGGCCCAATGAACCTTTTTCATTGTTTTTAATGTCGAGTAAAAACGGTTTGATGGATTGACTTGAAATTGTGCACAAATGTACCTCTTAGCAACCGAAATTTGTTGTATAAATTTGGTTGGAATGAATTGAACCATTTCGGCCTGGCGGGCTTCCAAAAAAAATTGGGTTTCCCGTTTGTGTTCAATTTTACAGGTTGATTTTGCATTCTAAAAGACGGGCTGCAAAAAGTTTTAGTTAAGTTCGATTAACCCGTTTTCCACGACGACGCCATGAAGTTTTCTATAAATTTTATTTGCTTAAACGATTAAAAGGATTTCGTTGAAACTTTTGTACCAGCATTTTAATTATAAAAACCCATAGGGTTAATTTGGTTTTGACCTGTTTACGCGTTTTGAACAAAGATTTAATGAAATTTTAAAATTTGTGGTGTGAACGCAAGTTAGTCTTTATTCCAAAAGCTCACTTAATTAATAAGACTATTTTGCTAAATGAGATAATATTAATAATAATAAAAATAAAGCTAATAAAGAATCCGATTAAAAATATCATTAAAATTAAATAACATAACATTTTCCTTCTCCACATTTTTTCGTAAGTCTTGCAGTGTAAAATTGCAGTTTTCTTCAAATAAAATCTAAAAATCAAAAAATAATTTCCTATATATTATGCTTAAATACATTGTATTTTAAAACAGTTTTTTCAAAAAAGAAGCTTACATTTCTCTCATAAAATCATAAAAAAACGAGAAAGAGCCTAGTAGAACTTGCAGGTAAGTACACAACCAAATATAAGTTGAAAATCAGATTTTTAAACCTTTTCTAAACCATCGACTATATTTAATTCAAACTTTGGCAATTCAAGAAAACTACTATTGACATAGTCTAACGACTTAATGGCAAATTTAGTATACCCTGTAGACCTATAGTCAATAATAATTATATGTAAACGGTGCACGTTGCCCCGCCACTCAATGGAGTTTTAGTTTAAGTTGATGTTATTGAAAAAAGTTAACACAAAATTACAGATGGTTTATTTGTTAATTTCAAAATGTAATTAAGAGATTTTTTTAAAACTCTGTTTTTAGAATTATTCTTGCAATTTTTCAACAAGTTTATCAAATTTCACTTGAAACTTTTCATAATTATTAAAAAATAATATAAATAAAAATTTTAATTCAGTTATCATTATTCGCCGGAAGCTCACCATCCTCACCTCCATCGTCAAGGAGCACCAAATGGTCAAGAAGCACCACGAATAGAAAAATTAGAGATAAACGTTCAAACTTTTTTGCAAACTGGTTTTTAAAGTTCGCAAAACTCGACAAGCATTTGTTAAATAATCCCGAATTCAAAGAAGTTTTACCTACTTTTAAAAATAGGACGTAATTTATTTACAAATTCTTTTTTGAACAATCGTCGGGTTGGCATGGGTTAACAAATTCCATGTCTGTTAATAGCGTGAACTTTATCCTCAAAGAGAAACACATATACAAAATTTGAAGTAAATAGATTAAACCATTTTTAATTTAAAGTAACGAAAAAACCTATAAAAAGCTGTTGGGCCACAATGGGTTAACGGAACTTCACAAATACTTTTTTGAGGCTTTCTTTTTAACCAAAGTAAAACTTCAAAAAATTGGCTGAAACATACTTTTTTACAATTTGCAGGCTCCTGGACAACGCCGGGTAAATCTGCTAGTATATTAGATTAAGTTAAAAAAAAGTATTTGTTTGATTTCTTTGTTTGATTGCGTTTCATTTAGCATGAAGGAAGAGATGAGGGAAACTTTGAAATTGCTTTGGTTACTTTGTTTGGTTTATTTGCTTTTCAAAACAAAGCAAGTAGTGCACCAAACCATACATTGGGCCTATACCATTATTTCAGTAATTCACTGAAAATAATGAACACTTACAACAGGAATGACCCTGTAAAGCATAGTCCCTATTTTTAATACAAAAATGGGTTTTACTATTTATTTAAAATGACCAGAAAATCTTCTGTGATTTTTAAAACTGAAATGAACTAATTCATAAACTAATAAATTAATAAATTTAAGTTCATAGAAATTTATTTTTTATTTTGGTTTTGCTTTTTTTTGTATTAAAAATAAATAAAATATTTTTTGGCCTGCTTTTGATAATTTTGGATATTTTATATTCTAAAATAAAACACATTCAACAAAATCCAATAATTGAACACATTTAATTGAATGCGTTTGTTACACTTCATTTCCTAGACAAATATATTAATAATAATATATTTATTAGTTAAAACTAAATTCATAAAAAATACTTTTCTTATTTTGATTTTCTATTTGTAAATTAAAATTTAGTTTATATTCAATTAATAAATTTTTCTTTACATTTTATAATTAAAAAACTAACTAAAACTAAAATTTTAAAAAATTTAAATTAGTTCATTTATTATTTCATTTCCTAATTCTGTTTTAAAGGATGTAAAATTTCTTTCAATTTATAATTCATTTGATAGACTTTTAAATATAGCTAATTCTCTACACATCATATTATTTTGTGTCCTTTCTCTTCTATATAACTGCAATCTGAAATTCTCAGCATATCTTACAGCATTTCTTAGATATGGCTGGCTGACTGATATATAGTTCAGATTTCTCCAAAGATATCCAGGATGTATCTTGCATTTAAAAATAAAAATTATAACATTAAATTTCATGTATGGTTGCATATTCAACCATTTTAATGAAGTTCGCATATTTTGTATGTTTTTTTTAAATCTCTTTTGCATACATAATCAGCATATCGATGTCTACCCCTAAGTATTTAATCATCATCATTGTCCCGCAACCCCATCCGTGGGGCATAGGGCGGAAGTAAATTCTTGCCATCAGCTCCTACCGGCAGCTAACCTCTTCAGTTGTGGCCACGTTCTTTGCTGGGTACTTGCTTCGGCTAAAACAGTTGTTCTTCACGTTTTTCTCGTCCTTCCGACGCGACGTGTACCCTGAGAATTCCATTCGAAACATTGTTTCATGATGTTGTTGTCAGGTTTCCTTAAAGTATGCCCGATCCAACGCCATTTCAGAATTGAGCCACTTTTCGATCCAACGCCATTGAAAGTGGCTCAATTCCGGACATGGATCTTCCGCCTTTGGTTACCTCCGGTCAGATACACGCCATGCTTCCCCTCTCTTCTGCCTCCTACCCATCCTACTACACCGGGTTTAGAACTCGATCGTTCGTATGGGTTGCTGGGGTTAACAGGGGTCACCACGTGAAGGTGAGAGTAGGAAAATAAGGTGGGAGAGGCTAAGTGTCGTATGCTGGATACAACGACCATAAAACGCATCACCACCCCATTAGACCCCCATTTAATGTCAATTACAAATTCTATTTCATCATTATTCAGAAAGAGTGTTACGTTGTTGTTTTCTCCATTTATGACGGTACTTTTGGTTTTCTGACATTTAATTTTAGTTTATTCTTAAACAACTATTTGTATAAATTTTCAATTAGTAGATCTCTGTATTAATCTATAGTTTTCGATTTAATATATAATAATGCATCATCTGCAAAAAGCACAAGCTTAGCATATTTTATTACCGATTTCATATCATTTATATTTATCAGAAATAGTAAAACATCTAACACTGACCCTTGAGGTACTCCTATTTATAGATGACAAAACTTTTGAAAGCTAACAAAACTTGACCAATCTTCGTTTTCTGTCCTTTAAATATTGTTTAAACCAGTTTAACTCTGTTTCAAGTATACAAATTTTTTCTAACTTGTTTACCAGAATATTTCTAACAATAGCCTCGAAAGCCTTTTTTAAATCGCCACAAAAATAAAACACAGCCACAATTCTATATTTTTCAGCCGTTTTCCTCTGACATTCATTTATCACCCAACTAATAGCAGTTTTACAAGAGTGTCCTTTTCTCAATCGTGACTGTTGCTTCACAAATTTTTTTCTTCCAAGTAATTACTTAGTTGTTCAGCTACAATTTTTTCCAGAATCTTTTGGTATTTTAGCATGTTAATTGATCTATAATTAATTGGTGCCTTTACATTTTTTATTTTTGGTACAGGAAACACCCCGGTATCCATCCAGCATTCGGGATAAATTGCACCCCTTAAAGGTTCATTAATTATATATTCTAACACTGGTAAAAATAACTCATGACACTCCATTATTATGTTTCTTTATAATTTTCCACATGCCCTCTTGATTTTCACTTCTTTGTTGTATTTGGCTTTCTATGTAACTATTTTTGGTTTCTTTACATTTATATTTATACATATTTCTGCATGATTTATACTCTTTTCATGCTTCTATATTTTTTGACATTACATCCCTATTATAGAGACATACTTTTTTGATTCATTTGTTTCAGTTCATTATTATACCATTTATAACCACTTTCTCTTAATACAATTGTTTTGTGCACACCCTGCAGTGTATCATTTATTCAACAATCAATGCAACAATCATTTAATGGGTTCATACTTATAGAATTTAAAAATCATTTTCGGTTTATTATACCCTACACCTATAGAATAGGTAAAGGGGTATATTAACTTTGGTATGGTGTTTGTAACCACCTAAAGGAAGCGAGCTAGATATGGAAAAGTATATATATTTGTGATCAGCGTGACCGCCTTAGTCGATATAGCCATGTCCGTCCGTCCGTAGGCACGATAACTCAAAAAATAATGGAGCTATCTTGATGAAATTTTAACTGTAGGTTACTAGGACTGAAAGTACGGCGGGGATTGCATATGGGCGAAATCGGTCCATGGGTTCGGATTCTGGACCTTTTAATCGGTTTCAGGGCTAACGAACAAATATAAAAAATCACGATAACTCAACAACTAATGACGCTATCTTCATCAAATTTGTGCTGTAGGTTACTAGTAATGAAACTACTTCGGGAATTGCGTAAGGTCGGGATTGGACCATGGTTTCGGAACCTAGAACTTTTTGATCGAATTTAGGCCAAACGAGCATAATTCCGAAACCAATGAAGATAGAACCTCCAAATTTAGTATCAGGGTGTCCCTTCTTATTTCCTAAGTGTCTTGTGAATTTGGGTCCCATTGGAGTAGTGGGTCGGGGACCAGCCACACATTTCCGAAGACCTTAAAGCATATCTTTAAAATTAATAAAGATAACAACTTGAAAAAATGTAGAAGCTTCCAATTTGCCACAAGGGTGTTCTTTACTATCTCTTGCGTGTTCCCCTAATTTGGGATCAATTGGAGTGGTGGTTCTGTACCCCTCTCAGACCTCCCAAGTTTTAAAGGCTTATAATCGAAATTACTAAAAATAGTTACTTAAAATTAGGATAGACCGTTCAAATTGTGTACAAGGGTTAACTAGTACTATAAGTACAGCGCGGACTATATAAGGGCGAAATCAGCCCAACGGTTCGGATTCCGGACCTTTTAATCGATGTCAGGGCTAAGGAACATATATAAAAAATCACGATAACTCAACAACTAATTAGGCTATCTTCATGAAATTTGTGCTGTAGGTTATTGGCAGCGAAACTACGGCGGTGATTACGTACGGTGAGGATTGGACAATGGGTTCGGAACTTAGAACTTTTTGATCGAATTTAGGCCAAACGAGCATAATTCCGAAACCAATGAAGATAGAACCTCCAAATTTGGTATCAGGGTGTCCTTCCTATTTCGTAAGTGTCTTTGAAATTTGGGCCCCATTGGAGTAGTGGATCGGAGACCAGCCCCTCAGTTCTTAGGCCCTTAAAGCATATTTTCGAAATTAATAAAGATAGTAACTTGAAACAAATGTAGAAGCTTCCAATTTGCCACAAGGGTGTTCTTTACTATTTCTTGCGTGCCCCCCTAATTTGGGATCAATTGGAGTGGTGGTTCAGAACCTCTCTTAGACCCCCCAATGTGTAAAAGCTTATCATCGAAATTAATAAAACTAGTAACTTAAAATTAAGATAGAGCGTTCCAATTGTGTACAAGGGTTAACTAGTATTGAAAGTATGACGGGACTGCATATGGGCGAAATCGTACCATAATTTCGGGTCCTGGAACCCTTGAAAAGTTCAAGGACTAACAAACATATATATTATAAACACCATAACTCAAAAAATAATGCCGGTATTTTGATGAAATTTAACAGTAGGTTACTAGTAATGAAAGTACCATGGGAATTTTTTGTGGTCGAGTTTAATTTCGAAGCCAAAGAATATATTTCCTATGTCCTATGTGTCTCCGAAATCTAGACTTAATTGTAGTGGTTCAGCTATGTTCAAAGGTACTTGCTGCATTTATGTAAAATTTATTTTTATATTTAAATGAATTATATGAAAAGGTGTAAATTTTTAATTGTATTTTAGAAATACATTTATTGCATATTTTGCGTTTATAAGCTTTTCTATTAGGTATATAAACTAACCATTATAAAATAATTGCAATTTTTAAAAATTTGGATTATTAAATATATTATGCTTTGATTATCTTTTTATCACAAAATTTAATAATTAGAATTTTTTCATTTTGTAATTGAATTGGAATAAATATATTTTTATTTATTTCAAGTTTGTTTGTTTTTTAATATTTTTAAATAGATAAATTAGTAAGAATTTGTAGTATTTTTTAATAGATAGGGTAATTAGAAAATGTTTTTAGTATTATACAGTTAATTTGGTTAGCTATGTCTTACGATCAAATTAATAACAGCTTCTATGGTGTTAAAATGACTTATGGATATGTCATTAAATTTGAACCAAATAGGTGTAGGGTATTTCTAAGTCGGTTGCACCGACTGACTGTTTCTTTACTTGTTTGTATTTAAAATATGTTATTTTGTCACTATTTATACTGCACATGCCTTACTTTTATTCAAATAGTTTCATGAACTGATATCATAAACTGTGGCTTCACTTTTACCTGGACATCTGCTATGTGATCAGTTACCACTTAATCAATCAGAGATTCTGATCTAATTGTTTTCCTAGTTTGCTCTTTAACTATTAAAATCACCAGTCATAATAATATCAGTCATCATAAAAATAATATTTATCGGATTATTACAGTACGCACCATTTACCAATAATTTTTAAAAATCTGCTCACTGTAAAATGCCTCCTTCTATATATACACGCTTCTAACTAATTTTCTTCATTAAAAAAACATTTGTTAAATCCATAAATTTAACAACGGTATAGGAATTTGGATTAGGAAAATTGATCTCCTTTTCTAATTCCGCCTGATCTGATAGTACCGTTTTCACCACCGCTAAGAAAGATTCTGATGTCTCGGTAAACATAGACCGGGTTTCCTTCAGATCGAAATTATCTTCCTCAGCCTGATTGGGGCGGTGAGATTACCCTCAATGGCCAGCTTTGATAGCTGTTCCACCTACTTGTCCGACACCTCTTGATGGTGATAACGCACATGCTTTTATCTAGGTAGTTGATCTGTCCTTATCCAACGTTTGGTAGTCGACCAATGGTATTTTTATGAGTCTCACTTCAATGGTCTTACTTCGCGCTTCAGATCTTCCATTGGTCAGCGCCTAATTTCAGCAATCTTGTGTTCAATACTTATGTTCTGATCTGTGATTTGCGTGCATTAGATACACTGCGTAGATTGGCACCATTCCACAGCTAGGAGTTCTTCTATGTATTTCTTTTCCACCAAGTGGTCGAGCGGTTGCGATACTCGTTAAAGATATAGAGTCAAACTACATCTAAAGGTAGGAGTGATCGCCTGCTCGTCACTCAGTGTTTTCTCGGGCTTATCCATAATCCATGTCTTGAAGTGTTCTCACAAAAGAGTGAGAGTAAAGAGCGACTGTTTGACTCATTGACGATTTTGCCTCTCTACCTGACTAGCATCGAGCCAGTGATTACTACTCAATTGCAGGCATCTGACGTCGCTTTTTGGTCCCTACCGGAGTAGGTTCTTCCTCCAAAGTAGGCCGTCTTCTTATACAGTAACATCTGAACTGCTTGGTACTGTTAGCGGTATCAGATGCTTTGGGGTAACTCTCGGCAGTTGCTGGAGCGTCTTATTTCCTTTCACAAGTGTTTCTGCGTTAGCCGCCAACACGAGTAGAAGTTGAAAATCGATACAAACCGAACAAGGGTACTATAATAATCGGCCAATTATACAGGAAAATATAGCAACAAAAAGAGGTAACGGTTCGGACAACTACCCCCCAATAACAATAGGATTATTCCAAATCGAACCGTATAACTACGAAGAAGTATATGAAGAATATACGGAAGAGAATTGCGAAGATTTTGACAACGAAGAATTACAAGAATAAACAACTAATGAATTAAATTTTATGATCGAGGCCTCTAGCTTATCATACCTAGGCTAAAATTAGAAAAGAAAATATTCGCCACGTTCCAACATTCACGGAAATGTGAATGTTAATATGTATTCTCTGGAATTGAAATTTTGTGTTCAAGCACTCTCTTATATTCAAATAATTTATTCTGAATTTCCAAGGGCCTTATCGTGAGTGTCAATTATAAGTAGTCATTTCAAAATTTGTGATAGCTTTTAAAAATTTTTATTAAAATTATCGTAAGTATCAAATACATGAAAAATTTCATATCTATTGCGAATTTAATCAAAGCTCAACTGATATTTTGGTATCGCGAATATTCAAATATGTGACGCTTATCAGTTTATTTATTCATTAGATAATTTGAATGTGATAACTGAAAAGTTGTTAAATAAAAATTTTTTAAACAGAAAAATAATAGAATTAGTAGGAGCATTTTATTTCTTTTGCTATTTATAAAATATGTAAGTAAGCAAAACTCCAAAAATACATAAACGAACAATATTACAACGACAGAAAATATAAAAAGCGAATGTTGGAACAAAAAGAAAAAGAAATAAGGCTATTAGAGCAAAAACTTAAGAATAAAGAAAGCGAAAAAGAAAAGGAAACTCATAGAAATATAAAATTAAAATTAAAAGTGCAAATACTAAATTTAGAAAAGCAAAATCAACTAACCATGCACCAAATCAAATCCTAGCATTTTTTTGTTTTTTCACGAAGTTGAATTTTTGATTTTATTTATATAAAGGTGAGTTTTGTTTTTATTTATATGAAGTCGCAATTTAATTTTTTTTTAATATGAAGTTGAATATATTTTTTAAGTATTTTGATTTTAAATAAAAAATTCAAAAAAAATAATTTAATGTCAATTAATCACAATTCACAATAGCACATTTTTTAAAAACATTTATCAGAATCAGTTCACGATACAGTTTACGATAAAACCCCAAATGTCAAAATAAATATTAAAACCCATGGCTTTGAAAATTATTTGAAGAAACATTATATATATTTTAAAATAAATTTTTAATATTCTGCGTGAATTGCCAACAAAGAAAAATGGATCCAATTATTTTATTATTAAATAAAGAAAAAAAATAATGAAAAAATTTAATAGGTTTTTTAAAACAAAAGATTTGACAAGAGTCCGATCACAATAATTTAAACGAGGAAGAGTGTAGTAGATTAAACTGTATCAACTCTGGGACACCCGTGTGACCGTAATATAAACATTATATCATCCGGTTAATTACTTTTGGCAAAATTTCATTCATACATAGGTGTAGTGTAATCTAATATATAAAGAAGAAAATTTGTTTGTTTGTTTGTTTGTCCAGGATTCACGTGAACCCCCGGTCGTGAAAACCACGTGAAAACTACCGATATACACAAAATTTTAAAGGAATTATTTTGAGAGCCCGGCGGTGACATAGGTTATGTCACATTTTTATTGCGGCTTCATAGCCATTTTAAGCTTTTTCGTTTTTTTTAAGGTCGAGTCAAAACGGTTTGACCGATTGACTTAAAATTTTGCATAAATATTCCTCTTAGCAACCGGAATTAGTTGTATAAATTTTGTTTGGAATAAATTTTTGTGTTTCCGATTTGTGTCCAATATTACAGGGTAGTTTTGCAGTCGAAAAGAGAGGCTGACACAAATTTTTGTTAAGTTAGGTTAACCCGTTGCGCAATGAAACTTTTTCAATGTTTTTGATGCCGAGTCAAAACGTTTTAACCGATTGACTTGAAATTTTGCACAAATGTTCCTCTTAGCTTACGGAATTAGTTGTACAAAGTTGGTTAGATTGAATTAACCCATTTCGGCCTGACGGGCTTCCAAAAAATTTTGTGTTTCCAATTTATGTTCAATTTTACAGGGTGGTTTTGCAGCCGAAAAGAGAGGCTTACCATAATTTTTGTTGAATTTGGTTAGCCCGTTGGGCAGTTTCACCGATTCACTTGAAATTTTCCACAAATGTTCCTCTTAACTAATGGAATTATTTAAATAAAGATGGTTGGAATGTATTAACCCATACCGGTCCGGTGGGCTTCCAAAAAATGTTTTGTTTGATTTGTGTCCAATTTTACAGGTTGATTGTAAGTCTAAAAGACAGGCTGTAAAATATTTTATTTGAGTTCGATTAACGCGTTTGCCCCGACAATGACATGTTATTTTCTATAAACTTTACAGGTTGGTTTTAATAGAAAAATAAATATTTAAAGTAAAATATTTTATTTGAGGTCGATTAACCCCGTTTGCCACGACAATGCCATGAATTTTTTTGTGTTTAAATGGTTAAATGAATTTTATTGAAAATTTTGCACCAGCTTTGTTTTTAATTATTAAAGTCCATCGTGAATTTGGTTTTGACCTGTTTACGCGTTTTGCACAAAAATTCAATGAAATTTTTGAGTTTTTGGTATAAACGCAAATTAACCTTTATTCCAAAAGCTCACTTACTTAAAACTATTTTTTGCCCTCTCCTAAAATAGTGCAAAAGCTAAATGAGATATTTTGGTTTTGATATAATTACCGTCTGGGCACAATACCTAATGAATTTTTCTAAAGTTCTATAACAATATTTTAAAACTCTAAAATAGTAAAACATTTTGAAAATAAAAATTAAGAACACTATGCTTCACACGAAAATTTGTGTAGTAAGTCTTAATTATTTTCAGTGAAAATCTGTTATCTCAATATTTTTAAAACTCTTAAATTTTCTAAAGTTGTTATTCCATTAAATAATTTTAAATGCAAATTTCTAATGATAATAATAAAAATTAAGCTAATAAAGAACCCGAATAAAAATATCCTTAAATTTAAGTAACATAACATTTTCCATCACTAGATTTTTTCGTAAGTCTTTATTTCTTATATACTTTACATTTGTTGTTCTTTAAAAATAGATTTCAGTGTTAAAATAGAGTTTCATTTTTTGCTAAAAAAATCTAAAAATCAAAAAGTTCAATTTCGTATATATTAAGCTTAAATACATAGTATTTTACAACCTTTTTCCAAAAAAAAGTATATTTCCTTCGAAAAATCATAAAGAACAAGGAAGAGAACTTTCAGTTTTGTTTTTATGTCTCCAAGCTCGACCGTTAAATTTAGAGTCCCAAAAAATATAAAATTTTTTTAGACTTTTTGTGTTTTTTTGTTATATTTTAAGAGAATCGGGGACTAGAATTCTTAAATCAGAATGATTAGACAAGACCTTCCCAGAGTTTTGAGGTCTTTGTCATTTTCAAACCTATAATTCATTCATATCTATTTCTTCACTATACCTAAAGCACAAAAATTTCTAGTGTTTTTTCCTTTAACCCTATGATTTTAAAATTATTTTATTATTTTTATTTATTTAACAATTATTTTATTTTGATTTAATGCATTTAGTATTTAAATCAGTTTAAATATTTGAAATGCTCAAAAATATGTTTTTTCTACCTTTATGAAAGTGGGTGAAATTAATTATATCGTTTTTAATGTCACAAACCAAATTTAGACCACATCTTAGATCATTTGCAAACGCAATTGCCTTACATTTAAATGGTAATTCAAAGAGGGAATTGATATATATTAAAAATAGAATTGATTCCAGTACGGAACCCTGCGGAATTCCATGTTTGGACTGTTTAAACGTGGATAGTTTACCTCCAACTTTTAATATCTGAACACGTGCCATTAAATAACTAGAAAATCAAAACTTCTGAAACCTGCATTTTCCATTTTGTTTAACAAAATATTATGATTGACGATATCAAAAGCTTTTGTTATATCCACGAAAATCGATCGTATCTAAATTTTTATACACCTTTGAACAAAATTTTAATAAGTGATTTGGTTTTTTTTGATTTTCAAAAATTTAATTTGGTACATCTGTTGATATAGCATTTCTAAAACCGTACTGTGCAACAATGAAAAAATTTGTATTCTTTAGAAAAACTTAAACTCTATTCTTTACTATTTTTTCAAACACTTTTGCAGTTGACGGTAGTAGCGCAATAGGTCTGTAATTATTTAGGTTCGTGCAATCACCTTTTGTGAACAGATGAATTATTACTGCACATTCAAGTTAATCAGGAAACACTTCTAAAAAAATTTTTTTTAGAAATTTTGTGCCAGAATATCGCATCTGCATTTTTTTTAGAACAATATTTGACACACCATCCAGACAACAAGAATGGGAATTTTTTAAAGTTTTAATAGTTCTAATAAATTCGTATGAAGAAATTGGTACAAAACAAAACTATTATTACAACGATTTTGTTTGAAAAAACTAAAACTGACTGAGTTTAACGATTTTCTTAGCAACTAAATCTGTTATATCACTGCCGTAATGTTCAAGTTTGCAATTATTTGGTACAATAACTCAAGTTTAAGGGTACGAATATAAATATGATCTATGCTTTTACCAGAAGATGGTGTAGTCCTTCGTTTATAATAGACGTTAGAATATGAGTTACTAACAATGTTAACGAATTCGAAACTTCATCATTATCATTTAATAGATGTAAATTAATATCGCCTAATATGAACATATTTTTTGATTTTTCATTGTTCAACCTTTTTGATATTTATGGGATCTATAAATACACATGAAGGTAAAATAATATTATTGACTAAATAAGAAATTTTTAAAATACCGGAACTTAAGATTATATTTAGTTACAGAACATTCATAGATATTTTTCATAGACACAAACCAACGAACACCAACAGACACATAATTTTATAACCATTTGTACACGCATAAAAATCACACCCATTAATATCAAAATTAGAAATTTCATATTCGTTTATATAATATTCGTTTATATGATATAAAAATGAAATCTGGTAGAAATTTAAAAGCTTCAAGATTTCCTACAAGAAGGTTGACGGTTTGCCTGATGCTTGTGATGTTTTGATGTACTAAAACAAAATTATTAAAACAATTAGAATTGTAATTTGTAATATTATCTATAACAAGGTTATTGTTTGTAAGATCATATTCTGCATCAATTAACATACAATATTAAATTATTTTTATATTAGAAATATGACTTTTCAATTTTGATAAGTCTTTAAATGATCTTCTAACAATAATCTTATCTCCCTCATTGTTTTTCGGAAATATTTTTCACTTTTTAAACCATAAATAAATAAGTTTTCTGCTTTTTTAAATTTTTTGCTTTTATGTTAGTTAGTAAAAGCATAAAAAAATCATATTCATAGAGTATTCATCTAGAACAAAAAATGTTAGTCAATTTTGTTGATTTGAAATCACCCCAATACGGTATTTGAAATCACCCCAATACGATATTTGAAATCACCGCATTATCGTAAAAAGATGCCCGAAAGATTGATTTTTGATATACACAGTAAAATCAAATTGAGATTATTTCTTTGCTTCATTTTTATTTTTCTTTTTATTTTGTTTGTTTGTAAATTGATGAATGTACAATTGTTTATATTTCCTTATCAAGTTGGACGATTTCTTTTTAAAAAATTTTATATAATATTTTTATTGTTGTTTTTTTTTCTATTCAAGCACTAAATGCTATTCTAATAAAAATGTAAGTAATTTAAATGTACTTTTTGAAAATTTTTAAACTGTCTCGTCAGATGAAAAAAGTTTGTTTTGCAGGCATTGTTTGAAATTTAAGAGGAGTGCAGATTTTTATTTAAAAAAGTATTCGACAGTTCTTAAAAGATTAGCTTTCTTTAAGAAACAAAATTTAATTTAAAAAAAAAACATTATTTAATTAAAAAATCAAAATAAAAAGTTAAGGCAAAAATTAAAAAAAGGAAAAAAGGATTTATCTTTATGTAGCATTATTAATAGGCAGTTTCACTTGCGTATCGAAGCCAAACAATTTTTAAAAATTAATTTTAAAAGTGTTAGTAAATGGTCCGAAGATGAAAAAAACGTAGCAATAAATATTCATTTTAATTCACCAAAAGGGTTATAAATTTTTGAGAAATGAAGTAAAGCTAAATTTGCCCCATTTTAGTTCCCTTAATAAATGGATCAAACATTTAAATATAGGTCTTAACGACAAAAATATAAATGAGTTAGGCATTATATTCTCAGAAAAAGATTTAATTGAAAAGTTGGCTATATTGGTATTCGATGAAATAGCCATTAGAAGGCTATACTATATTAGTGCACTGGATGGAATTAGTGGTTTTTCTGATTATGGTTTCGGCAGAACAAAAGACATCGCAAAATACATATTTATGTATATTTCAAAACGTGTATTTACATACTTAAAGGGTTTTTTATGCCGAATGGAATACCTATGAATTTTGAAAACTTATTTATATACTTTTCCATAATATATTTTACCTGGCTTTTTCCCTTTTAGAATTCTAAATTAAATAATAAAATAATAAAAGTATATAATAAAACAAATTTTCAATAAGGTAGGTAGTTACAAACCTAAAAATTATAAAAAAAATTTACATACCTATTTTAAAGTAAACTAACAAAAATTTAAAATAGGTATAGGTACATTAGAAGACAATTTATGGAATTATTTTCTAACGATTTAAAAGATTTCGAATAAGTAAATAATGCAAGTAAAAAAATATAAAGCAAAAAAAAAAAATTTCATTCTTCTTTTTCTATCAATAATATTTAATATAAGAATGAAAATTTACTTCTAGAGCTTTTTTATTAATCCTTTTTGATGTTTTCATCATTTTTATTCAAGATTCTTTCAGTTTTTTATACCCGTATAACTATTATAAATCCAAAGGATATACTAAATTGCCATTAAGTTTGTGACGCAGAGGGGTGGTAGATATAGACTCAGGTGTATGGATCGGATCAGAATCGAAAAATAAATTGATTTAGCTATGTATATTATGTCCATCCGTCCCCACGATAAGTCAAAAAATAAAGGAGCTAGTATTTTTAAATTTTCACAAATTCGTTTTTATGCAATAGTCGTCATCGCTATTGAAATCCAGCCATTTTGGTTTACGGGTTCGAGTACCTGCGACAAAACTTCTTTTTTTATATGAGCATTAATCTATACCTATTGAAGCTGGGTGTCTGAAATTTTGCTATAAGTAGTTTAGTTTTATGGCCAAAGTTTGCGCAATGTTTAGTTCGGGTAATACAGGCGGTTCAAGTAGCTGCCATACAACTTCTTCTTTTATATGGGCATTACGCTAAACCTAATGAAGGTGGGTGTCTGAAATTTTGCCAAAAATAGTTTAGTGTAGTGGCCAAAGCTACTGAAAAAATTGTTTGTTCTACTGTGGAGGGTTCGAATAGCTGCCAAACAACTCCTTCTTTTATATGAGCACTACGTTACACCTAATAATGTTGTATGTTTGAAATTTTGCCAAAAGAAATTAACCGGATGATATAATGTTAAAATTAGGGTCATACGGGTGTTCCAGAGTTGACACAGTCTATTATACTGCACTTTTCCTCGTTTTTTGATTTATTGTATAGTAACAAGAAATTAAAAACACATTTCAAAATTCGTGTACACCTCACCCCACACAAAGAATGAAATATCAAATTATTAAAATAAAAATCGGAAAAATTTACGCAGACTTAAATTTTAAACTTTTTTTTTCAAATTTAATAACCCAATTTTTTTTTTTAGTTTTATGAAATTAACTTAAACTAGTAGGACCCCTGTGCAATTGCACAGGTTTTTTTTTTGATATGAAAGTATTTTAACTCTTTTAGCATTATATACCTATTACTGTCATTTTGAAGTACTTTGTAATACCGAGGTACTTCGACAAATATGTATTTAAATTACGTTTTGTATAAATATTGCTAAAAAAGAACGCGTTACCCATTTGATTAGTGAGAAACTAAAAACTTATCTTTTTATTACTTAATTAAAATATTTCTGAATATCATTCCTGCTCACCTGTTACAATTGTAACAAAAATAAAAAAACATTCAATTTATATTAATTTTTTTTTTATATTTGCCTCTACATTCTATTTCAAATACATATCTGTTGCTGTTCTATCAATACAATTGATGATCGAATTACAATATATGAAAATGAATTGTCATGTGAAATAGCTAAGTCTCGCTGACATATTTATGTATTAGTATGTAGTTTGCAATTAAGATATTGTACTTTATTTAAAATATTTAAAAAAATTAATGTATATCAAATTCAAAATATTTCAATTTATGACTCATCATTACACAACACATTTCAAAATTTCAATATTCCAATATTACACAAAACTTATTTTTTTTCCCTATACATAAAATAATTTATGGCAGCAATGTTCTCAACAATTCTTGCGTTTGAAATTTGCTTAAAAAAAAAATTTATAATTTTTTCAATTATAAAAACGTTTTTAAGTATTTTTAAATTTTATTCCTGTAGCATACCTATCATAATTCATAAGTTTAGTACTTAGTATCTAATATATAAAGTAGAAAATTTGTTTGTTTGTTTGTCCAGGATTCACGTGAAAACCACTGGTCCGATTGTCACAAAATTTCAAAGGAATAATTTTGAGAGCCCGGTGGATGACATAGGCTATGCCACATTTTTATAAGTCAACAGGTTGCGGCTCCAGAGCCGTTTTAACCTTTTTGGTTTTTTGACGTCGAGTCAAAACGGTTTGACCGATTAACTTGAAACTTTGCACAAATGTTCCTCTTAACAACCGGAATTAGTTGTATAAATTTGGTCGGAATAAATTAACACAATTCGGCTTGGCGGGCTTCCAAAAATTTTGTGTGTCCGATTTGTGTCAAATTTTACAGGGTGATTTTGTAGTCGAAAAGAGAGGCTGACACAAATTTTTGTTGAGTTCGGTTAACCCGTTTGGACACGAGGGCCCAATAAAGCTTTTTCTATGTTTTTAATGTCGAGTCAAAACGGTTTAACCGATTGACTTGAAATTTCCACAAATTTTCCTATTAGCAACCGGAATTAATTGTATAAATTTGGTTGGAAGAAATTAACCCATTTCGGCCTGGCGATATTTCAAAAATTTTGTGTTTCCGAATTGTGTCCAATTTTACAGGTTGATTTTGCAGTCGAAAAGAGAGTCTGGCACAAATTTTTGTTGAGTTCGGTTAACCCGTTTGGGTACGAGAGTGCAATGAAGCTTTTTCAATGTTTTTGATGTCGAATCAAAACGGTTTGACCGATTGACTTGAAATTTTGCACAAATGTTCCACTTAGCAACCGGAATTTGTTGTATAAATTTGGATGGAATGAATTAACATATTTCGTCCTGGCGGGACCCAAAAAAAAATTGTGTTTCCGGTTTGTGTTCAATTTTACTGGTTAATTTTGCAGTCCAAAAGAGAGGCTGCAAAAAGTTTTAGTTAAGTTCGAATAACCCGTTTTCCACGACGACGCCATGAAGTTTTCTGTAAATTTTTTTTGTTTAAACGATTAAAATAATTTTATTGAAAATTTTGTACCAGCATTTTAATTATTAAAACCCACAGGGTTAATTTGGTTTGATCTGTTTACGCATTTTGCACAAAAATTCAATGAAATTTTTTTAATTTTTGGTATTAACGCAAGTTAACCTTTATTCCAAAAGCTCACTTAATTAATAAGACTAATTTTTTTGCTCTCAAATAGTCTTAAGTAGTGCAAAAGCTAATAAAGAATCCGAATAAAAATATTTTTAAATTTAAATAACGTAACATTTTCCTTCTCTAAATTTTTCCGTAAGTCTTTGTTTTTCTTCTACTTTGCAGTTGTTGTTTTTAAAAAAAAGATTTCAGTGTAAAATTGCAGTTTTCTTCAATTAAAGTCTAACAATTAAAAAAATTCCATTTCGTATATATTATTCTTAAATACATAGTATTTTAAAACAGTTTTTTCAAGAAAGAAGCCTATATTTCTCTCATAGAATCATAATCAAACGAGGAAGAGCGTAGTAGAACTTTCAGGTATGTACAAAACAAAATATAAGTTGAAAAGCATATTTTTAAACCTTTTCTAAACCATCGACTATATTTTATTCAAACGCTGGCAATTCAAGTAAACTATTATTGACATAGTATAATGACATAATGGCATATTTTGTATACCCTTTTGACCTCTCAATGGAGTTTTAAATTAACTTGATGCTATTGAAAAAAGTTAACACAAGAATTGTGTACATGTTAATTTTAAAATGTAATAAAGCAATTTTTTTTAAAACGAGTTTTTGAGGATTATTTTAGCAATTTTTCAAAAAATTTAAAACTTTTCATAATAATTAAATGATAACAACAAAAATTCAAGGAGCACCAAATTGTCAACAAGCAGAAGAAAAACGTATAGAAAAATTATAGATAATCGTTCAAACTATTTTGCAAACTGTTTTTAAAAGTTTTTGTTTCGCAATCGGTTAAAAGAACTCGACAAAACATTTTTTTAAACATTCCCCTAATTCAAAGAAGTTCTACCTACTTTAAAAAATTGAACGTAATTTACTTTTACTGTGCCGCAATGGGTTAACGGAACTCAACAAATCTGTTTTTGAAATTTGGACCAAGTTATATATCGCAAAATTGTACGTAATATCCTTCCCAAATTTTTTTTGAAAAAATTGGCGGGTGGCAAAGAGTAACAAATTCCAATTCTGTTAATGCAGTGAACTCCATTCTCAAAGAGGAACACATATACAAAATTTGAAGTCAATCGGTTAAACTATTTCTAATTTATAGCAAAGTAACGAAAAAACCTATAAAAAGCTGTTGGGCCGCAACGGGTTAACGGAACTCCACAAATATTTTTGACGTTTTCTTTTTAACCAAAGCAGTACTTCGAAAAATAGGCTGAAACTTGTTTTTTTTGCAAATTGCACGCTCCTGCAACGCCGGGTAAATCAGCTAGTTATATTATATTGAAGCTGCCAGAAGTACAAAATAATATTTAAGTTGACAGAAGTCGAGAAGGTAGTTTTATAAAAACACAATTTTAAGATTTATAACATATCTACAAAGATATTAAAAAAATAACTAATCAATTAAAAAATTGATAAATTTTTCCTCCCCTTATTCCATTTTTAAATTTAGTAACTACAAAGGCAAGTAGGCACTACATTTCAATGATAAAATCTTAAATTTTTACTACAAATTTATGTATGTAAAAAATGGTTCTGAATTCTTTAGTTTACTTTATATTATACCGATTTGTCTAGTTTATTTATTTATTTTTTTCTATGTATGGTCATGAGTCATGTTTCATAAGTTTCTTCAAATAAGGAAATGTTATTACTTGCGTTCCTATATGAGGAATAAACTACTCTTTTTTACTCTCACCTTCTGAGGAGTAGATAATTAAATAATTTTCGGCAGATAGCTTTAAATAAATTTTTCATAATAGATGAATTTTCTCTTGAATAGGCTATGTTAAATCATATTTTTTATCTGATTACCAATAAGCACTTAACTCTTCCATTTAAAAAAATAGTCTATATATTTCAGTAATAAACTTTAATTTTTTCACTTATTTTTCATTATCTAAATTTAAATATTATTAACTTCACAAATGACAGATAGTTTTAATAAATGTCAAATATTATGTAGGACATTTAATCTGACTACATCTCCTGATCTACATACTCCTGAAACAAAAATTAGCTTTCCATTTACAAACAAATTCTACCTACTCTTCATCAACAATTTTTGGTAAAAGGAACGCTAATGCATGCGTTATTATCTTGCGTTATGTCAAAGTAAAACTAAAAAGAGTTCTTTTATTATAACATAACAAATTTTTAAAATGTAGAATAAACTTTTCATTTAATAGGGCCTAAATTAACCTAAATTAAAACATACGACGTACAATTTTTATAGGACAGTTCGTCTATATGTCTATCTACATATACGTAAATCAAAATACAAAAATATTTATTTGAATGTTTTAATTTAGTACAAAATTTTTTTTTTTATTTCATATAGTAGGTATATTTTGAAGTTTTTTCAATATAAAATATTTTTTAAAACATAATCTTAGAAATATAAGAAAAACCAAAAACAATATTCAAAATATTATATCAAAAATCCGAGTTACAGTACATTGCGTTACGCGTATTTTGGTTGCTCTCATGTAAATTCATGTACCCATTTATTTGTAAATTTTTTGACAGAAACTATACGCCGAACGCTTTTATTTAAGTTGAAGACTATTTTCTAGTTTTTTTTTGCGAACATATTATAGGTATTTTCAATTATTTTAAATGTATGTTTTTTAAAAAAAAAAAAATATTATAATATATTTTATTTTGAAAACTTAATTGTAGCAACATAAGAAAAAACAATTACAATATTTTTATACACTTTGACTTTATACTTTATTATTATATTTTTATATAAAAATACTAAATTAATCACCAAGTAACATTATTAGATATAATAAGTTTAAATAAAAGAAATTTGAATGTAATAAATATTAACATTTTTAGGTAAAATTTAATTCATTGGCAAAAATTGTAAAGTTTATTATAATTAAAATTGAACCGAGTTCGTTATAAATGAAAACTACTGTAAAAACCAAATGTATTGCTTTCATTTCGTACAGAACTCATTTTTCTTCCTGGTTCACGCAAACGACATGAAAAGGTTGGACATTTAAATCTTTAATAATTTTATCACTCTTTATATCCGCTGTAGGCTCTCAATCGTCAATGGAGATATCGGCTATTATTTTTTCAGAATTGCCGATATCTCCGATCGTTTTCCTATTTGAGAATTACCAGCCTTGAGTTCAGATGGGACTTCGTGTTGGATTAACTTGGCTTATTCTAAATTGTTAGCCACCAATCTAAATGTCTACCTAGAAATCACGTAGCTATTTTTGAACCAAGAGAATACCTCGATTTTTTTTATGTCACTAGATTCAAGCATTGATAGCAAAGAAGACTGTTGGTGCCTTGCCGAATATAACTGTAGGCCAAATATTTGAATTTCTGGAGCTGAACTGTTTCTTCATAATCTACATTGTGCATTTATTTAATTTTCTTGTATTAAAACCTGACTATATATTTTTTTAATATCTGGCATATTTGTGTAAGCAATAACGCAAAAGTATATCCCTCAAATGAAATATCACTCAAATACCTTATTGAGGTTTTACAATTTGCTTCGTCACTAAAAGTTGTACAAAATGAAAATTTAACCGACTCATATATATTACCTGAAAAACTCTTCCAAATACTGTCTTCTGAAATATGGGCGAATTTTCATAATTTAAGTAAGATCCAAAATAAATATGCTCCTATAATGCATTGATCATTGGTTGATAGCCGACTATATTTTTAATTACTAATGCATCAATTTCAGTTGAAAATTTTTTGATAGTGGATTGGATTTTTATCCGAATTTCTTTCTGTTCATTTGTGCCAACGTTTCTAATTTCTGAAAGTGATATATTTATGTAACTTGTTTCAATATCCGGTTTTTGTAAAAGCTCTGTAATAAAATGGTTTGGAAATCCGAATCGAGAAGTGTTTGGAATTGAATAAATCCTCCGGAAAGTCTCATAGCTTCTATAACAGGCAGTTGACAAATTCCTTATTTATTTTCACTAAAAATATAATTTTTACAAAACTTTAGGTGCTGATTTAATTCGGAACAAAATATACATTATTTTCATTTATAGATTAATAAATTGTGATTAATATTGTTGCAATTTAAAATTAGGTTACGAACAAATACGTGCTTATTATTGTGTATGTCAGAATTAACAAAAATTTTGAATCCTTCAAACACCTTTATAAAAAAATATTATTCTATTCGAAATGAGGTTAAGAACGATCACATGCAAGTACTAATATTAAATTATGTCCGAATTAACATTAATCCAAAATCATTCACTCACCTTATGTGTTGTTTCTTACGAGACTCATTTTTACTGTCATATCCGACTGGATTGAGGTGACTGTACTAAAAGACATTACATCTGTCACAAAGTGACTCAAAAAATTACCCAAAAGTGATAAAGTAGTCATTAATTTTTTTTGTGTGACAGAATTGGTAAAAGAAAATTCATACTTGACAATTTCTTTTAAAGCTGGTGGGACAAAGCAGGAAGTGCAACAGAAGATATTTCCTCTTCAGAATCACTATCAGAAGAAATTTCCTCTGCAGAATCAGTATCAGTAAAATATAATTCACTCTTATTAAACTTCTTTTGTATCAATTAGTACTTAACTATTAAACTACTTCAAGGGTATGATTTTTATTTTTAAATTGGTATATGAATATATGTGCATACCTAAGAATTATAAAATAATTATTATTAGTTTTGATACCATACACATATATATGTAGGTATAATATAAGTATATATATATATATATATGTAATGTACATATTTAGGTATATAAGTATATTATGTATATAGCTACAGCTTCAACAACTTAATATTTGAATATATAATCCAAGTTTGTACAGTTTTCTAGATATGCAAAAAACATTAAAAAGCCGGAATAAACGCAATTCACCTACTTTTTATACTCTACACCTATAGAATAGGTAAAAGGGTATATTAACTTTGGTATGGTGTTTGTAACCTCCTAAAGGAAGCGAGCTAGATATGGAAAAGTACATATATTTGTGATCAGCGTGACCTCCTGAGTCGATATAGCCATGTCCGTCCGTCCGTCCGTAGGCACGATAACTCAAAAAATAATAGAGCTATCTTGATGAAATTTTAACTGGAGGTTACTAGAACTGAAAGTACGGCGGGGATTGCATATGGGCGAAATCGGCCCATTGGTTCGGATTCTGGACCTTTTAATCGATCGAAGGGCTAACGATCATATATAAAAAATCACAATAACTCAACAACTAATGACGCTTTCTTCATCAAATTTGTGCAGTAGGTTACTAGTAATGAAACTACTTCGGGGATTGCGTAAGTTCGGGATTGGACCATGGAATTGCGTGAATTCGGAATTTGGTTTCAGGGTGTCGCTTTCGATTTCCTTAGGGTCCTTGAAATTTGAGCCCAATTGGAGTAGTGGGTGTGGACCAGCCACTCAGTTCCAAGGACCTTAAAGCATATTTTCGAAATTAATAAAGATAGTAACTTGAAACAAATGTAGAAGCTTCAAATTTGGCACATGGGTGTTCTTTACTATTTCCTGCGTGTCCCTCTAATTTTGTACCTTTCTTAGACCCCCCAATGCGTAAAAGTTTATCATCGAAATTATTAAAACTAGTAACTTAAAATTAAGATAAAACGTTCCAATTGTGTACAAGGGTTAACTGGTATTGAAAGTATGACGGGGACTGCATATGGGCGAAATCGTACCATAATTTCGGGTTCTGGAACCCTTGAGAAGTTCAAGGGTTAACAAACATATATCTTAAAAATACCATAACTCAAAAAATAATGCCGCTATTTTGATGAAATTTAAACTTTAGGTTACTAGTAATGAAAGTACCATTGAAATTGGTTCTGGTCGAGTTTGGTCAATGAGTTCGGATTCTAGAAGCTTTTGATCGATTTGAGGCCGAACGAGTATAATTTCGAAGCCAAAGAATGTATTTCCTATTTCCAATGTGTCCCCGAAATTTAGACTTAATTGTAGTGGTTCAGCTATGTTCAAAGGAACTTGCTGCATTTATGTAAAATTTATTTTTATATTTAGATGAATTATATGAAAAGGTCTGAATTTGTAATTGTATTTTAGAAATACATTTATTGCATATTTTGCGTATAAGCTTTTCTATTAGGTATATTAACTAGCCATTTAAAATAATTGCAATTTTGAAAAATTTGGGTTATTAAATATATTATGCTTTGATTGGCTTCTTATCACAAAATTTAATAACTAGAATTTTTTCATTTAGTAATTGAATTGGAATAAATATATTTTCATTTATAACAAGTTTTTTGTTTTTTAATATTTTTAAATAAATAAATTAGTAAGAATTTGTAATATTTTGTAAGAGATAGTGTAATTAGAAAATGTTTTTAATATTATAAAGTTAATTTGGCTAGCTATGTCTTACAATCAAATTAATAACAGCTTTTATGGCGTTAAAATGACTTATGGATATGTCATTAAATTTGAACCAAATAGGTGTAGGGTATTTCTAAGTCGGTTGCACCGACTGACTGTTTCTTTACTTGTTTACCTTAACTTTGTTTTGGCTTTAGTTTTATGTGTAAAAAATAAAACTAGTTTATCTTATAAAATGGGAAACAACTTTTTTAAAGTACCTAATAGTGTAATTTAAAAATTTAAAATTGGATAATTTTGTAAAACATTATTAATAACCATATTTGAAAATATTTTTATCGAACTTCATTTGAAAATATATACATGATTAACGTTTATTTTATGTCAAAAGCTTAAAAAAATAAGCGAGTCTCGCTTTTAAATATGTTGAGTCTTTTTTTTATCTCTCGGATGAAACTTGTAATAGTAAAAATATTTTCAAACTGGTGACTAAAAAAAGTGACACTAAGAAGTGAGTGAGTCTCGTAATAAGCACATTTATTAAAAAAAATTATTTCTTTAACCCAAATTTTTTGTTTATTGTATATTTTTCATCCCAGTACCTTCTTCCTAAGGTTCTCAGTTTTAGGTTTTCTAGGGTTACGCATTGACATATGACGTGGAGAATCGTTTCGTCCTCTCTTCCGCAGCCTCTGCATATTTCCGTAGTTGCCTTACCTATTTTTGCCGCATGGGCTCTGAGCATTAAGTGGCCCGTGCTTATCCCTGTTATTAGTCAAAGAACCTTCTTTTTTAATTTTAGGATCTTTTTCGTTTTCTTGCTATTTGTTCTTCCCCTGAAATCAACTCTTTGTATGAGTTGATCCGGTGGAGTTTTGCCATTGTTCATTAGCCTGGGTCTTAGTCCAGGCTCTTGTAAATCGTTTCACCTCTGAGTGTGAGAGCCCAATCGGTTCTGTATCCGCCCTATATTCTCTTATAGCACTCTTTGCTATTTCATCTGCTCTTTCATTGCCGGTGAAACCTGAGTGAGCCGAGATCCAGTGCAGTCTAACTGCATTGGTTTCTCCCAACTCGTTCAGGGCCTTCCAGCAATTCAGTGTAGACTTTGATCTATGCAGACTACCCTCCATTATATTTATTATGGATTTGCAGTCTGTATAGATATTTATCATTTTGCCTCGAATCATTCTTCGTTGCAATTCTTGCACTGCTTTCTCTATAGCAGTTGCTTCTAGTTGATGTACTGTTGCGTGGCTTGCTTTTGGTTTGGCAATCCTTACAACTGGTTCGTCATATATTATCCCTATACCACAGTGGTTATAATTTTTAGCCGCCTCGGTATAAATGTCTACCGTATTTGGTGACGTTTTAGTGTTGATACGGGCTATTTCCGTTTCAGTATCAAATTTCCCATCTAGCCTGAGTTCCCCAGCCAAGTCATCACTGATTGATAGGGGGCTCGTTGTTAAGTTCATTAAACCGCCTAAGTTATTTGCTTGGGTCATGATTTCTTTGTGTCCATACTGACTATCAATGTTTAGCCAGTTGCCTGTCATGTAAAGTTGAAGAGCGGTATCTATTGCTTTTCTCTTTACCTTTATTTCAATTGGTTCTATGTCCAAGAGTTCCTCCAAGGCTTTGGTTGATGTGGTTTTAATTGAACCAGTTATCTCCAAGCATCCGTGGCGCTGGACTTGTGCTAATATTTTAATATATCTCTTACTTTTTATGGCCGGCCACTAAACTAGCGCTCCGAATGCTATCATAGGTCTTATAAAACACGTGTATATCATTGTTTTTGGCGATAGGCCCTAGATTTTTCCTAATGCATTTCTGCAGCACCTTAGGGCTCTTATAGCTTTTTCTTTCTTTTCGCTCAAATGTTTGCCCCATCTGAGCTTCTCATCTAGTTGCATATCAAGGTATTTGAAGTTTTTAGAAAATTCCAATACGTTATTCCATATTCTCGGGGCTTGTGGATAGACCACTTCTCTTTAGTAGATCATCAATAACTATTAACCACAGTAATGGTGATAGTATTCCTCCTTGAGGAGTGCTCCTTGCTACAACTTTGCTTTTGGTGGCTGACCCATAGATTGATGTTATCACCCTGTTTCTTAAAATTTCGTTAGTCCACTCAATTAGCATTTCATCGATACCTCTTCTTTGTAGGTTATCGATTGTGTTTTTGGACTTCACATTATTGAAGGCCCCCTCTATGTCGATAAAACAACCGAGCGATTCCTCCCTTTGCTGAAACCTTCTTCAATTATTTGTACGACCTCATGTAAGGCCGTATCTGCTGATTTGCCTTTAATATAGGCGTGTTGGTTTATCGATAGACTTGGATTTAGCTGGTTTCTTATTTCCAGCTCTATTATCTATTATCTAATCCCTTTAGGAGGAATGAAAGTTAAGCTTATTGGCCTATATGCGTTAGCTTTATTATAGCTTAGTTTATTTGGTTTAGGTAGGAAGATTACTTTCGATTTTTTCCACCTCCGCGGTGAATACCTTAATCTTAAGTAACCTTTATAGATTGCTCTGACTTTCCTCTTCAGGAGTCTCATACCTTCCTGAATTTGTTTTGGGTAAAGGTTGTCTGGCCCTGGTGATTTGAACGAGTCAAATTAATTCAGTGCCCATGGGACCTTTTTATCTGTTATCAGTAGATCAATCTTTTGTTCGAGATCATCTACAGATTATATAGGTTCGTGTTTGTCATTTCTTCCTGTGAGGTCTCACTATCTAGTTCGTCCTCAGGGAATTTCTTTGTCATAAGGATATCAAGGGATTCTTCCATTGTCAACGAAATGGTTCCGTTTGCACTTTCAATCAATTCTGCTTGTGAGTGGCCTTTAGACAATATTTTCCTAAGTCTTGACGCTTCACTGGTTTTTTCTGTTTGCTCTGTGTAATCTCTCCAGAGCTTTCATTTCGCAGATTTGCATTCTGGTTGCTATTCATCCATCTGTGTTTGAAGTTGTTTGACAGCCTTATTTCAGGGCATGCCTTTACAAATGCAACTCGCATGGCCGAGGTAATATTCTCGACTTCTTTGTTTATATCCCCGTGTGAGGTTATTCGGTGGGTAGACTGTTCAGCGTTAGTGTATTTCTAAGGGCCGATCTATGTTCATTCCAATCTGTTTTTCTTGGATTTCTAAAACGTTGTTCGTTTGTGACCTTTATATCGAGGTCCATTCTGGCGATGATCCGAGAAGGATATCGCTTTCTAGACATGCCAATTTTTAATGGATTTGTTTAGTCCATTGTCAGCTAAGCTTATATCTATAACCTCCCTGCGATTTCTGTTAATAAAGGTAGGTGAAATACCTCTATTGAGAATCGTCAGGTTGGTTGTACTTATATAGTCTAAAAGATGCTTACCTCTATTGTTGACTTTGGTGCTTCCCCACACCGTGTTGTGGGCGTTAGCATCACATCCAACAATCACATGTAAACTATTTAATTCTGAGTAACTTACCAGATTTGTGGGTTCCTGTGTTGTTGGATACTCCTCATCATATGGCAGATACCCGGACGCCAGGATGGCTACTAGATTTTTACTATTTAGCTGTGGAATACAAATAGCTTTAAGTAATTTTCTTATAACAATACACGCTTTTAGTCTAACGTTGTTTCTCTTATAGAAACACTTGAAATGTTTCCTACTCTATCCTGTAGGATGATCATTAGCCGTGCTCGGTTCTTGGATCAGAGCCACGGCTAAATTTTCCCTTAGCATCCTTTCTGCTACTATCTCTGTAGCAGAGATGCTTCGGTGCAGGTTAGCTTGAATGATCTTAATAGCCTTCCCTGCCATATCTCTGGGTGGTATTATTGAGGAGGGTTGTTATTTTCTCCGTTCTCCCTTACTCTGGCTGCGTTGGAAGAGTTCGGATCCGGAGATGTGCTCTCCTGTTCTTCTCCTCGATCCGCAGACATGATTTCCGGCTCCGCTAAGAAGGAACCCGGTTCCAATGTTTCCGTGAAGGAATTCATCGAACGGGTTTCCTCTAAGTCGGAGTCTTCTCCCTCGGCGGCTGGCCATATTCTTCTCACCTGTGCCTTTAGCTTCTATCGCCAGTCGAGAAAGCTGCTTTACCATCTCGGCCCCCCGGATTTTTCAGAGGTGTGCCACCTCCTTTTCTCTTTATAGTGACAACGCGCAGTCTCCTACATAGGAAGTTTATCTGCCCGTTCACCCCTTCTAACCTTTGGTAACTGTACTCCAAGGAGTAACCATTGACCTTCCGTCGGTCTTACTTCGCGCTTCAGGACCTTCCACTTGTCCGCGCCAAACTTCAGCGATCTTGAGTTGAGGATATATATTCTCCTCAAAATCGTCTCAGGATCGTCGACATCTCCTCTGATCCATACATGAACCCTTTCCAGCTTTGGTATGTGTGCTTTCTCAACGCACCGTAGATTATCACCAGGCCAAAGCAGGGAGTTTTCCTGTATGGTTCTCTTCTCAACCAACTAGTCGAACAGGCGTTCACACTGGTAATCTTAAATATGTTGGAGTCACAGACTCCAACTAAAGATTGGGATGACCGCCTGTTCGTGTTTCATCGCTTTCTCCGCCTCTGTAATCTAAATTTCGAGGCTCTCTCGTAGAAGAGTCCTATTGAACTCTTCTACAATTTGCCCGTCCATTCGAGTATGGTCGATGATTTCCAACTTAAATCTTCAGCTACAGCCACTTGACTATAGCTTGTTGAAAATTAAGTAATTATGAATATAACATTTTAATCTTAAATTTATAAGAAAAGTAAATATGAATTAACATTTTTAATTTATTAAAAAAACGCACCCCCTTAATGTCATTTGTCAAATAATAATTTTTAACTGTCAAATAAATAAACTTAATTTTGCCTCTTTTAATATTGGCTGCTGAATGGAAAACACGCATATTTTTTATTTCATCATAACTACAGGTTATGGGCCCAGACTTTTAATTGGGTAAAATTCATAAAAGGTACATTTCAGTTTTATAAGAATGTGATTGGAAAATTTTCAATATCAAATTTTATTAAAAATTGTCAATACAAAATTTTATTAAAAATTGTCAATAAAAAATTTTCATTAAAAAAAAAAAAAAAAAAAATAAAATCTGTGTCTATACAAAATTTTATTGAAGAATAGTCAATACAAAATTAGGCAATTTTTTTTGAGCTATTTACTGGACAAAATATTATATTTGGGGTTTAATAATACTAAACACAATTTTGTTTATCCGGAAGAAAAAGAAATTTTACAGAAGATGGCAGCAACAGAAAAATTCGTAATCGAGAAGCTACGGGGATCAGAGAATTATCAAACGTGGGCTTTTGCAGTAAAGAGCTTGTTAGGAGCTGAAGAACTATTAGATGCTATTATTATTAAAAGTGATTCTACTAATGAAGTAACAGAAAAAAATAACGCCAAGTTGAATAAAGCAATGCACAAAATAATTTTAACAGTTGAATCATCATTATTTGTGCACATTCAAAATTGTAAGAGTGCAATTGAAGTCTGGAAGAAATTGCAGGTTATGTACGAAGACAAGTCTCTTACTAGAAGAATTGGGTTACTAAAGCAATTAACCTCAATTAATTTAGAAACATGTGATAATATTGAAGATTTTATCACAAAAATTTTAGGTATATCAAATAAGTTAGCTGCAATAGGATTTATAATAGACGACGAGTTAATTGGTTCATTGTTACTAAAGGGACTGCCAGACGAATATAATTCATTCATTATGGGAATAGAAGCAAGCGGCATTACAATTACTACAGATGCAATTAGATCACGTTTAAGTGAAATGTATAAACCTGATGGTCAAAAACATCAGAAAGCATTTGTAGCAAAACCTAACAAAACAATCAAAAAATTGATCAAATGTTTCGAGTGTGGTAGAGTTGGCCATAAGAAAGCCAATTGTTTCAAATTTTTAAAGAAAGTTCAAAATCAAGATAAACAAGAAAAAGCTAAAAATCATAGTTCAAATGCATTTAGTGCAACAAATGAATTAATATCAGAACAAGAAGGAAATTCTAAAGAAATTTTATTTTACGTTGATAGCGGCGCCTCTCAACACATGGTTAATAAAAAAGAAATTTTATATAATTTAAGACAATCATCATTAAGAAATATATGTACAGCTGAAAACAACAAACTACAGGTAGTTTGTGAAGGAGATTTGGATATTGAAATCAATAAAAAGTTGATAACAATTTATGACGTCCAGTTTGTACCCAAATTAGCGGCAAATTTACTATCGATAAGAAAAATAATACAAAAGGGTAACAAAGTAAATATTAATAATAAAGGATGTTTCATATACAATTCATTTGGTTATTTATTAGCCAAGTGTAGTTTGATAAATAATATGTATATATTATCAACAAAAATTATGAAAACAGATTTTGCAGCCGTCGCTACAGATATTAAAATATGGCATCGCAGATTAGGACATATTAATTTTCAAAAACTAAAATCAATGCGTCATGTATGTAATGGCTTGCAATTTAAAGAATCAAATTTGGACCAAGTGTGTGAAGTATGCATTAAGGCCAAGCAATGCAAACAACCTTTCAAAAATTCAGGCAACAGAGCCAATAATCTATTGGAAATAATTCATTCGGACATTTGCGGACCAATGGAAACTATTTCCATTGGAGGTTCAAAATATTTTTTAATTTTTGTTGACGATCATTCAAGGAAAGTTTTCGTTTATTTTTTGCGAAATAAAGGTGAAGTTTTTGAAAAATTTCAAAACTTTAAATCATTTGCCGAAAATCAATTAAATGCCAAAATAAAAATATTAAGAACAGACAATGGCACAGAGTATATGAATAAGCAGTTTGAAAATTTTTTAATAAAATCAGGAATAGCCCACCAGTCAACTGTTCCTTACACTCCTCAGCAAAACGGCGTCGCTGAGAGAACGAACCGAACTCTAGTTGAAAAAGGTAAATGTTTAATATATGACGCTAACTTAGATAAGAAGTTTTGGGCTGAGGCAATTAATACAGCAGCCTATTTAATTAACCGTTCTACATGCCGTACGACAAATTTAATTCCAGAAGAAATATGGACCGGAAGAAAAGTTGACGTAACTAATTTAAAAATCTTTGGATCGCGTGCTTACACGCATATTCCAAAAGAGTTACGTAGGAAATGGGACTCAAAATCAAAAGAGCTGTTGTTCGTTGGCTATTGCGATGACACTAAAGGTTATCGCTTAATGGATACACAAACAGGTGGGATTATTAAAGCAAGAGACGTCACTTTTATAGAAAATGTCGAGATTGAACTTGAAAATAAACCAAATGTTGATATTAAATCTTCAGAAGATATAAAGGATGAAGATAATAATTCAAGCGATTATGATGATAATACAACCGAGCCAAGAAGATCAAAGCGTGTCAAAAATCCAGTTGACAGATTTCATGTTTACTTAATGCATGATGATGTTTTTGAAGAACCGATAACATTAAAAGACGTATATGAAAGCGAAAACTTTAGCGAATGGATGAAAGCAATGGAATCTGAATTAAATTCTTTCAAAGAAAATAATACATGGTCTTTGGTAGATTTACCAAATAATAAAAAAATTATTAAAAACAAATGGGTTTTTAAATTAAAAGAGGATGAACATGGAAACATCATAAATTTCAAGGCCAGATTAGTGGCAAAAGGTTTCACACAAATGGAAGGGCTAGATTATAATGAAACTTTTTCACCGGTCATAAGATATAATTCAATTAGATTTCTGATAGCAATTGCCGCAAAAACCAAAATGAAAATTGATCAATTAGATTTTGTTACCGCCTTTTTGCAAGGAGATTTAGATGAGGAAATTTATGTTAACCAACCCAAGGGCTTTGAAGATGGTACAAAAAAAGTTTATCGTCTACATAAAGCAATGTATGGGTTAAAACAAAGCAGCAGGCAATGGAACTCTAAACTTAATGGAACATTATTAAAATCAGGATTAGTGAGATCCAAAATAGATCCGTGTGTATACATTTCTTGCCCAGAGGAAAAATCAAAACTAATTGTTGCAGTCTATGTCGATGATATACTAATTTTTTGGAAAGACTACGAAACTAAGGAAAATTTAAAAAGGTTATTATCGATTAAGTTTAAAATGAAAGATTTAGGAGAAGTGAACAATTGCATAGGGTTAAGAATTACCAGAGATGTCGAAGGAAATTACTACATAGATCAGTCCAAATATATTAAGAAAATTCTTACAAGATTTAACATGTCAGAGTGCAATAGTTTAAGTATCCAATCAGATCCAAACACCAAACTCAACAAAGAAATGTCACCAAAAACAAAAGAAGAAATTGACAGAATCAAGGATATTCCTTATCAACAAGCAGTAGGCGCTTTGTTATATTTAGTACAAGGTTCAAGACCTGATATCGCATTTTCGGTAAGCGATGTCAGTAGATATAATTCAAATTTTGGAAAAGCTCATTGGGAGGCTGTTAAAAGGATTTTTCGTTATCTAAAAGGTACTATAAATTATAAATTAAAGTTTTCTACTTTTAGCCAAAATGACCTCATTGGATATACCGATGCTGATTGGGCTTCAGATTTGGACAAAAGACGATCGTGCACAGGTTACATTTTTATTTTTCAAAATGGCGCTATTTCATGGTGCAGTAAAAGGCAACCCACTGTCGCGTTATCAAGCACAGAAGCCGAGTATATGTCTCTTTCTTCAGCTATCCAAGAGGCATTATGGCTTAAACAATTTGGTGATGAAATGAGTGATCTGCTTCAAACAACATTAATTACAATAAGCTGTGACAACAAAGGTGCTTTATTCCTATCAAAAAATGATGCTTACAAGTCGCGAACGAAGCACATAGATGTACGCCATCATTTTATTAGAGATGCATTAGCAAACAACTTAATTAACTTGAACTATATACCTACTTCCGAAATGGTCGCAGATAGTTTAACGAAAGCTGTATCATCACAGAAACAAAAATTTTGTACAACTCAAATGGGGTTGATTGATAATAATAATTTAAACTCTTTTTGATTCTTATAGAATCAATTCTACTAATGTAAATTTTAATACAAAATAATTTTAATGAACTTCAAATAAGCATATAAGTGTATAAATTTAAATTGTTGAAGCAAATTTTCAAATTAATATTAAACTTTATTATAAATAGAATTTTAATAAGTGAGGGTGTTGAAAATTAAGTAATTATGAATATAACATTTTAATCTTAAATTTATAAGAAAAGTAAATATGAATTAACATTTTTAATTTATTAAAAAAACGCACCCCCTTAATGTCATTTGTCAAATAATAATTTTTAACTGTCAAATAAATAAACTTAATTTTGCCTCTTTTAATATTGGCTGCTGAATGGAAAACACGCATATTTTTTATTTCATCATAACTACAGAGGGGTTATTTTTTCCCTACCGGGGTAGGGGCATCCTCCGATTTATAGGCCTCTTTCTGCCTACACATTTCTCTCCTGACGTGCTTGGTACTCCCACAACTCCCAGACCCGATGGAGCAATCTTTGGTACTAGCTGAGGCGTTTTATCGCCATCAGAGAGTACCACCGGATTGTTCCTACCGCTCTTCGGTGCGTTCATGCCTTGCACGCCACCTTTCTCTCCTGACGTGCTTGGTATTCCTGCAGCTCCCAGACCCAATGGGGCAACCTTTGGTACTACCTTAGGCATTTTACCGCCATCGGAGAGTACCACCGGATTGTTCCCACCGCTCTTCGGTGCATTCATGCCTTGCACGGCAGGCACTACTCTCATATTCCTCGTCTATTGAGCAACCTTTGGTACTTGGTATCTTGGGCGTTTTACTGCCTTTTGATAGCTCCTCCGGGCTGGTCGCGCTTTGGATTTTCTTTGATATCAGCGTATTGCTGGTATCCTTCTTTGAGGCTCCGGTCTTAGGGGGGGGTTACCTGAGGTTGGAGCAACTCTCTTCTCTGTCTGAGAAGAGCGTTGATCGTTTCCTCTGACTTCCCCTCCTGCCTCCATTGCCTAAGTAACTTCTTCTCCTTGACGCTAGGCCTTAGCCTGACGACTTGGAAAAAAGTTTCGTAGTTCAAATGTGTAGAAATCAAAGAATTACCTGTATCCGTTGCCTTAGTCGTTGCCGTTGATACTTCTGCTGGCGACCTCTCCCCTGTTAGGGGGCCAGGCATCCCAGTTGCCGCAGATTCATGTTTGATGTAATATCCTACATCGCGTTTCATTTTCTTCATTACATTTAGTGCTTTTCCTTCCTTTCTTTAGACCTTGCTAGTATGGTTGGACCTAGCGGAGTCATTGGCTCCACTGACCTTGCTCCTGGGGATCACGGGTCGTACTTAAGCCAACTCCGCATCTGCTGAGGTGAGCCCCGTTGGGAGTCGGCTGGAGAGACACGTCGCTCTTTGCATTGCTCCGCCGTACCAAGAGCACTGGATTAAGCATCTTCTTAGCCATGCAGCCCTCGGCGTATGCTGTTCCACCTTGACTCTAGACGTCTGTCGTTAGCCCTTGGATGGTACCTGGCTAGGGTATACCAGACTCAGATTTGCCGTGAGACATGACCACAGACGCGAAACTGACTATACCAGAGCCCATATTTACCTTTGTTCCATTCAAGGTTACCGGGTCCACCGCGTAGAGGTGATAGCACGTTTTTGGACACATAAGTACTACAGATTGCAATGTATAGTAAGAACCCTTAACCCTATATTTTATATTAATACAGAATTTTAATATTCAAAATCTTAAAAGTATTACGAAAAATACTAAGTACATTGACCCGTTTAGGCACGATGCCTAGTTACTTCTTTTCCTGTCCTGTTCAAGCGGTCAAAATAATATATTTAAAACGTTTTTTGAAGCTTTTGTATTGTCTAATTGTATTAGACACTTTAGCTTAATACGAGCTTCAGTTGTATGTTCATTTAGAGACCTATCACTAACTGATTAAGTCATCATTTACAGGTGTTAGTAGGTTTGTAAATGAGAAAAAAAAAATTTTAATTAAAATAAAAATGTTAAGTTAAAATGAGACTGTTAGTTAAATTAACAATTTTAAATTACTAAATTAAAAATGTTAAGCAATAAAACTACATTTGATACTAGTAAAAAAAAACAATAAAAAATAAAAAAAAAAAAAGATTTTTTAGATTTTAAACTACGGTAGTTAATTTTATTTATTAATTTGTGCCCTATTAACGTTCATACTCGCGTACAGTCTGGCTTTTAGTGTTAGTTTGTATATTAATATCGAAAAGCTCAGACAGTGAGTTGGTCTCTCTTAGCCTTCGCGTAATAGGTTCAGACTTCCCGTTAGGGTTATCCCTAAATTTAATTTGTTTATGAATACAGCGTGAGATAATTTCGCCGACCATAATTTGCTGAACGAACAAAACGTCCGCCACTAAACGACGTGACTATAAAGAAGTGAGATTAAACAGAGAGAGAAGGTGGAAGACGGTTTGGATCAGTGCACGGTTGATTGCGCAAAGCAAACCTTACAATTCTCTTTTGTACCAATTTAATGCGAGAAATATCAATATCACGATACGGAGACCAAACTTGACTTGAATATTCAAGGATTGGTCTGGCGTAGGTAATAAAAAGATGTTTCGTGATATATGGGTCGCAAAACTCTTTGGGTCTCAAACCAACGAATAATGAAGCCTAAAGTTGAAATAACCTTGTTAACAATGTTATTGTAGTGACTTTTGAAGTCCATCCTATTATCAACAACCACACCCAAATCCAAAAGACAATCTTCCCTAGCAATAGATTGATGATTGAGCATTTAGTCATACTTAATGGTTGAGTTTAAACTGCACCATGTCCTAAAATTGTTCAGGTCTTGTTGCAACAGCCTACAGTCTCGAATGGAAGTAATAGTTTTACTGATTTTAATATCATCGGCAAAGCTACGAAGAGTAGAGTAGGATAGCGATAAAGGAATATCAAAGGTCGAAATTATAAAAAATTACGGACTTAAGTGGCTGCCTTGTGGGAGTTGTGAGTTTGCAATTTAAGTTGTAGAAGTGGTAGACGTAAATAAAACTTGATACGACCTGGATGATAGATAAGACGATAGCCAATTCAAAGTATGTCTCTTAAAATCCTAGAGCCTTGTGCTTTTCAAGTATGATTTTAAAAGGGATTAAAGCGAATGCTTTACCTGATATCGGTAAATGCAACGTCCACCTGCTTCTTGTACTCTATTGTTTTGTAATATCAGAAGCGAATTCTGTTAAGTTGGTTAGCGTCGATCTTCCCTTTTGAAACCCATGTTGTTGTAAAGGAATGAATGGTTGACAATAGTCAACAAAATATTTATGAATAATTTTTTCAAAAATTTGGGAATAGTTGACTATAGTTGAGTATAGAAAAGGCCTATAGGTTATTATTTCGCCGCAAGTTCCTTTTTTGAAAACAGGATTAATAAAAGAGCGTTCCCAAAGTTTTGGAAAAATGCCTCTCTGAATAGATAAATTAAATAATTTGCAAAGACAACCTGCCAATTGTTGTGCACAATTTTAATAAGTATCTTTTTTAAAATCAAAAAAATAGCACTTACATGTAAACTAGATAATACTCGGTTGAGCATTTCTGCGCCTTTCAAAATGTTTTTAATTAAATTTTATATTATCGAAATAAATTAACCCCAAAATTATACTGCATTAATTCTGCCTCAATATTTTAACAGAAATCGACAAATTTTCTTTGAGATTTTTTTCGGTAAATGCAGTACTTCGTAAAGTTAAATCTTTTTCATTAATCGTCATGCCGATATGGGTTAACAAATTCGAAGACTAAATTTAATTGTCAAATAGCAACACGTATATAAAATTTTAAGTCAACTGCTTGAACCGTTTCAAATTTGAATGAAGCAATAAAAAATTCTTTTTTAAAAAGTTTTTGTAATGCAATATGCTAACGGAAATTTTTTTTTCGACTTATAGCTGTGGTCTCAAAATATAATAGCTTATGTCGACATAAGCGAATTTTATATTTTAATACTAATTTTAATATTAAGTTCTAAGAAAAAATCTCTACATTTTGGTGTATTCCTCGTGTTTGTACCTGTAAAAGCAAGCATTTTATAAATTAATATATTCTAGTGAATTTCATTAAGTTAGAGTGGTGCACTTTATATAATCGTTTAAGTTAAAAAATTTACTTAGTTATTTCTTGGATGAATTAATATTTTTTTAATTTTCGAACAATAGCTAATGTCGACATAAACTTGTTTATTCAAATCATTTTTTTTTTAATATAAATTAATGTCGACTTAAGCTATTATATGAAAATAATATTTACACAAAAACTAATCTTATGTAACATAAGATTGTTTATCAAAACGCATTTTGAAAGTAACGTATATTATTTTTATTTAAGAGTCTATATCAAGGGTAGCATGTTGTCTAGAAAACCAAAGAGCAAAACTTAAGTTACATGATAAATAATAAAGATTTAAAAAATTTTATTGAAGATACTGATGATTTTATCAAAGATCCAGATTTTATTCTTAGTGGAGATGAATCTCTTTCTTCTATTGACCTAAACCAAAGATAATGAATACAACTAGATGTGCACTCTCATATAAAAAATTTTTTAAAAAATAAAACCCTAATATGGGTCTAATATCATCATACATTCATACACGTTAAAAATTAAAAAAGGTTTTAAGAGAGCTAAAAATATAAATAAATCACGTGGCTGTCGATTAACTATAGTAAAGATTAAAGAAAAAATAATGTAAATGTGTTTCAGTAAAACTGAAATACTTAAAGAAGAACTGTATATGATATGTACCTACTCATAACCTACACTAATTCAAAAGGCCTGGAGATCTAAAGAAAAAAATCTCAAAATGGGACTTCCGCAAATGAAATTTACACGTAGTCTTATGGGAAAACGCGGGAGTCCTCATAAAAATGTTAAAATAACTCAAAAACTACTGATTTTTTTTTTTTTGCTTCCAAAAAAAATTTTTGCTCCCAAAAATTGCTCCCAAAAAAAATTTTAATAGGAAAAAGCTTTTTAGAAACTTTTAAAAAGATTATTAATGTCGTACATTAATGGTCAAAAAAAAAGTTGTGTTTAGTGGGAATTTTTGAATTGAATGAGTTTAATTATTTTTTTAGAAAATTAAAAATTGAAAAATATAAATAATAAATAAATGGAAATAAAAAATAAGTAATTAAATAAAAAAAATTAATATATATATATTATAGATATTTAATAATTCTCGTTTTCACACCACCGTAGAAGCAGAGAATATGGCTCGTTTTTTGTGTGGGGATACCAGGAGGCTTTATTCACTTAAACTAAAAAATAAATAAAAAAAAACATATTAATATATATACAAAACTATAAATAAAAAAATAACAAAAATTTAATGAAAAAAAAAACAATTCATTTATGTGATAAAAATATTCATAAAATAACAGAGTCTGATAGCACGCTATTAAAATACGATACTATTTGCTTTAGCTGAGACCAAAATACAAGTTTCGTATTTTCCGGCAAAACATTTTTATTTAGTTTTGTTTGAGTATTACCTGTAAAGCAGGTAACTAATAAATCTTTATTAACTACATCTCTAAATCTAAAAGAAACACCAAAGTTTTCGTTCTTATTAAAAATATACAAAACTAAATTATTTTGACCAGTATATAAGGCCCAGTTATTTAAATTTACGTTTTTATTAATATTTACAACTAAATTTAAAAAATTTAAAATTAGATCTTTATATATTTGAATCTTTATTTAAAGAAATTTTAATTTTTATTCAAAGAAATTAATTCTATCCAGGGTTTGGGGAAAATACTTGGAACTGCATCTGGCAATAATTGCGTCCTTTAAGATTTATCTACAATTAAGCACGAATTTTCAAAATGTAACTTACGGTACTATAGACTGTCGGTTGCCAGTTCGTTCTTCTAACGGAAATTTATATGTTGTAACGTATATCGTGCTACTGTTATAATTCGACATCAATTTACATCCAAGAACCGAGCATTTACGACCCATTTCAAATAAATTATATTGCATAAGGCACTTAATAATTTAATTAACTTTGTTAAATTTCAAATATAATGTTTCAGAAAGTTAATTTAATTAAAAAACTTAAATTAGAAATTTGATAACTAAACTGCAAGTACCTTTGTATTGTATATAAAATAAAATATTATTGAAGTTTTTTAAAATAATATTTAATTGAAATCAAAAATATTATTTTATTTTATTGAGGTATGTACTTGTAAAATACTACTCTACACATTAAACTAAATTTTACACTACGCAACAACTTTTTTTTTGAAACTGTACTACTCAAATAAAACTTTCTTACCCAGAATGTGGTATTTCTTTTCCAATTCTTGCTTGTAAATGTGATGAAAAAAATGATTTGAAATTTAATTTTTTTACGAGTGAAAAGAGAATTCTTTATTTATATAGCTTTATTTATATATAAATTTCATAATTATTTATTAAATTTATACATATTAAAACTTAGATTAAATTTAAACTACTTACCGAAATCGTTGAAAAAATTTAAAATTATAGCTTTTAATTTGAAGGTTATGTTCACTAAAAACATGATAAATGTCTATTCAAATATTTTTTGAGAGTGTCAAAATGGCGGTGATTTTTAATACTAAAAAAGTCATTGAATATATTTTGCTGTAAATATATTAAAAATTTCGAGTTGAAAGCTGAAATTTTGATATGTTACAGAAAAAATTTCAAATTTTATTTTAATATAAAAATTATAATATTTGGACAATTATTTCATAGGTAAAACTCTAAATGAAAATTGATGAAAATTTTGGTTTTTCCTAAAAAAAAAAGATAAACATAAAAGTACAAAAAATTTTTTAAGAAACGTCATTTGGAAGAGCTTTTTCTCACACATTTTAACAATGTGTAGTAATACATTCAAATATTTTTGATGTCCAGGCCTTCTGAAAGAATTAATGTAGGTTCTGACCTACTTCATATTCTAATGCACTTCTTTAAGTATTTCAGTTTTACTGAAACACATTTACATTATTTTTTCTTTAATGTGTCTACCCGTCTTTCTCTATATGTATTATTTTATTCATATGCAAGAAATTTTAAATTTACAAGAAATTTAATTTATTTCTTTATTAGATTTCTATTTTCTGAATTTAAAAGATCATATACTCATTCGATGGCTCCAAAAAATAACGACGTAAGTCAAGTTTGATATGACGATTAGAATATTTGTCTTAGGTATAAGTAAATTCATATATTTTTTTTTTACTTGTTAATTTTTATAATTAACTAGCTAATACCCGGTGCGCGTTGCTGCGCCTCTCAATGGAGGTTTAATTGAAGTTGATATTACTGCAAAAAGTTAACACAAAAATTAAACACGGTTATCAAATGTAAATTTTAAAATGTATGAAAGCAATCTTTTTAAAACGATTTTCTAGGATTATTCTAGTAATTTTTGAAACTTTCTGTAATTCAAAGCAGTACAAACTACTTTCCAAAATTTGACGTAATTTACTTCCAAAAACTTTTTTTTGACCAAACGTAGGACCGACTATTAACAGACTCAACTCCATTTTCAAGTTGCTTCACACATAAAAAAATTGAAGTCAACCGATCAAATCGTTTCTAATTTAGAGTAAAGTATTGAAAAAAACTATAAAAAGCAACCCAACAAAACTTTTTTAGGGCTTTCTTTTAAGCCAAAGCAGAATTTCGTAAAATCGGACAATATTTGGACCCAAAATTTTTTTTGACCACCCGTCGGCCCGACATGGGTTAACAAATTCCAAAATTGTTAATAGTGTCAACTCAGTTCTCACAGGGGAGCACGTATACAAAATTTGAAGAAAATCGGTTAAACCGTTTCGAATTTAGAGTAAAGTATTGAAAAAACCTATAAAAAGCTGTCGGGCCGCAATGGGTTAATGGAACTCAACAAAATTTTTTTTAGGGCTTTCTCTTAAGCCAAAGCAGAATTTCGGAAAATCGGACAAAATTTGGACCCAAAATTTTTTTTGACCACCCGTCGGCCCGACATGGGTTAACAAATTCCAAAACTGTTAATAGTGTCAACTCAATTCTCAAAGAGCATGACGTATACAAAATTTGAAGTCAATCGGTCAAACCGTTTTCATTTTAGAACAAAGAAGTTTAAATACTTGCACCGCAGCCCCAACTTGGCGGTCCGTCAGAGCAAAATTTTTAGGCCACGATTTCTTTCCGTACCCAAAAACCTCTATATACAAATTCTCATGAAAATCGGCTGGGCAGTTTAGGAGCCAACTCGTTACATACAAACAAACAAACAAACAAACAAACTTTCGCTTTTATATATATAGATATTCTTACTAGCAGATTTACCCGGCGTTGCCCGGAAGCTTGAAAATTGTAAAAAAGCAAGTTTCAGCCAATTTTTTGAGATACTACTTTGCCTATAAATGCCACAAAAAAATATTTGTGGAGTTCCGTTAACCCATCGTGGCCCAACAGCTTTTTATAGGTTTTTTCGTTGCTTTGCTATATATTAGAAATGATTTAACAGATTAACTTCAAATTTCGTATATGTGTTCTTCTTTGAAAATGAAGTTCAATTTTCTAACAGACTTGAAAGTTGTTAACCCCTGCCGACGATTGTTCAAAAAAAAATTTGTAAGTAAATTACGTCCAATTTTTGAAAGTAGGTACAACTTCTTTGAATTAGGGGAATACTTAAAAAAAAGGTTTGTCGAGTTCTTTTAATCGATTGCGAAACAAAAACTTTAAAAAACAGTTTGCAAAACAATTTGAACGATTATCTCTAATTTTTCTATACATGCTGCTTCTTGACAATTTGGTGCTCCTTGACGATATAGTTGAGGATGGTAGGTTTCCGGTGAACAATGTTAACTGAATTAAAATGACTATAGGTCAAAAGGGGATTTTCTTGAATCGCCAACGCTTGAATAAAATATATTCGATGGTTTAGAAAAGGTTTAAAAATTCGCTTTTCAACTTATATTTTGTTTAGTACTCACCTGAAAGTTGTAATACGCTCTTCCTCGTTTTTTTATGATTTTATGAGAGAAATGTAGGCTTATTTTTTGGAAAAACTGTTTTAAAATACTATGTATTTAAGCATTATATATAACAAATTGAATTTTTTGATTTTTAGATTTCATTTGAAGAAAACTGAAAATTTCATTGAATCTTTGTTCAAAACGCACAAACAGGTCAAAACCAAATTAACCCTGTGGGTTTTAATTAAAATGCTGGTACAAAATTTTCAATAAAATACTTTTAATCGTATAAAAAAATAAAATATATAGAAAACTTCAAAGCGTCGTCGTGGAAAATGGGTTAATCGAACTTAACTAAAACTTTTTGCAGCCTCTCTTTTAGACTACAAAATCAACCTGTAAAATTGGACACAAATCGAAAACACAAAATTTTTTGAAAGTCCGCTAGGCCGAAATGGGTTAATTTATTCCAACCAAATTTATACAACTAAATGCGGTTGCTAAGAGGAACATTTGTGCAAAATTTCAAGTCAATCGGTCAAACAGTTTTGACTCGACATCAAAAACATTGAAAAAGCTTCTTTGCACTCTCGTGCCCAAACGGGTTAACCGAACTCAACAAAAATTTGTCCCACACTTTATTTTCGACTGCGAAACCACCTTGTAAAATTGGACACAAATCGGAAACACAAAATTTTTTGGAAGCCCGCCAGGCCGAAATGGATTAAATTATTCCAACCAAATTTATGCAACTAATTGCGGTTGCTAAGAGGAACATTTGTGCAAAATTTCAAGTCAATCGGTCAAACTTTTTAGGCTCGACATCAAAAACATTGAAAAAGCTTCATTGCGCCCTCGTGCCCAAACGGGTTAACCGAACCCAACAAAAATTTGTGCCAGCCTCTCTTTTTGACTGCAAAACCACCCTGTAAAATTGGACACAAATCGGAAACACAAAATTTTTTGGAAGCCCGCCGGGCCGAAAGGGGTTAATTTATTCCAACCAGTTTTATACCATTAATTCCGTGTAATAAGAAGAACATTCGTGCAAATATTCAAGTGAATCGGTCAAACCGTTTCGACTCGACATCAAAAAAACGAAAAAGCTTAAAACGGCTCTGGAGCCGCAACCTGCTGACTTATAAAAATGCGACATAGCCTATGTCACCCCCCGGACTCCCAAAATTATTCCTCTAAAATTTGGTGTCAATCGGACCAGTGGTTTTCACGTGAATCCTGGACAAACAAACAAACAAACAAATAAACAAACAAATGTTCTTATTTATATATTAGACTAGCAGATTTACCCGGCGTTGCCCGGAAGCTTGAAAATTGTAAAAAAGCAAGTTTCAGCCAATTTTTTGAGATACTACTTTGCCTATAAATGCCACAAAAAAATATTTGTGGAGTTCCGTTAACCCATCGTGGCCCAACAGCTTTTTATACGTTTTTTCGTTGCTTTGCTATATATTAGAAATGATTTAACAGATTAACTTCAAATTTCGTATATGTGTTCTTCTTTGAAAATGAAGTTCAATTTACTAACAGACTTGAAAGTTGTTAACCCCTGCCGACGATTGTTCAAAAAAAAATTTGTAAGTAAATTACGTCCAATTTTTGAAAGTAGGTACAACTTCTTTGAATTAGGGAATACTTAAAAAAAAGGTTTGTCGAGTTCTTTTAATCGATTGCGAAACAAAAACTTTAAAAAACAGTTTGCAAAACAATTTGAACGATTATCTCTAATTTTTCTATACATGCTGCTTCTTGACAATTTGGTGCTCCTTGACGATATAGTTGAGGATGGTAGGTTTCCGGTGAACAATGTTAACTGAATTAAAATGACTATAGGTCAAAAGGGGATTTTCTTGAATTGCCAACGCTTGAATAAAATATAGTCGATGGTTTAGAAAAGGTTTAAAAATTCGCTTTTCAACTTATATTTTGTTTAGTACTCACCTGAAAGTTGTAATACGCTCTTCCTCGTTTTTTTATGATTTTATGAGAGAAAAGTAGGCTTATTTTTTGGAAAAACTGTTTTAAAATACTATGTATTTAAGCATTATATATAACAAATTGAATTTTTTGATTTTTAGATTTCATTTGAAGAAAACTGAAAATTTCATTGAATCTTTGTTCAAAACGCACAAACAGGTCAAAACCAAATTAACCCTGTGGGTTTTAATTAAAATGCTGGTACAAAATTTTCAATAAAATACTTTTAATCGTATAAAAAAATAAAATATATAGAAAACTTCATAGCGTCGTCGTGGAAAATGGGTTAATCGAACTTAACTAAAACTTTTTGCAGCCTCTCTTTTAGACTACAAAATCAACCTGTAAAATTGGACACAAATCGAAAACACAAAATTTTTTGAAAGTCCGCTAGGCCGAAATGGGTTAAATTATTCCAACCAAATTTATGCAACTAATTGCGGTTGCTAAGAGGAACATTTGTGCAAAATTTCAAGTCAATCGGTCAAACTTTTTAGGCTCGACATCAAAAACATTGAAAAAGCTTCATTGCGCCCTCGTGCCCAAACGGGTTAACCGAACCCAACAAAAATTTGTGCCAGCCTCTCTTTTTGACTGCAAAACCACCCTGTAAAATTAGACACAAATCGGAAACACAAAATTTTTTGGAAGCCCGCCGGGCCGAAAGGGGTTAATTTATTCCAACCAATTTTATACCATTAATTCCGTGTAATAAGAAGAACATTCGTGCAAAAATTCAAGTGAATCGGTCAAACCGTTTCGACTCGACATCAAAAAAACGAAAAAGCTTAAAACGGCTCTGGAGCCGCAACCTGCTGACTTATAAAAATTCGACATGGCCTATGTCACCCCCCGGACTCCCAAAATTATTCCTCTAAAATTTGGTGTCAATCGGACCAGTGGTTTTCACGTGAATCCTGGACAAACAAACAAACAAACAAACAAATTTTCTTCTTTATATATTAGATAAATAATATTTTTTTGGTTTTAAGTATAGTTACTAATAAGTACATTTTTTCAAAATTTTTTTCAAAATGTACGAAAAACCTACTTTTTCGTAGTTCTATGCTTAGTTACGTCATTTTTAATTGTAAATTTTTTGTTAATCGAATGGTATAAGTATACATAAGCTTTTGTTATTTGGAAATAAGAGCGAACATTTTCGGATAAGAACAATGTAAGCCTTCTTATATTAGCATTTTTAAGAGAAATAAAGAAAGAAAAATATGCCGTAAAGAATGTCATAAGTCTTGAAGATCTCAGAATAAAATTGTTTTAAATATTTTTCAACGGTTTTTTCAATTTTACATTTAAAATCGCGAATTTTAATTTGTATTCTTAATTTATTCAAAAAAATAACAAAGTTATGATAAAATATATTTCCAGTATTTTTGAACTCATTTTTCTTAAAACATCATTTTAGGTTTACATCGTTATAATTTGGAGCCATCGATATATTTTAATTTCATAAATCGTATTTATTCATATTTCAAAATTTTTATTAAAAAAATAAAGTCAACAAAGCTTTTATTTTATTTTTTTTTTGTTTTTTTTTTTTTTTCGTTCTCTAATTTAATAATGAATAGAGAATAAAGCTTTAAGCTTTTGTTTTTATTTCTTTCTTTTTTTTTTAAAGAGCTTGAATTTTAATGTTTTTGTTTTATATGGACTGTGCACATCTAGTTGTATTCATTATCTTTGCCTTAACATTACAAAAGTTGTTCAAGAAAATTTAGAAATTCAAATTGATTCTGTTATAGAAACAGAAGAAATTAGACCTATTTTGAATGAAAGCACCTTAAAATAACCGGAAAGTCAAAAAAAAAGAAAACGTAAAAGAAATTTAGGAAAAACATATATGACAAAAACAGGAAAGTTAGTTCCTGATAGAAAACTTAAGAAACTTCTAAGCTGTCGAAAAAATTGTAAAGATAAAGTTTCTTACGAAAATCAAAAAGAAATTTTTAAAAATTATTGGTCTTTGTTAAAATTATTGGTCTTTGTTAAAATTATTGGAGAAACTGTTCCGGTTTGTCAAAAGTGTTTCTGACTTACATTTTGCGAAAGTGACCAGTTTATCAAAACCGTTGAAAAAAAAACTAGAAAATCTCGGTCCAACAATTGACATTGATAAACGTGGAAGACACGATAATCATAAAAAATTTTCCGAAAACATAAAAAAAGAGGTTATACAATTCACTGACAAGTTTCCGGCATACGAATCACACTACACAAGACGAGATACTTCGAAAAAATATCTGCCGAGTCACTTATCAATTGCAGAATTGTATTATGAAAATTGTACTATGAAAATGAAAATAACATGAAAATTGGAATAACTAAATTTAGTGAAATATTTCACTCCATGAACTTGTCATTTAAGAAATCTAAGGCTGATACCTGTCATAAATGTGACACATTACTAATGAAAATTAATATTGCTATCGGGGAGGAAAAGGAATTATTAAAATTAGAACATCAAAAGCATATTGAAAGCGCAGATGTTGCTTATTTAAGCAAAGCTAAGGACAAGGAAAAAACTTCTTCAGATATTACAATTCAAACATTTCCTTTTGATTTAGAGCAATGTCTTCCTACTCCGTTTTTAAAGTCGTCCGTCTCATTTTACAAAAGGCCTCTGTGGACCTTTAATTTAACTGTCCACACTTTATTCACTGGTCGACATGTGTGCTATATGTGGCATGAGGCACAAGCGCGTAGAGGTGGTAATGAAATTGCGTCATGTCTGTATCAACATCTTTTGACTTTGCCATTAACTACAAAACATGCTATATTTTACAGTGACTGCTGCACAGAACAAAACAAAAATAGTTATTTGTCGGCAATGTTTCAATTTTTTTTTGCAAAATGGAACCAACATCGAAACACTTGACCATAAATTTATGGTTCCAGGTCACTCACATATGGAGTGTGACGTAGATCACGCGTTAATAGAAAGAAAAAAGAAGAACACCACGATGAAAATAGATCATCCCAGGCACTGGTAACAGTTTGTAAGGTCTGTTGGTGTAAGAACAAAATTTGTAGTCAAAGAAATGACAAAAGATATTTTTTTCGACTTTGCCTCCTCTTCAAAATAAAATTAACATGGAGAAAAAAATGTAATGATAATGGTAAGATATTCAATTGGCAAGAAATTATATGTTGCCGCTAATTGATAAATGTTATCATAGCTTTTATCAAAATTTAAAAACGGAAAATTCAGTAGATTATCATCCAGATTTGACGGAAGAAGATTAATTTAATAATGTATTTGCAATAACTTTTAAAACTAACTAGTTTTTATTTAAATTATATTTTATAATAAAGCCGGAAGAGCCATTTCTGTTAATTTTTTTTATTTTTATACATATTTTTTACTATATTTTATTAATGTGATGTTTATGAATGAATTTTTGAAAATATAAGTCTTTAAGATTTTTTATTTATTATAATATTATTAACATAAGAAAAAAAAAATGTCAAAATTTATAAAATATCTTAAGTTGACTTAAAATAAATTAAAATTTCTTCTACGATTTTTGAAGGCAGCTTATGTTACTTATGATACCTAAAAGGAATAAATTAAGAATAATAACTTATGTTGAAAAAAGTAAAATATTTCTTTATCTAAGCCTCTATGAATCTTGAAATTAGGCTAAAAACATTTCTATTTGCCTAATTTAGCATTGACATGAAAATCATGGTTAAAAGCCCATTGAAATTTTACAGACAAAATTTTAAAGTTTCAAATGTCTATAATTATTTTTTTTGACTTAAGCTATTGTATTTTGGTGCCACAGAATTAGATCAAAGCAGTACTTCGTAAAATTAGACGTAATTCGCTATCAAACATTTTTTACGTATCGTCTTGCCGATATTAACGCATTTCAAGTTTTTTAATAAAGTAAACTCCATTGCCAAAGACCAACATGTATACAAATTTTGAAGTTAGTCGGTCACACTTTTTTTATTTTACGACAAAATGCCTTAAACGCAGCTTCAATTTTTAGCCCACAACACTTCTCGTACCCACAAATTTTAGTTATAATTGAGCTAGGCAACTTTGAAGAGAGATATCAAAATATATAAAATCAATAAAAGATCATGTTTTTGAAACGATTGTTGATTTTCAGAATATTGCTTCAAAAGTTAGTATGTGCCCTGGGAGTTGTTTTAAAATTCTTGAAGAGATTTAAATGAATTGACGAACTTCAAACATGTTATTATGGTTGCCGTCATGTCGGATTCAACAGATAATATTATTTTGCCTTTTTCTTTGGCACCCTCAGGATTACCCTTCATTGATTCATTCGTGTCATTCTTTAGTCATTCTAATTAAGGATATAAATATAAGTTTTGGTTTAGTAAATGGAGCACGATTAATTGTTAGAGATATGTTAAAAAATTCTTTAAAATTAGAAATTGTCACAGGGAATTCCTTTGGTTCTTCCTTGAATAAAGTTACTTTGTCCTGACGTAAATATGCCATTCACCTTAAAAAGAAAGCAGTTTCCTTTTTGATTAGTTTTTGCGATGACTATAAATAAAGCATAAGGACAAAATTTTGGCAAAATCGGAATTTATTTTCCTCTATCTCTATTAATCCATGGACAACTGTACGTCGTATTTAGGAGAACCAAATCTGTAAATTATGTGAGAATTCAAATTGACCAAACCAATTTACAAGGTCAGTTCGAACAGCACGTGGGATATTATACTAAAAATATAGTTTATAGCGAAGTTTTATTTTAATGATATTTTACGAACAAGTAAAATTACTGTTTGCGCAATGATTACACAGTTAATTACGCGATTACGCGTACATGTCAATCTAATATATGTAGATTTAAATAGAAATTTATATATTGACAAATCGCACTTTCCCGGGCAACACCAGGTAAATCTGCGGATAGTATTATGTTGAATAAATATTTTTTGCATGGATTCAAACAAACGTATTCAAATAGATATCATCCACTTGCAACCATCCGTCATTTTGGCAAGCAATGGAGTATTTTTTACTTTAATGAATTGCAACAACGTTTAAAGTGGAATACTGTTTATTACAGCTTTTAAAAAATTATTCATTTTTTAAATGTGGTTTTATCTGTTGGATTAAAAAATAAAAAAAAAAATTTGCGTTAAGGAAATAATGTTTTAATTAAGGTGAATGCCCTAGTAACAAATGCTAATCTGTTTTTCAATATTTTTAGAAAGGGGAAGAGCGATTTTATTCTAAAATTAACACAATTACAATTTTAAATTAAAATTAAAATTGTATTGTACATAAACCTCCAACAAAACTATTAAACTAATGAGTTCATTAATGAATTTTCAATTTATTTATACAGCGGGGTCATCATCGAGTAAGTTTAAAGCAGATTAGAGAACTGATAAGTTGCTTGATGAGTATTTTATTAAATTCATGCAGGAATCATTTTTTTTACTAAGTAAAAACTGTTGATTTCAAATTTCGATTAAGTTGGGATTTTTTGATTAAAGTAGGTTTTTAATTTATTTTATCATTTTTATATTTTATAGATATATAAAATTAAATAAAAATTTTTGAATAAGCAAATTTTATTTAATTAATTAATGCAATTTATTAGTGTATCAATTTTTGTTTCAAAGAAGAGCATAAATCAACACGACAAAAAATATAATTGGTGAGTTAAGTATTTTTTATTTTTTTTCAAGCGCTAACTGTTCAACTGTTAGACTAATAAGCCTGTCTATACAATAGGTACATTTTGGAACAGAAGGTCATATTATATTCGTGTTATTAGAATTGGTCTTATTGAATTCCACATACAATTTAACCATGAGATAGTACTAGGCCTTATAACAGGTAGAAACGTCTTAGATTTTCAATATTTACAATTCTATTTTTTTGTTTATATTGTAATATTTTGTATTTGAGTGATATGCTATATCTGCGAGTTATATTATTCAATTAAATTATTTGTTTATATTTTGCATTTTTTTAAATTGTTATATTAATGTATTTGTTATTAAAGATATATAATTTTTAATTATTGATTATGCTATTAATTTGAAGGCGAATGGTAGCTGAGTCAAGTCGAAAACCAGAAAAGTTTTTTCACTTTCACTAGAATCCGAACCCGGGCCTTTCCGCATGAAAGGTTGGCACTCAACCACTGTGCCACCCAGCCGTTTAAAGTTAAGTTTAAAATCAAATTATTTGCAAATAAATAATAATATTATTTTAGAACTATGCTGCTGGTTTGTTGAAAACTTCAAATAATTGGTTGAATTCAGATAAGTATTTTTGTGATTTAAAAATTATGTATTGAAACTTTGTGTTTTTTCTTTCATTTTAGGTTATTGTAGAAGATACAATTTTTTTGGTTTAAAAAAAAGCAAAAAGTAGAGAGTATTAAACTGCATTTATATTAATTTTTTTTATTTTTTAGTATTTTATATTTCTTATTTTAAGTTAAAATAAAAAAAATTATAATTTTGAATTCTAAAACTCAGCAATTGTTTTTTTCTTTAATGTGTAATAATATATTTAACCTGCATTAATCGTTTTAATTTGAAAAAAAACATGTATCTATTAATGAGCGTAGAACATACTATTTGCTTTCACTCATTAATTAGTTCGTAAATTTTGTTATCATTACCATATTGATGATTTTAGTACACAGTTCATTAATGAGCGTAGTACATACAATCATCAATTACTTATTGAATCGCTCATTAAGTTTCTCATTATAATATTGATGATTTCAGTACGTAGCTTATTCATGAGCGTAGTATATACAATCTATTCACCCTCATGGATTAACTCATTATTTTTTCTCCTCATTACAATATTGATGATTTTAGTAAACCGTTCATTAATGAGTGTAGTACATACAATCAGCAATCGTTCATAGAAGCGCTCATTATATACAACAGAAGTATATAAATGAGTTTAATTCCGCAGAATAAAATTCATTACTACTTGCATCTGATCGCTCATGATGAGCTCATCGATGAACTCCTGATGATTGTGTTACTAGGGTGGATTATCTTAAATTTTGTTAATTCGAACATAATTTGATATTAGTACTTGGCAGTGATCGTTCATTTCGAATCGAATAATTTTTTGTATGAAGACATTAATTAGTTCGTAAATTTTGTTATCATTACCATATTGATGATTTTAGTACACAGTTCATTAATGAGCGTAGTACATACAATCATCAATTACTTATTGAATCGCTCATTAAGTTTCTCATTATAATATTGATGATTTCAGTACGTAGCTTATTCATGAGCGTAGTATATACAATCTATTCACCCTCATGGATTAACTCATTATTTTTTCTCCTCATTACAATATTGATGATTTTAGTAAACCGTTCATTAATGAGTGTAGTACATACAATCAGCAATCGTTCATAGAAGCGCTCATTATATACAACAGAAGTATATAAATGAGTTTAATTCCGCAGAATAAAATTCATTACTACTTGCATCTGATCGCTCATGATGAGCTCATCGATGAACTCCTGATGATTGTGTTACTAGGGTGGATTATTTTAAATTTTGTTAATTCGAACATAATTTGATATTAGTACTTGGCAGTGATCGTTCATTTCGAATCGAATAATTTTTTGTATGAAGATGTTTGGATGGTTCAGAATTTTTGTTAATTCGGACATATATTTACAATAATACGCAAGTGTTTGTTTATAAACTTATTTAAATCGTAATTATATTAACCACAACATATTAATCAATACCTTGAATAATATACAACAATCATTCGCTTTAAATAAGAGTAATGGAAAATTGGGAAAAACAAATTTCAGATATCAAAGCACTTTCTAGTGTAGTTTAAAGACAGATCACAATTATGAAAAAAAGTTATAGAAACAAATTTCAACGAGTTTGAGACTAATTAGGTTTCCTCGAAATTTATTTTAAAAATTTTTCCATACAAAGCTTGAATCAATGGATCAAAATAAACAAACAACAGATGATCGAAAGATTTATGAAGAAATCTATTTCGAAGTGGATAGATGTTATTTATTTATTTATATATATATTAAGAATAAATCATAAAATATTTAGTTAAATTTCGATTTTGCATTTTTGTATTGGTTTGTCAAAAACTAGTGATGAGATGTATTTTTAACATTATATGCAGCTAAACAATACATTGTAATTTGAAAATATTAATTAATGTAGATACTATAAAATTTGATATTCTTACTTTTTAAGGGTTGGCTGATTTTTGTATGTAGTTTGACTTATATTATATTTGCAGTTACAGAAATAGAACGAGTTGCCTTTTCTTGATGTAGATTGAGTAGCTCTATTGGACTTAGCCAAGCAATTGCTCATTATTTCTAATAAAATAATTAATATAAATATTTTCTTAAAAGTGTCGATGTTATTTCCGCACTTTATTTTATTTGGCAGCATATATAAATTACGTGTAGCTGACAGAATTAAAGTTTTCAGCTGTTTCTGTGTTTTGCCTCGTCAGGACCTCAATCAGGTCTTGTCATTCTACCTGACACTACGTTTCTTATTCTTAATATAACATTATCTTTCATTCTTTTATTCACCGTTTTGTACATGTATGTTGCTTTCTTAAGTGCAATAATTTCAGAGATTTTATACACGTCATCATGTCGCGCTTTAATACCTTTTGTACCCAAATATACATTTTTCGCCACAAAAATGGTTAAAAATTATCGATATATGCTTACTAGTTCAGGAGTTCTTTCTGAACTTTGATAGAGAACGGTCGATGTTAATAAATTTCATTTTTAAACAATTAATTAAAAATAAAAAAAAAATTTTTTTAAATTTACTGTCGAATTTATTCGCAGTATATAATATTATAAAATATTTAACAAAAATTAAACCACATATTAAAAAAATTTTAATTAAAAAAAAGGAAAAAAATACCGCTTTTTGTATAGTGTGATTCATATAACTGGATTGCAAAAATGCAATCCGACAATGCTGAGGTAGAAAACGAGGACAGCTTAAGGTCCACAATAAATATGAAGCTTTGTGAGATCCTCAAAACTAAATCGAAAGAAGTGATGAACAAAATATAATATAAACGCACAAATTGGAAGACCATACAAAAACATGCGAGCTCCTCGAAAAATCGAAAATAAATTATTTTACATTTACCCCAAAAGAAGAAAAACGAGTCACGGTAGTTTTAAAGGGATTAAGCAGCTCCCACACATGTGAAGAAGTTATGGAGAGCCTAAAAATTCATGAAAATAAGTGCATAAAATTTGAAAAAGTTACCAGATTAACAACCAGACAATCCATTAAAAATAAAACACAGCTACCATATTTCATTGTACAAGCGTCACCCAGTAGTACGTACAATGAAATTATAAAAATAAAAACTTTAGACCACCAAATTATTAGATGGGAAAAGTTATATAGACCAGATATATTGCAATGTTCACATTGTCAACGTTTTGGACATTCAGCTGCTAATTGTAAAATGGAGCACATGCGTTAAATGTGGAGATAATCACCCACCAGCAGAATGCTCAATAAAACCTGAGGATCCAAGAGAAAGATTATTTTGTATCCTCTGCAAACAGAAAGGTCATCCATCATCATTCAAAATGTGTCCTGAGTATCAGCTAAAATTACAAAAAAGTGATGAAGCAAAAGAACTTACCAAAAGAATGATCGCAAATAAACACATGTTGCAGAATAGAGTTCAGCCAAACCTATCCTTCTCTAGTGTGGTAAGATCAAATAATACTAATAAAAGTAATTCTAATACTAATAATATAAGTAATAGTAATAGTAGTAGTAGTAATAGTAGTAATAGTAGTAATTCTAATAATGATATAATTTTAGAAATCAAAAAATGTTTTGTTGATATGCAAAAAGAAGTGCGTAAAGATTTTAAGAGTGTTAGAGACGATATCAAAACTAATAGCAATAGAATCGATATTTTATTCAAACACTTACGCATCTCCAATCAACAATGAATAACAATTACTCATTAATATCAATAAATGTCAATTCTCTAATCTCCTACAATAAAAAACTCTTACTTATACACTTTCTCGAAAATTATAAACCAGATATAATTTGTGTGTGAAACGAAATTAAAAACATCTGATCACATGGCAATCAATAATTATAATCTGATTAGAAGAGATCGTACAAATGAAATTGAGGGTGGTGGTGTTGCCATAGGCATAAAAAATAAAATTGTTTATAAAATTATAAATTATGATATTTTTAATGATTTTATTTGCATTGAGCCATGTATTATCCAACTTCAGTTAAATCAAAGAAAAAAGTTATTTATAATTTCTATTTACGCTTCAAATAGAAATTCATATAACTTTTTAACAGAATTAGAAAAAATTTTTGATTTGTTAAATTTATTAAATCCAAATAATTTCTATATATTAACTGGCGATTTTAACGCCAAACATACATCATGGTTAAACACTGTAAATAATGCTCGAGGTATACAACTACATAATTGGATACAAAACAAGAGTATTTGTTTTAAGCGTCAAATACATATGACAGATACACCCACACTACCACGTGCAAACTCATATTTAGATTTGGTAATAACAGATACCAGAATTAGAGTTAATTATTCTCACGCACAGAAAAAACTCACCACACTTCCATATAATAGTGATCATAAAGCCATTCATCTCTCTTTCTCTATAAATAATGAACAGCGATGAGTTGCCAACTGTAGAAAATAATTTTAATTTTAAATATACCAATTGGGAAATATTTCAAACTAAATTGGATCAAAATTTGTATAAGGAATATACGACAAATAATAATAATAACAATAATAATAATAATAATTATATTCCAGATGATTGTAATATATCAATTCAAAACATTGATTATCATCTGGAAAAACTTAATGAAAGAAATTATTCCAAAATTTAACAAAAACAATGAAAGAAATTATTCCAAAATTTAATAACAAAAACAACATAATGAAATTTTACTCTACAAACTTAAAAAGATTATTAAAAAAAAAAACAGAATTAATGACAGATATACACAAAAAAAGATTAAATATTTCTTCTTCCAACATGCAGCTTCTAAAAAGTCTACTTAATAATATTAATTCATTGATAAAACAACAAATTAAAACCGAAATTAATAAATATTGGACTAAACGTCTGCAAAATATTGCACCCAATAATAGTACAAACATGTTCCCAGAAATAAATAAAATTTTTCGGAGAAAAAATTATAATGAAATTTCTCAACTACACATAGACCATAATGACGAACCATTCTTATTTCATAATAATATAGATGTTAATTACTTAAAAAACAACAAATTCTAATAAATATATAATGAAAAATAATACACAAATTTATAATATAATAGGTTCATACATAGAAAAAATACATACAATTAATACACCAACAAATAGTAGATTTCATAACAAAATTATCAATACAGTCCAACATTTCAAAAATCACATACACAATTTAAGAATAAACAATTTCACCATATGTAATTTTTCTACTGCAAACAAAGCTTCAAACCAGAATTTCGAAAGTAGTGAATTCACAAACCAAGAAGAACTTGAATTAAAATTTAAAAGCTTAAAAAATAAAGTTTCTTATGGTATTGATGAAATTCCAAACATTGTTTAAAAAATTTAAGTTCTTTGATAATTTCTAAATATGTTATTATTTTTAATAATGCAATTAATCACTCGTATTTTCCCAAAGCATGGAAAATGTCGAAAATTATTTTGCTAAAAAAACCTGGCAAAGACCCAACTAATCCAAGTAACTACAGACCGATTAGTTTAATGCCAAACATAAGTAAGGTTTTCGAAACACTGGTTAATGACAAATTAACAGCGTTTTCGATTACCAAGGAAGTTATACCAGATAACCAATTAGTAGCACAGTACATGCCATTACAAAATTAACCTCAGACATTTGTTGGTTCATAAACAAAAATCTTGGGGTAGGTGCATGCTGGAAAAAGCCTTTAACACGGTTTGGTTAGATGGTATTATTTGCAAACTCTTAAAACTAAAAGTACCTAATAATAATAGCATTAATAATGAATATGATATATAATAATAAGTATTATATTCAAAATAAGAATTCAACCAATGATAATACTTTTAATATTGACAATGGTTTATTACAGTAAATGCGCCTATACTTTTTTTAATTTATTTAGCAGAATTATTACATATGTTAGATCGAGTAAAGGGTAATAATTATGCATTAGCTTTTGCTGATGATATTATCATATATTATGCCGATAACAATGTAGACTCTATTAAGCACTCAGTGCAAAAACTTTTTAACATAGTTAGAGATTATTATCAAGTATGGCTTATGAAAATAAATTATAATAAGTGTGAAACTATTTTATTTCGCAATACAGTCAATAAAACATGTTTCGACATAAAAAAAAACTGGAAAGATTTTGTGATAAAATCACCAGATAATATCGCTTTATCCAATAAAAAAGTAGTTAAATACCTGGGTGTTCAATTACATAGAAACTTAAATTATATCGATCAAGTGAAATACAGTATAACAAAAGGTAACAAAGCATTTATGGCAGCTAAAAAACTATTTTACAATAAAAACATTAGTAAAAGAGTTAAAATAATTTGTTACCAAACATTAATTAGGCCAACACTTGTATATGGTGCACCAATATGGTACAACATTAGTGCAAGCTTAATGGCAACATTACGGAAATTCGAAAGAAGTGCATAAAAGTTTGTACCAATATAAACAGAAAGCCCGAATCCGACTACAAGCATTTTTACTTCAATAAATACTTGTACAAGGAAGCTAATATCATTAGAATAGACAATTTTATAATAAAATTAGTCAGAAATCACTATGAAAGAACACAAAACACTCCAGAAAATGGTTTAATATCACATATATTCTACCACAATATGGAGTACATTAGAAAGACCTTGCTCACAGGCTTTATAGCCCCTGAGAATTTTATCTTTCTGGACACAAATGGCTTTATTCAAGATAATCATGTCCCCCTATTATACCATTATAATAGACGGGCTACATACAAAGTCATAGAATATAACCCGGGCGATATAAACGGAGAACATCTGAAATACGATATGGCAATACCAGACATAGACAAATTGCTAAAAAGAAATTATTGGTGATTCGAAAACACGTAAGATTAGTCAAAGTAAAAAAAATTATTAGCATTAAGTATTTGATACAATTTGTTTTTAATTAGGTTAGGTTATTTAAGTAGGTTAAGTTTTATAAAAAAAATGTTTAGTTATTGGTTTTATATTCCCAAGTTTTTTCAATATTTATAAGAATAATATTAAGTTTATAATTCAAATTAACTATAAAAATAAATAAAATATCGATTCAAATTAACATAAAAGTTAAGCTAATAATTTAAATGTTAAGTATATAAGAAAGAAAACCGTTTTTGTAAATTTTTCTAGGTTAAGATATTTGTAAGATGTATAAAGGGATAAATAAAATTTAAAGTTAAAAAAAAAAAAAATATGCTTACTAGTTGTTGCGAAGAAGAAACATGAACATTCACTAGCATTTTCGCTTTATTTTTTCTATTTCAATGTTGACTCTTCTTAATATAACAATTAGCGGAACAAGTTTAGCGACTAATGAATCAATGTGTCGATCACACTGTAGATTTTCATCAAATATTAATCTTAGGTGTTCAATCACGCGTTGGAATGCAAAATGATTTAGAACAATATTCGGTGTAATATCTTGTTTGTTTTTGTTCTTAAAAATGACAAATTGAGTTTTCGCTTCATTAACGGCTAACTTGTTTCCATAGGCCCATAATGAATATATTAACAAATCATTGTTAATTTTATCTTTGGTTTCATTTCTATTAATACCTTCGTATAGCAAGCATGTGTCGTCAGCAAAGATGTTGTGCTTCGCAGTTAACCCAGCGAGTTTTACCTTGTTGATGTATTAAAAAAAGAGTTGAACCCAGGTTGGATCCTCGCGGTACACCATTTATAAGCAATTCCTTCTTATTCACGCAATTTAAATTTTTTGTCGAATTTTGTTTTTATCAATAGCCATGGAGTACCCCTAAACTAATCGATAAGTCTGTCAATTAGAATGATGTGCGACACTGCGTTAAATGCTTTTTCATATCAAACATTATAGATACTACACACTTTTTTTTTATCAAGATAGTCGTGTATGTATTCCAACATGTCAGCACAAGCGGCTTCCGTGTTTGAAGCTTTTTGGATTCAGAATTGCTGCTTATCAATTCCACACGTAACTATAATAAAGTTTACTAGCTTTGTGTTTATAATGTTTTCGTATATTTTCGCCAATACGCTTAGAAGTGAGATCGGCCTGTAGGTGGTTATCTCCTTGACACTTCCACCTTTTGTGTCTGATTGTTCTATAAGTTCTCTCTTATGTGTCGATATATCTAAAAATTTATATTGAAATTATTAAAAAAAATATTATTGTTGAACTTTGCAACAGTTTTGATTTAATTGCATTTTAAGTCTGGTTCTGTGCTTTACTGTATTTGAATTAATAATAACCCTCCATTTTGCATATTATTCATGCTCTTTATACCAATTTACAGTCAATTTACGGACAATTTTTTTTGTTATTTTCTTAATTGCATCCTCCATCGAGCTACGTCTATCCCGTAGTTTAAAAATAATTTCTGGTGTCTCTGCTTTATTCGCGTAATGACATTCTTAATGATTCCGACTATTAGTTGTTCATCTCTGCGTGTTTCAATTTATGATGAGATTTCATCATGTTTAACCATAATCAAATATGCACTATCGCCAATCGCTTAGTAAATTTTTTCGAACGGTAGCTTTAATGGTTAAAAAAATCTAAACTTGCACTATGGTAACTCTGTTTTTAATTGAAAATACTATGACAAATCACTTAACGAAGACTGGTGTTAGTCTGTATTTAAGTACTGTTTGGATATTAGTGATTGTTTCGGTAGTGTGTAGTACTAAAGTCTAAACAGTAGTAAACAGTTGCTTTGGTTAGGTAGTTAGTCGCTCGAAAATCCCGGTACAAGACAGTTTACACTCACAAATCCCGGTAAAATAATTTATACCACCAAAGTTTAAAAGTTTTCAAAATAATTTTTCCTTACTTTTAACAGAATAAAGTAATCAGTGAATCTATTTTAAATAAAATCAAGTTATAATTTCATTTACAATTTCGCAAAACAAAAGCACGGCTGTTTTCTTCGGGAAATCAAATAAGTATCGCATAAGTTACAAATTAGCAATTGAATTATTAAAAGAAAGATACTTCAAAAGAAGATTTTTTTTTCAATCTCATGTTAACTCAATCTTCAAATTCAAACAATACGACATCCATTATCAACTTAAGATCAACTATATTTACTAATGTTAACTTGCGTTAACTTTTAAAAAGGAAAACAAAGATTGCATGATTCTTTGTGCCAAAACGAGTAAACAGTTCGACACCAAATTAACCCGATGAATTTCTGTAGTAAAGATCAATGGTTTTGCAAAATTTTCAACTCAATTAATGTAATCGTTTAAGCAAAAAAATCATTTAGCCCTCCAAATTCAAACAGTCCAAACGGATTGACAAAAATTAGTTTCAGCCAGCCTGTAATTTGAACACAAATCGAAAACAATAATTTTTTTGGAAACCGACCAAACAAAAATTGGTTAATATTTTCTAACAAACTTTATACAATCCCCTTAGCTAAAATAAAAAATCAAAATTATTGAAAAATTTTCAATGCGTCGTGTCCAAACGGGTTTTTTGTACCCCGCAAAAATTCGTTTCAGCCCCTCTTTTGAACTGCAAAATAACCAAGCAACATCTTTGTTATCTTAAGAAAGCTCTATATACCTTTTTAAATGATTTAACTTCAAATTTAACCCTTTCATTTTAGTTTAAATCTGATATGTTTATCTTTCATTTTCACGTAATTACTATAGTAACGATGTGATTTATTTAGTGAATTTTATATTTTAAACTTAGTTTATATGTAGTTTGCTTTCTCCGACATAATCGCTCAAATTTTCTTTGATTTCGACAAAAAAAATAAGAATGTTTTCGAATTAAGATTTCTGAAAACGGAAAAACTCGTACAATTCAATTTAATTATATATCAGTGTTTGTAAAATAATTAAATTTTGTTTAATTAAAAAATTTCCGTATATATAAATATGTAATTGTTTTACTAACATTAAATAATTTTTTATGAATCTTTATTTTACAAGTCTATTAAACTGTGACAACTATGATTTTCAATCAAACAATACAACCAAAAAGAGTAACAATAAAAAGACGACATAATCAAGGATTTGGTTTTACTTTAAGGCATTTCATTGCTTATCCGCCAGAACCATGGACGGTAATTATTTTTTTTTTTTTCATTATATAAATAATAAAATAATTTTATTTGGTACAAAATCTTTAATATATATTAATAATAATTAAATATATTTAAATTTATTATTGCAGAAGAAAGTTTGTTTCCCCTGTTGTAAGCTGTTTTACGTTTCTGTAAACTGACTTCTTAGTTCGACAGTCAATGTTTTTGGTTTTTTTTGCTGTCATAATTCATTGTTTCGACTGATTTAATCGAATAGAAGCGTAAAGCCTACACCAAACACAGGAATGTCCAAAGGAGATTAATGTTTTAAAGGTGGTGCTCTTTGACAAATGAAATAACTATAGACGTTTTTTGTTAAATCAGAGCATAAATCTAAGAATGCTATGAACGCTCTAGAGCATGAACAGAGTACGCTCAGTGCGCTCAGATTTAATAAGCGCTCGGAGCTAAAAAAAAATAGTTTTTAACAGTTCAAGCTCTAAAAGAAAAATTTATTTAATTTGAGAAGGCGTGGGTAGAAAAACAAACCTTGCCAAATTTAACCCTGGAAGTACTACTAGGTGTGAGCGCACCCCTTAAAGAAGTACTTTATTCATTTGTGCCGATATAGTTTCAATCTTTTACATCGTTTAAAATAAGGAAAGAAATTTTAACTACGCGTAGGTATTGCATAAAAAAATAATTTCATGGAAGACCTTTTTTCTGTAGCCCCATTCGTTATAAAACTACAGCCTCTCAAAGTTGGAAAAAGCCCAATATTTAAATTGTTATAACAAGAGTTTTATTAGTTATATTTGTGACGGTAAAAGATAGCTGCTTTTATTAGTTTTATAAATTCTTGAAAGGAAAACGTTAAGGGTTCCGATAGGGCACTCAAATTTACAGTTATGTAAAACTCAAGTTATGTAAAAGTTTTGGCCCTACATGTTTTCTGTGCGGTTCAAGCTGGAGACTTGAAATTTGAGACGAAGTTAGATCCTAAGAAATCAGAAGGAGTTGTATAACAAAATTTTTTTGTCATGCCTTCTTTTTAGGAGCTGTAAGGGGTTGTTGCGCATAAAACTAGAAGGTAGTCACGACGTTTTTATTATGGGGCTACAAAACATATTTTATATGTTTGAAAATCAATAAATCAATAATAATAAAAATACTTTTAGGAAGATCTGGCACTTAATCCCGTGTGACCGTACATGGAACACGGGTTAAGAGGTTCAATAAATACTGATTTGCGTGGTTATATAGAAAACTTAAAAGTTTCCAAAAGTGGTTAATAGTTTAGAACAAAAATAATCAATACCAAATGATACCAAATGATACCAAATTTGAAGGTTCTATCTTCATTGGTTTCGGAATTATGCTCGTTTGGCCTAAATTCGATCAAAAAGTTCAATTGGAGTGGTGGTTCAGTACCTCTCTTAGACCCCCCAATGTGTAAAAGCTTATCATCGAAATTTATAAAACTAGGAACTTAAAATTAAGATAGAATGTTCCAATTGTGTACAAGGGTTAACTAGTATTGAAAATATGACGGGGACTGCATATGGGCGAAATCGTACCATGGTTTCGGGTTCTGGAACCATTGAAAAGTTCAAAGGCTAACAAACATATATCTCAAAAACACCATAACTCAAAAAATGCCGCTGTTTTGATGAAATTTAAACTCTAGCTTACTAGTAATGAAAGTACCATGGGAATTGGTTGTGGTCGAGTTTAATTTCGAATCCAAAGAATATATTTTCTATTTCCTATGTGTCCCTGAAATTAAGGCTTAATTGTAGTGGTTCAGCTACGTTCAAAGGTACTTGCTGCATTTATGTAAAATTTATTTTTATATTTAAATGAATTATATGAAAAGTTCTAAATTTGTAATAGTATTTAGAATTGCATATTTTGCGTTTATAAGCTATTCTATTAGGTATATAAACTAACCATTTAAAATAATTGCAATTTTGAAAAATTTGTATTATTAAATATATTATGCTTTGATTATCTTTTTATCACAAAATTTAATAATTAAAATTTTTTCATTTTGTAATTGAATTGGAATAAATATATTTTTATTTATTTCAAGTTTTTTTGTTTTTTAATATTTTTAAATAGATAAATTAGTAAGAATTTGTTTTATTTTTTAATAGATAGTGTAATTAGAAAATGTTTTTAGTATTATAAAGTTAATTTGGTTAGCTATGTCTTACGATCAAATTAATAACAGTTTTATGGTGTTAAAATGACTTATGAATATGTCCATAAATTTGAACCAAATAGGTATAGGGTATTTCTAAGTCGGTTGCACCGACTGACTGTTTCTTTACTTGTTTTTTTTTTATGATTGTTCTAATTTTTTTGTGTTGCTTTGTTTTTAGAAAATATTTTTTAGTATTTGTTATTAATGCTGGAAGCATTTTAATATATGTAAGAACAATACAATTTTACAAAGAGATTTTTTTTAATGGACTATTTATTTGTTGAATTTTAGTGCCATCCTTAGATACACCGTATTAAATATAAAATGCATTTGTTTTAAGCGTTAATTAAAATTTTTTGATTTGATATTTTAAATTTTTTATGCTTTTGAAAAAAATAAACATTGAGAGAATAACTAAAAAGAACAAATTAAAAAAAGATAAAATATGTAAAGAAATTTATAGTAAATTTATGAAAAAATAAAGAATAAAGTTAGTTTTAGTAGTGAGCCAACTGGACAATTTAAAAAAAAATTAAAGCCCGCTCTTTACAGTAAAAATAAGAAATCTAGACTTTTTTAAAAAATAGTAAATAAATAACAAAATATTTCTTTTCAGTACCAATTATGAATTAATTATAAATTTTTTTTTTTCATTCAAAAATATTATAATTTAGAAGTAAATAATTTATTTATATGCTCAATTATTTTTAAAACCAATTTTTTTTACTTTAGAGTGTGCATTCATATAGGTAAAAATAAATATATGCATGTTTGTATGTGTATGCTTTGCAGTCACATCAATGACCAAATTCCCAGCTATTATAATAATAAAAACACTAATACACTCTTCCAAATACCCATTGGGTCAATTAAGAATTGAAGGTTTTATTACACTTATTACAGGTGTTTAAAAATAGCAAATTTTCAATATTCGACTCCATACAGCTCCTAAATAGGGCGCATTAAAAACATTTTGTTAACCGACTCCTCCTTATTTATGAAGATCTTTCTTCTCCCAAAGTTTCAAGTCTCTACCTCAAAGGAATGTAATTTCAAAAATTTGCAAAAAATTGAGTTTCGCAAAACGGTTATTTTCATACGTACAGAGAACTCTATACATTTTGGCGATACATTTTTGGAAAACATATAAAAGAAATTTTCTTCTACCTTCTTTTTCTTTTTAGATTGAAAATAAACCCTATAGAACTCTTGTTATACTATTTTAATATGGGGCTTTTTTGGAATTTGCGGGGGCTGTAATTTCGCTATCTTTCCAAATTAAGCAAAATCTTTGACACAAGTTGAAATATAATGTTGTAGCTTTATAATTTTTATATATTGCTAAAAAAAATTTTGTATGGGTATTCAAGTTACAAGAGTTTAGCAAAATTTAAATTTTTGAGCACTTACAGCTCCTAAGACTCTAGCTTGAACAGTTTTGAAGATACGTGGGTTTTGCATAATGATAAATTTTAGTACCGTATGGCAAACTTATACATTAGCCGTCCAAAAATTTATGAAGCTCTAACATAATATTTCAACTTGCATGATTTTACCATTTAATTTTACCATTTTTGATTAAAAATATACCTAACAGAACTCTTGTTAAAACAATTTGAATATAGGGCTTTTTCCTACCAGAAAAAAGTTCTTCCATGAAATTATTGTTTTGTAATATCTACCCGTAGTTAAAATTTCTTTTCTCTATTTCAAACGGTGTAAAAGTTTTTGTGAACATACGGACGAACGGACGGACGGATAGAATGAAACTAATAAGCTAATTTTTTCTAAATTTTTTGAAAATGTGCTAAAAAGAAGCTTATGTTGCTAACAAAGTCGAAACTTATGTACTTATGTATATTTTATATTTTTTGAATAATGAACAAATTATTTTTTTTAAAATTTATGGAACATGAATTCTACAGAAAATAATGGTAAAGTTTGTTTAATAAAAAAAATTATGAAACCACATAATTTAGAACCTACACTTATAAATGTATATAAATATTCTGAAAATCCTTACTATGTCGAAAAATTTACCGTTCAAAATTGAAATTCGAAATTCGTCTTTCAACATTATTATACCCGTGCATTATTATACCCGTTTGGTATGTAAAAGTACATTTACAAGGAAGGAAATTGAGTTAGTGATTTGTAAAGGTGGTTGTAGTGGCACATTTCATGCAAAATGCTTAAATCTGTCGCAATATGATTTGGAGTTGATGGGAAGAAATACTTTTATTGTGGTAATGTGTGAAAATTGCAGGGAAATGAAAACTAAAATAAACTTGGTCGAAAAACAAGTACAGGCAATATTTGAGAATGTTAAAAAAATAAATAATAATGTTATGCTAGATGAAGTCAAGAAGGTATGTTCCGAAGTTAAAAGTGGTAAACAACTTTACTCTGAAGTTGCAAAAAAGCAACTAGCAATAATTATAAAACCAAAGTCTAACCAAAAAGCAAGTGAAACTAAAAAGGAATTAGAAAATAAAGTTGATTTAGCTCAAAATAACTTGAACGTGATGAATTATAGAATTTTAAAAGCGGGTGCTGTTGCTGTTTCATGTGATACCATTGAATCAACGAACAAACTCAAGGAAGTGGCTGAAGAAAATTTGAAGAACAAATATGATGTGAAAATGGCTGATGAGCGTAAGCCGCGAGTAAAGATTGTTGGATTATCGAATAAATATGATAATGAGGTAATAATAATTAATAAGTTAAAAGTTCAAAATAAATTTTTAGAGAATGGAGAGATGATAGTGAAAACGACATTTCAAAATAAGCAAAAAAGTAAGCATATTATAATACTGGAAACGGATATACAGAGTTATAACAAATTGATGGCTGCAAGTAGAGTATGGATCGGATGGGATCAGTGTAGAGTATACGAAGGAGTATATGTGGCAAGATGTTATACGTGCTTAGGTTTTGGGCATAAAAGTACCGATTGCGATAGGAAAAAAACATGCGCTGACTGTGGAGATGAACATGATGGGAACCACATGGGCTCGGTAACAGTTAAAAAATGCTGTAACTGTGTGAAATGGAACAATGAAGCTCAACTTGGACTGAATACGGATCACAGTGCGTTTGATCGAAAATGTCAGGTTTATTTAAGAAAATTGGAAGTTGAAAGAAAAAAAATATTTATATAGCAACTAGACAATGTTCCAAAGTCAAAGTCAATTAGCAAGATATTTTGTTTGTATCATAATATACAGGGTGTAATTAATAATTTAGCATTGCTAGAGCAACAAGTGTACAGTAATTCGTTTGATTTCATTTGTTTAGTGGAAACGTATTTAGCAGAAGAAGATGATGATGTTTTAGTTGAGTTAAAAAATTATAATATAGTTAGAGTTAATAGCAATTCAAGACACACAGGAGGTGTTATGTTTTATATAAAAAAAGTATGGAGCTATGAAATAATTAGAGTTAAAAACCTTGGAATAAATTTGTGGTGGATAATTATTAAGGTGTACATTGGTTCGGTTAGTATGTATTTGGGAGCAGTTTACAAATCGCCCAACAGCGCTTACTCTAATAATGAATTCTTTGATAATATTTATGAATATATTGAATTAGCTTCGGAATTTGATTCAAACGTTATTCTAATGGGGGATTTCAACATTGATTGGTTCGATAATAGCTCGATAGCAAATAAAATTAAACAAATTGTGAATGATAGTTCCCTTAAGCAGTTAATAGATAAGCCAACAAGAATAACAAAGACATCTAGAACATTGATTGATTATGTACTAACAAATAATGCACATAATATTTCAGCATATACAGACTCACCCAAAAAATTAGCGACCATGAGGCAATAATTGTAAATATAGAATTGAACTGTAATACCCAAACGTGCAACAAAAGGATAAGGTATTTAAAATATAACAAGCAAAATTTTATAAGGAAAGTATTAAGTTCACAATTGATGACAACTTTTTTTGTAGACATTAATTTAAAAACATATTTATTTGATAGTTTTTTAGATAACATAGTTCAGCAGTTTGTAATAGAAACATGTTTTGAAGGAAACGGAAATTAATGGTTTAATGAAGAACTGCAGAGATTTAAAAGAATAAAAATTAACCAGTATAGAAGAGCAATTTGTATTAATAATGAAGAGGAGTGGTCCTTATACAGGAATATTAGAAATGTTTATTCTGGTAAAATAAATAAGGCTAAAAATATTTACATCAGAAATAAGATTGACAATACTGAAGATCAAAAATCAATGTGGAAGGTGATAAAAACTTACGTATTGAAAAAGAGCTATGGTGAAATAAAGGAGATAATTTTTGATGGAACTAAATTAACTGACACACAAGAAATTGCAGATATTTTTAATAAATACTTCGTTGATAGTATTGTAGATATACATAGCAGTATTCCAACAACAAATTGTTGCTTTAATTTACTAAATCAACATCAGGGTTTAAACTTTAAGTTCAAATTTATTTCTATTACTGAATTAAAAGGAATTATTAGGTCAATGAACAATAAGAAGGATTTTAATTTTAAGAGAAAAAGTATAATATTGGATATATATCATTTAATTGGGAATAAAATGGTTGAACTAATTAATGATTCGCTAAATATGGGTATTTTTCCTGATAGTTACAAAGAATCGTTAGTTGTACCGATAGAAAAAATTAAAAATACAAGGTTAGCAAATGAATTTAGACCGGTTAATATGATCTCGATGCAAGCGAAAATTTTGGAGAAGGTGGTATATGTACAACTTCAGGCATTTTTGGAGAAAAATAATCTAATATCAGATTATCAATCAGGTTTTAGACAACACCATAGTTGTGAATCTTTGTTAAATTTGGTTATTGCAAATTGGAAATCAGCTATAGATGAAAAAAAGGTGATTGTAGCTATTTTTGTTGATTTAAAAAGGGCTTTTGAAACTGTGGACAGAAAACTTTTACTCAAGAAACTGCAATCCTTGGGTCTAGGTGGTACAGAGCTTAAATGGTTTGAATCGTATTTGTTAGGAAGGAAACAACGAACAAAAGTTGGTGATGTAACGTCGCAATCAGTGGAAGTAAATTTGGGTGTTCCGCAAGGAAGTGTACTTGGAGTACTTCTATTTCTTATATACATTGATGATATGGAAAAGGAAGTGGAGTTCAGTCAGTTGATGTTATTTTTAGATGACGCGTTAGTGTATAAGGTTGAAGATTCTGTACATGACTGTGTGCAGAAAATTAATAGTGACGTGGAGAAATTAAATATTTGGTTTGCTAAGAATAAACTGAAATTAAATTTGGAAAAAACAAAAGCAATGGTAATAAATAGTAACGCAGACATTAGTTTAACGGTAAATGGGTTTAATATTGAGATAGTTGATAAAATGAAATATTTGGGGATTATTATTGATAACAAATTGAAATTCAATAACAACATTGACCACATTTGTAAAAAGGTAGCTAAAAAAACATATTTTTTTTTCAAAAATTAGAAATCAATTATCAAAATCATGTGCAATTAAAATTTTTAACACCATCATAAAGCCACATTTCGATTATTGTGCCACTATCAATGCATTTCTACCTAATGAGCAAATTCATAGATTACAGAAGCTTCAAAACAAATGTATGCGAATTATACTCAAATGCAGTCGCTTAACGTCAATTACTGTGATGTTAACTTCATTGTCATGGTTAAACATAAAACAAAGAAATTACCTCAGCGTTGTTTTATTTGTATTCAAAATGAGAAATAATATGTTACCAAAATATTTGTCTAGCAGGCTTGTATATGTGGAGGATGTACATCACCATTTCTTAAGGAACATATTCAACTTTAGATTGCAATTCTTTAGAACTGAAAGAGCCAAAAGGACAATATTATACAGCGGGTTGAGAATGTTTAATGAACTTCCAAACGACTTAAAATGTGAAACTAACGTAGCAACATTTAAAAGAAAAGCGCTGGAATTTGTCAAATTAAATATTTCCTAATTAAATTTTATAATATTTTATTAATTTGCAATATTTTTGATTTTGTTTTGTATTTCACTTCTGGTTTTTTTTTTTTGTTTGATTTTTTTTTTAATTACTTAGTAAACCTTTTAATATTTCAAGTCTTTTTTTTTAAGATTTTTTTTTTTTTAAATTTCAATATTTGAAATTAAGTACTTATTTAAAATTTTTTTTTTTTTATATTTGCATATGTTTTAACAAAAAAATCGTAATACTTATGTATTTCAAAAGCAATTTAATTTTAGTATAAAATATACATTTTTTTTGTGAATTAGAAATAGTTTGAAATAACTAAATAAATAAATATATAAAAAAAAAATAAAAAAAATAGATATATGACATCGGGTATATTAAAATTGCTCCTCCGTTTGTAACGCATCGATCTAGACGAGCTAAATATAGTGTCAAGGGTACGTATCGGCTCAGAATCGAAAAATGAGTCGATCTAGCTATGTGTGTCTGTCCTTCCGTCCGTCCGTCCGTCCGCCTGTGTGTCAGCACGATAACTCAAAAACTAAAAGAGCTACAGTTTTGAAATTTTCACAAAATATTTTTCAATCAATTTCTATGTTCCCTATTTTTTTTTGGTTAAGATCGGACTAAAACTTCGGGTAGCTCTCGAACAACTAACTTTTTTAACTCCAACATTTTCATATAAAAATTTGAAATTTTGCTATGCATCTTGTATTTAACATGAAATTATATGAATTTTGTTTTTTTTTTGTAGATAACGATTTCGACTTACGATTTTATATAATTTAAACGATGCATAGTTTAAAAAAAACTTAAGATAAGCAAAAAAGAACACAAAGATTTTTTTTAAGTAAATGGCTTCATAAATAATTTATATGTATTAATATAATATGTATATGTGTAATATTTGCATGCTTTGTATTTAGATATTGATAGATATAATCATTATGAATATGATGATTATTATCTATCATGATGATCATTATATGAATATAATAATTTATGAAGATTATTTTGCTTAGTTTAATATATTCGTGAATTAAAAATTAATTATAAGAGATATAATTGAAAAATTAGAGCTAGAGTTTTGAAATTCACACAAAACATTTTTTGAACATTTTTGAGGTTCCCTATTCTTTTTGGTTAAGACCAGACCAAGGTTGCAAGGAGCAGCCACACAACTTATTTAAACCAATATGAATTTCTTCAAAAGTAAATATACCAGGAAGATAAAAATTACACATGGTTAGTTTTATAATGAATCAAGAACTTATATGAAGTTTCAAAATGTTACAACTTCATTTTCGGGTGGCTGCCATACAACTTCTTTGCACCAATATGAATTTCTTGGAAACTGATTATACTACGAGGATGAAAATTACACACTGTTAGTTATATAATGAATCGAGCACTTATATGAAGTTTCAAAATGTTACGGCCCCATTTTCGGGGGGCTGCTATACAACTTCTTTGCACCAATATGAATTTCTTGGAAACTGATTATACTACGAGGATGAAAATTACACACTGTTAGTTATATAATGAATCGAGCACTTATATGGAGTTTCAAAATGTTACGGCTCCGTTTTCGGGCAGCTGCCATACAAAGTTGTCAATTCGATAAATGGGAATCTAATGAAGCTATGAGGTTAAAATCAAAACTGATCAAATAAAGTAATAGGGCAAGTTAGTTGGCAAAGTTGGACATCACTCGGACCAACTTTTAGGGTGGGCTATTGTTTTTTTTGTTTTTTGTTTTTAAGCTAAAATTATGGTATAATGAATTAAAAATTTAATTTTTTTTTTGTTCTTTTGTTTTTTTTAAGCAAAAATTATTGGATAATAAGTTAAATTTTTTTTTAACTATTTTACTTTCCTATATGTTTTTTGTAATATTCATAATAGCATAGGGGAAATAAATAACGGTTAGTGGGCATGCACGGGTATCTTAAAGTTGACAAGGGCAACTATAATTTTCCTCGTTTTTTAAAAAATTTTTCTCCAATCAAAATTTTTTTTCGATAACTTTTATAACCGTATACAGATTTCGTATTTTTTTTGTCTCTATATGGCACTTTAAACAAATTACAACGAAATCAAATAAATAAAAGTAGCAACATATTGAGTGTATGTAAGTTAATTAAAAAATATGTTTGCGTTCGTTCAATATACATGAGCTACTTCTTGTTATGTTACCATCTTTCTATTTATTCATGTAGTTTTTATTGAATTTAATTTAATTTTTTTTTCAGAAAAACAATTTCTGAAATGCCGTAAGTAAACAAAACGAAAGCAAAGATAATGAATACAACAAGATGTGCTTGTGCACTCTCATACAAGAATTTTTTTTAAAAAAAAACCTCCAATGTAGGTCTGAACTCTGAACTAAAGTTTTATTTTAAAAAATAAACGAGGAAGAGTGTAGTAGAGCAGACTGTGTCAACTCTGGGATACTCGTATGACCATATTATAAATATATCATCCGGCAAAATTTCAAACATACAGTTTTATTATGTATAAAGTAATGATTATTTAAAAATAGGAGTTGTATGGCAGCTACTCAAACCCACTGCCCCAGCTTCATTAGGTGTTGGGTAATACTTATATAAAAAGAGAAGTTGTTAGCATATAGTCGAACTCACTGCAGTAGACCATCCAAATTTTGCAAAAATTTTGGCCATAACATTAAACTATTTTTGGCAAAATTTCAGACACCCAGCTTCAATAGGTATAAAGTAATGCTCATATGAAGAAAGAAGTTGTACGGTTAGTTTATATAAAATGTTTTTTATGAATAATGATTAACCTCTTTACCAAAAGGTTTTATATGTATGAGTGCATATGGCAGTTTTATTATACCCTACACCTATAGAATATGTAAAGGGGTATATTAACTTTGGTATGGTGTTTATAACCACGTAAAGGAAGCGAGCTAGATATTGAAAAGTATATATATTTGTGATCAGCGTGACCACATGAGTCGATATAGCCATGTCTGTCCGTCTGTACGTAGGCACGATAACTCAAAAACTAATGGAGCTATCTTGATGAAATTTTAACTGTAGGTTACTAGGACTTAAAGTACGGCGGGGATTGCATATGGGCGAAATTGGTCCATGGGTTCGGATTCTGGAACTTTTATTTTTCTGAGGGCCAAGGAACATATAAAACAAGTAAAGAAACAGTCAGTCGTTGCAACCGACTTAGAAATACCCTACACCTTTTTGGTTCAAATTTAATGAGATATCCATAAGTCATTTTAAAACCATTACAAATTAAATATTACAAATTCTTACTAATTGATCTATTTAAAAATATTAAAAAAAAAAAAAATTGAAATAAATGAAAATATATTTATTTCAATTCAATTACAAAAGTGAAAAAATTTGAATTATTAAATTTTGTTATAAAAAGCTAATCAAAGCATAATATATTTAATTATTCAAATTTTTCAAAATTGCGATTATTTTAAATTGTTAGTTTATGTACCTATTAGAAAAGCTTATAAACGCAAAATATGCAATAAATGTTTACAACAATAAATGTGTAAACAATTACAAATTTAGATAAACATAAAAATAACTTTTAAGTAAATATGCATCAAGTACCTTTGAATATAGCTTAAGTATCGTACACAATGTCTTAATTATATATCACCTATGGTAATAATTCAATAAAATATATGATACAATAAAAATTAAAAACAGTACAACCGACTTAGAAATACCCTACACCTACACCATAAAAGCTGTTATTAATTTGATCGTAAGACGTAGCTAACCAAATTACCTTTATAATACTAAAAACATTTTCTAATTACACTATCTATTAAAAAATATTACAAATTCTTACTAATTTATCTATTTAAAAATATTGAAAAACAAAAAAAATTGAAATAAATGAAAATATATTTATTCCAATTCAATTACAAAATGAAAATATTCTAATTATTAAATTTTGTGATAAAAAGCTAATCAAAGCATATTATATTTAATAATCCAAATTTTTCAAAATTGCAATTATTTTAAATAGTTAGTTTATATACCTAATAGAAAAGCTTATAAACGCAAAATATGCAATAAAGGTATTTTTAAAATACAATTACAAATTTAGACTTTTTTATATAATTCATTTAAATATAAAAATAAATGTTACATAAATCTTGCTGCATTTACCTTTGAACATAGCTGAACCACTACAATTAAGTCTAAATTTCGAGCACACATCGGAAGTACAAAATATATTCTTTGGCTTCGAAATTATACTCGTTCGGCCTCAAATCGATCAAAAGCTTCTAGAATCGGAACTCATTGACCAAACTCGACCAGAACCAATTCCAATGGCACTTTCATTACTAGTAACCTAGAGTTTAAATTTTATCAAAATAGCGGCATTATTTTTTGAGTTATGGTATTTTTAAGATATATGTTTGTTAGCCCTTGAACTTTTCAAGTGTTCCAGAACCCGAAACCATGGTACGATTTCGTCCATATGCAGTCCCCGTCATACTTTCAATACTCTTTAACCCTTGTACACAATTGGAACGTTCTTTCTTAATTTTAAGTTACTAGTTTTATTAATTTCTATGATAAGCTTTTACACATTGGGGGGTCTAAGAGAGGTACTGAACCACCACTCCAATTGATCCAAAATTAGGGGGACACGCAGGAAATAGTAAAAGAACACCCATGTGCCAAATTTGAAGCTTCTACATTTGTTTCAAGTTACCATCTTTATTAATTTCGAAAATATGCTTTAATTTCGAAAATATGCTCGGAACCGAGTGGCTGGTCCCCACCCACTACTCCAATTTGCTCAAATTTCAAGGAGACTAATGAAATCGAAAGCGATCATTGGTTTCGGAATTATGCTAGTTTGGCCTAAATTCGATCAAAAAGTTCTAGGTTCCGAACCCATGGTCCAATCCCGAACTTACGCAATCTCCGGAGTATTTTCATTACTAGTAACCTACAGCACAAATTTGATGAAGAAAGCGTCATTAGTTTTTGAGTTATATGAGTTTTTATATCTGTTCGTTAGCCCTTCGATCGATTAAAAGGTCCAGAATCCGAACACATTGGCCGATTTCGCCCATATACAATCCCCACCGTACTTTCAATCCTAGTAACCTACAGTAAAAATTTCATCAAGATAGCTCCATGGTACTTTCATTACTAGCAGCCTAGAATATAAATTTCATCGAAGTAGTGTAATTAGTTTCTGAGTTGTTAGCCCTTGAACTTTTCAAAGGTTCCAGAACCCGAAACCATGGTACGATTACGCACATATGCAGTGCCCGTCATTCTTTCAATACTAGTTATTCATTATATGCAGTCACCGTCATTCTTAGTACAATTTTACAGGTCTTTTCCAGAAGAGAGGCTGCAAAAAATTTTAGTTGAGTTCGATTAACCCGTTTTCCACGACGACGCCATGAAGTTTTCTATAAATTTTATTTGCTTAAACAATTAAATGAATTATATTGAAAATTTTGTACCAGCATTTCAATTATAAAAACTCACCGGGGTAATTTGGTTTTGACCTTTTTACATGTTTTGCACAAATATTCAATGAATTCTTAAAATTTTTGGCATTAACCTTTATTTCAAAAGCTCACTTAATTAATAAGACAAATTTTTTTGCTCTCCTCAAATAGTGCAAACGCTTTATGAGATAATATTAATAATAATAAAAATAAAGCTAATAAAGAATATCCTTAAATTTAAATAACATAACACTTTTTCGTAAGTCTTTGTTTTTTATCTACTTTGCAGTTATTGTTCTTTAAAACTAGATTTCAGTGTAAAATTGCAGTTTTTTTTCTAATAAAATCTAAAAATCAAAAAAGTCAATTTCGTATATATTATGTTTAACTACATAGTATTTTAAAGCAGTTTTTCCAAAAAAGAAGCCTACATTTCACTCATAAAATCGTAAAAAAACAAGGAAGAGCGTAATGAAACTTTCAGGCAAGTACAGAACAAAATATTTATAATCAATAATTTTTTCATTCATAAATTCGTAGTTCATTTTTTTGAATTGATTTATTTTTTTCTAAAAAATTATTTAATTTTGTATGTACATGCGTACGCACCATAGATATGTATGCATATAAATGTTCTAAAATAATTATTTTAAAATCTAACTTAATGGATTTCAATATATTTTATTTTCAATTTCTTATGAGGTTTCAATTGTAACGTGTTCAATTTCTTATGAGGTTGAATTGAGATCAATTGTAATTTTGTTCTAACAGAAAATTTCTAAATTATCTCAATTTTCAAAATATTATTTATTATGGCATTGATAACAAAAAAGTATAAAAAATACTTAACCTGTATGGGGAAGAATTGTGTTTCTAATTTAAATAGAAACATAGACAGGTGTTTTTATTGTTTGCCAAATAATAAAAGGAAATCTGCATGGCTTAGAGCATTAAATGTTTGCCCAACGTCTGTTTTCAAGAAGAGCTATTATAATTAGGTACTTGGAATTAAAACAAAATTTATTTTAGGTCTACTGTCTTTTTTTTGTTAAAGTATTATGTTTGCGACCTACATTTTCTTCCGGAAGATCATAGCGCTATGACCCTATAATAAATCATAAAAAAATGATATCAATATGATATTGAAATCTATAAAGTTAATCATTGTTTTTTATTTACTTTGCAGTTGTTGTTTTTTAAAAAAAGATTTCAGTGTAAAATTGCAGTTTTTTTCAAATAAAATCTAAAAATCAAAAAATTCAATTTCTTATAAATTATGGTTAAATACATAGTACTTATACCCGTGCATACATATATGAACATCGTTTGTAACGCATCGAAATATACGAGCTAGATATAGTGTCAAGGGTACGCATCGAATCAGCATCGAAAAGTGAATCGATCTAGCTATGTGTGTCCGTCCGTCTGTCAGCACGATAACTCAAAAACTATAGCTGCCATACAAAATTTTTTGAAATTACATGAATATTTTCAAACTTAATAACTAAATAGAAACCAAATATAACAAAAAAAAAATGTTGTTAAATTTTTAATCGCTTCATGGTGTCGTGGTTAGGATAAGCGACTTCTAGTTAAAATGTCTCGGTTCGAATCCGGGCTGAGTAAAAATTTTTTTTTTAATTCATGTTTTGTTATCTATTTTCTTCTATTAATACTTTTTTTTTCCTTTTAAGAAAAATTTTATTTTATAAAACATTTGACAGAAAACTGTGATTTATATTAAAAATCATTCATTTTTTGTAATATTTTTATAAAAAAATTTAAAACTGTTATTCAAAACAAACAATTGATACCATAGCAACTATAATTATTAAAAAAAAAAAAATTAAAATAAATAAAAACTCGTTGTGTAGGCAAATTATTAATCGTTTCATAGTGTAGTGGGTAGGACATTAGACTAGTCGTCAAAATGTCTCGGATTCGACCCGGGCTGGGTAAAAAATTTTTTTTTTTAAATAAAATTTTTGTTATCTATTTTTTTTTTAATAAAATATATGTATTTATTTTATGTATGAGAAATATTATTTTATAGAAAATTTGACAGAAAACTCATTTATATTATAAACTATTCATTTTTTTTAAATATTTTTATAACAAAATTCAAAACAATTTAACAATTAACAAAATTTTAAAACAATACAATTGATACCATAGCAACTATTATAATTATCAAAAACAAATTAAGATAAACAAAAATTCGATGGCTTAGTGGTTAGGATTTCGGCCTTTTAATTGAAAAGTGTGGGTTCAAACCTCGTTCAGAGCATATTTTTTTTTAAATTCATCTTTTTTTTTAATTTATCTTTTTTTTATTAATTTTTTTTTTAATTAAATATAAAAAAACAAACATTTTGAATTTTCTGTAAACAGTTCAATTGCAATATATGAAATTCTTATTTATTTAATACATAATAGTGTACGCACGGGTATCTAAAAGTTGACAAGGGCAACTATAACCTTCCTCGTTTAAAACAGTTTTTCCAAGAAAGAAGCCAACATTTCTCTCATTAAACCATAAAAAAACGAGGAAGAGCGTTGTACTTTCAGGTAAGTACAATACAAAATATAAGTTGAAAAGCAGATTTTTAAACCATTTCTAAACCATCGACTATTTTTTATTCAAACGTTGGCAATTCAAGTAAACTACTATTGACATAGTATTATGACATAATGGCAAATTTAGTATATTATACCCGTTTGACCTATAGGTAAACGGGTATAATAATACTTATATGTACACTAATTATTGTATTAGCAGTAGATAGAGAAGTTCAATGCTAGATATGCGAAATAAAAGTGGAGCTGACATAGATAGCGACCACGAACTAATCATAAGCGACATCAGATTGAAATTGAAGTGCATCAAAAAGAGCCATGGCAGGAAACAACAATTAAATCTCCGAAACCTTCAACGTCCAGACACCAAAAGCAGTATGACAACCACAATTCGGGAAAGATTCTTAAACAAGAGCAGGACTGGAATCAAGTTAGCAAAGTCATCTATGAGATTGCGAAAAACAAACTAGATACAAAGAATAGAGAACAAACGCCATGGATATCAGAAAGCACTTGGGAACTCATATCACAGAGGCAAGAGGCAAAGAAAAAACTAGAAAGCAAAGTTGTCACCAAGGAGCATTACAAAGCGCTAGCAAAGAAAGTAAAACGAGCCTCCAGAAGAGACAAGAAAAAATTCCTTGATAAGCTAGCCTAGGATGCAGAAATAGCTGCTGGACAAAATGATGCAAGAAAACTCCCTCAAATTGTGAACAAGCTCACCAACAAAAAAACGAGCACAGTATTCCCATTAAAGATAAAAATGGCACAGAAATTACTAACGGCCAAGAACAGACGAAAAGGTGGAGAGAACATTTCCAAGAAACAAGCAACAGTGAAATAAACGAAACAGAAGAAATATCACTAGCAGAAAACAATACAAACAATCTGCGCGTTAGCACTTCCACACCAAATATGACTGAGATCAAAGAAGCCATCAACAAGTTAAAAAGAAACAAAGATCTGAATCTGATGGTATTCCGGCAGAAATTCTACAAGTCTGCCAAAATACCTCAGCTGAACTTCTGAGACCTCACATCATAAAGGCATGGGAAAATGAAGAGCTACCTCCATTTTGGAAAAAGGGTACAACAGTCAAGCTACCGAAGAAAGGCGACCTCAAAGATTGCAACAACTGGCGTGGTATAACTCTCCTCAACACAGTGTACAAAATAATAGCAACTATAATACAAGGCAGTATCCAAGAAAAAATCGAACCAGAGTTACGCGACGAGCAAGCAGGCTTCTGCCCCCACAGGAGCTGTGTAAACCAATCAAACACACTAAGAATCATCATCGAGCAATCGATCGAATGGCGGACTCCCGCTACCTGCTTGCTCCCTATTCGTGGACTTTAAGAAAGCTTTCGACACTGTGAAAAGAGTTACCATATGGAGAGCATTATAACAGAAAGGTGCACCATGCAAGATAATTCGGGTCATAAGAGAGCTGTACAAAAACTCCGAACTGGAAACATCAGTGAGCCCTTCCAAACTAACATCGGCGTCAAACAGGGATGTCCACTATCACCATTGCCATTCGACAATCGTCCGCAATGGGTTAACGGAACTCAACAAACCTTTTTTGAAACCAGCACTTTAATTATAAAAGCCTGACCATACCTAACTTTTAATTATATAAATACAAATCATGATTTGCATAATATGGCAATATTGTATTTTATTCAAATGCATTCTTCTTTAAAAACAACAAAAATGTGTATAGGTACTAGAGATCTGCACAATTATATTCCTTTATAAAAATTATCAAATGTATTCTAATTCTATACATTCGTTCTAAAAGCTTTAAATATGGTTTACTCAAACTACAAGTTAACTATATTTATTCTATTCGTTGTATTTCAAATAAGAATATTGAAAAGCTTGGCTTTCATAAATACTTTGATGTTTTAAAAATAAAATTTGAATTTTTCTAAATCTTTTAATATGTACACCGATTTCACTAAATACAATGAGTAGTGTGAATAAAACGAAGGAAATAGTACAAAGTTTTTAGCAAGAGTAAAAGCATTTGCTTCAAGTAAAAGGTAGTAGTAAAAGCATTTGTTATATTTCAAGTGAATAAAATGTTGCTTTTACTTTGGAGTATATACTATATATTTTTTTTTTTTTTTTTTCTTTATTTTTTAACATAAACTATTTTACAATAATATTATTTACATAAGTGAATTATAAAATTTTTTTCCTTTAAGACCATAGCCTTAGCTATGTGGCCTAATCATTTTCATACAAAATTTTGACAGTTTTTTGACAGTTAATTTATAGTAATTTTATTGCAATTTCATACTAGTAATTTTCCTAATTATTAGAAGCGCATATAAATTCTTTAATTCTTTTTTTAAAAATACCTAAATTTGTTATAATTTTTAATTCATCTGGAAGTTCATTGTATAACTTTAAGCTATTATAAATAGGGTTGCTGTTTTGTTGTTTCTGTGTTCTAAATAATGAAAGATAAAAGTTAGATCTATTACGTGTGTTATGATTATGAAAGTCGATTGCTCTATTTAATATGAAGTTATGTTTTATCTCATTATTTACAATTTAGACTTAATTGTAGTGGTTCAGCTATGTTCAAAGGTACTTGCTGCATTTATGTAAAACTTATTTTTATATTTAAATGAATTATATCAAAACGTCTAAATTTGTAATTGTATTTTAGAAATACATTTATTGCATATTTTGCTTTTATAAGCTTTTTTATTAGGTATATAAACTAACCATTTAAAATAATTGCTATTTTGAAAAATTTGGATTATTAAATATATTATGCTTTGATTATCTTTTTATCTCAAAATTTAATAATTAGAATTTTTTCATTTTGTAATTGAATTGGAATAAATATATTTTCATTTATTTCCAGTTTTTTTGTTTTTTAATATTTTTAAATATAGTGTAATTAGAAAATGTTTTTAGTATTATAAAGTTAATTTGGCTAGCTATGTATTACGATCAAATAACAACAGCTTTTATGGTGTTAAAATGACTTATGGATATGTCCTTAAATTTGAACCAAATAGGTGTAGGGTATTTCTAAGTCGGTTGCGACTGACTGTTTCTTTACTTGTTTTTATTTAAATTTGTATATTTATTTATATTTTACAAAAGGACCAATTTGAATTTTGAATTTATGGATATTTTATTTTTGGATTTCGGTATGTCATTACCCCTTATTAAATATTCGGATCTTATATTACAACTATACAAGTATACAAATTACACAATGCACATTACATATTGATATATGTAGTTCATACTGGATATACATACTACATATTAAAAATTTTTTTATTGTACTTGGTGTACTCGATGTATAAAACCAAATACTATAAATACTCTATTTTCGTATACACAAAATTAAGCAAATACATATTGGTTTGAGGGCTTTTAAAACAGAACATAAAAAGTTTTACTTATTATAGAATGTGTTGAAAGGGCTTTTGAATACATTTGTACAGATGTCTATTAGGTATAAAGAATTGGTTATAAGAAAAAAGAAGTTGTATGGCAGCTACTCGAAACTAGCCCCTTGAGCAAACTGGCTGGATTTCAATAGCGGTGACGGCTATTGCATTTAACCGAATTTGCGAAAATTACTTTTTTTAATTTAAGAGTTCAGGCTCTTTAAATTTATAAATATTGTGGTTTGGAAATATCAAGGGTTTATATCGAGTTTTGAACTTACATTTTTAAATTTTTGCGACTTTGACTTTTCGTAGTTGAGAATACCAGTAGAAAAAAGAGTAGATAGATTTATTTTATATTTTATTTATATCGGATCTTTATTAAAGAAAATTAAAAAATTTTAAAAATTCAAAATAATATCACAACGTATAAATTTCCTCAAAGTGGATTAAAAGTAAAAAAATAATACCAAAACCAAAAAAAAATTTGGCCAATTTTTCTTCTTGGGATTACAAATGAAAATAACAAAAATTATGACAACCTAAAAATTCCCTTAATGGAATTAAAAATATGAAATTCAAAATTAAATGAAAATTAATAAAAAGCAATTAAATTCTGACACCATCAAATCCAAATTGTCATCAACAAATTGTTTATAAAATATGTAACTAACATATTCTAACTTATTAACGTTAAATGTATTTCTGACAAATTTAGCTCGTCTTCAAATTTGGCTGTGGCTACTTTAATGTAGGATTCATTTTTTCATTTTTTCCTATTTTTCATGCATTTTCCCATTTTCGCATCCGATTTATAAGTTTTTTCTTGTCCTAACAAAATTGAACCATTTTTGGACGTAGTTAAAACTAATCTTTTGGCTTCATTAAATTTTATTCATAAATGTGAGTTTAATGATGATTTGCTTATTTTTGATCTATGTAACGGATAAAATATTTTGATTTTAAAAGTAAGGAAAAGCTGAAATTAATATATTATTAGGAAAAACCTTATAAGAACTTACTATTTTTCAATGGTCCAAATACACGATCTGGCGGTGCATGCGAGTATACAGTAATCGAAAATATAACTTGCAAACTTTGAAGATGCTACGGTGATTTTTGACAGCTAATTACTATCATGATGGAGATTTTGTGCAGTCCACCATATTCATCTGAACAAACGACCACATGTTTTACTGGTTAAATCAATATGTCGCAAGCAGTGATTAACGACCGATACTTTTTGAACTGAACCTTTAGAAAAACGTTTTTCTTGTGGGTATCGATCTGTTTTTAAGTGAGTTTTCGCAATTTTAATACCGAGATCTTGGAAACTTCTAATATATCATAGTTTTTCCTTTACATCTACGTGTAATGCCAGAATAGTATTTCAAAATGAACTGTTCCTGGTAAATTTTTGTATTTGAAGAAAAAAATTGTCATATTCGTGCAAAAAAGTTATATGGCAGCTCACTGAAGCCTTTGTCCGATTTTAATCAAAAACAATAGTGAAGCTAGAAATTTTCTAAAAATGAATTTGTGTTAATTTATAAACTCAAGCCCTGTTGTTTTTTGAGTTATCGTGCTAACACATGGAAGGACGCACGGACGGGTGATAAAAATAGTTTTTCCAGTGCCGATATAATTGCAAACATTTCTTGCTCGTTGGTAGCGTAGTTTTCCTCGGTTTTATTGAGAAATCTTGATATATACGTTATGGGCCTCTCTTTGCTCTTTTCGCCTTTGGATAGGATCGCTCCTATTGTTCATTAGAGGTGTCTGTCTTGAAATTAAAATATTTATTGATGTTGGGAAATATTAGGAGATCTGATGATGATAGCTTTGAATTTCGAAATGCGGTGAACTCATCTTCTTTAAACTTTATTTTAATTTTCTTTGCCTGATTTGATTTAATTTTTTCATTTAAATTTAGAAAGAGCATTTTCGTCTCTCGGCAGGATGGTTAGAGGCTTAGCTATTTTAGCGAAATCTTTGATGAATCGTCTGTAGTAAGACGATAATCCTAAGAATGATTTGAGTTCCTTGAGATCGGGAGGATGAATTTTTTGGATGGCTTGAAACTTTGTTGGCTCTCGAGTGGAAGCACGTAACTTGTTTCGAATCGAATTATTCGAAACAAAATTTTAACGGCAGCACGTAAATTGTTTCGAATTAAAAATGAACGAAACAAAAGTTTTACTTCAAAAAGTTCCGTTTCGTTTCAAATTCAAATTATCTTTTTTTACCTCTTTTGAAAATTGAAATGGTTTTTGTTTTTTTTTTGTTGTACAAAACTAAATATGGTTTGTATGCAATTTTTATCTTTGTTTAATCGTTTGAAAAATTAAATTTTCTTTTGTTAAAATAGATATTAAAAATGTAAGTATTCGAGTTTTGAACTTACATTTTTAAATTTTTGCGACTTTGACTTTTCGTAGTTGAGAATACCAGTAGAAAAAAGAGTAGATAGATTTATTTTATATTTTATTTATATCGGATCTTTATTAAAGAAAATTAAAAAATTTTAAAAATTCAAAATAATATCACAACGTATAAATTTCCTCAAAGGGGATTAAAAATAAAAAAATAATACCAAAACCAAAAAAAAATTTGGCCAATTTTTCTTCTTGGGATTACAAATGAAAATAACAAAAATTATGACAACCTAAAAATTCCCTTAATAGAATTAAAAATATGAAATTCAAAATTAAATGAAAATTAATAAAAAGCAATTAAATTCTGACACCATCAAATCCAAATTGTCATCAACAAATTGTTTATAAAATATGTAACTAACATATTCTAACTTATTAACGTTAAATGTATTTCTGACAAATTTAGCTCGTCTTCAAATTTGGCTGTGGCTACTTTAATGTAGGATTCATTTTTTCATTTTTTCCTATTTTTCATGCATTTTCCCATTTTCGCATCCGATTTATAAGTTTTTTCTTGTCCTAACAAAATTGAACCATTTTTGGACGTAGTTAAAACTAATCTTTTGGCTTCATTAAATTTTATTCATAAATGTGAGTTTAATGATGATTTGCTTATTTTTGATCTATGTAACGGATAAAATATTTTGATTTTAAAAGTAAGGAAAAGCTGAAATTAATATATTATTAGGAAAAACCTTATAAGAACTTACTATTTTTCAATGGTCCAAATACACGATCTGGCGGTGCATGCGAGTATACAGTAATCGAAAATATAACTTGCAAACTTTGAAGATGCTACGGTGATTTTTGACAGCTAATTACTATCATGATGGAGATTTTGTGCAGTCCACCATATTCATCTGAACAAACGACCACATGTTTTACTGGTTAAATCAATATGTCGCAAGCAGTGATTAACGACCGATACTATTTGAACTGAACCTTTAGAAAAACGATTTTCTTGTGGGTATCGATCTGTTTTTAAGTGAGTTTTCGCAATTTTAATACCGAGATCTTGGAAACTTCTAATATATCATAGTTTTTCCTTTACATCTACGTGTAATGCCAGAATAGTATTTCAAAATGAACTGTTCCTGGTAAATTTTTGTATTTGAAGAAAAAAATTGTCATATTCGTGCAAAAAAGTTATATGGCAGCTCACTGAAGCCTTTGTCCGATTTTAATCAAAAACAATAGTGAAGCTAGAAATTTTCTAAAAATGAATTTGTGTTAATTTATAAACTCAAGCCCTGTTGTTTTTTGAGTTATCGTGCTAACACATGGAAGGACGCACGGACGGGTGATAAAAATAGTTTGTCCAGTGCCGATATAATTGCAAACATTTCTTGCTCGTTGGTAGCGTAGTTTTCCTCGGTTTTATTGAGAAATCTTGATATATACGTTATGGGCCTCTCTTTGCTCTTTTCGCCTTTGGATAGGATCGCTCCTATTGTTCATTAGAGGTGTCTGTCTTGAAATTAAAATATTTATTGATGTTGGGAAATATTAGGAGATCTGATGATGATAGCTTTGAATTTCGAAATGCGGTGAACTCATCTTCTTTAAACTTTATTTTAATTTTCTTTGCCTGATTTGATTTAATTTTTTCATTTAAATTTAGAAAGAGCATTTTCGTCTCTCGGCAGGATGGTTAGAGGCTTAGCTATTTTAGCGAAATCTTTGATGAATCGTCTGTAGTAAGACGATAATCCTAAGAATGATTTGAGTTCCTTGAGATCGGGAGGATGAATTTTTTGGATGGCTTGAAACTTTGTTGGCTCTCGAGTGGAAGCACGTAACTTGTTTCGAATCGAATTATTCGAAACAAAATTTTAACGGCAGCACGTAAATTGTTTCGAATTAAAAATGAACGAAACAAAAGTTTTACTTCAAAAAATTCCGTTTCGTTTCAAATTCAAATTATCTTTTTTTACCTCTTTTGAAAATTGAAATGGTTTCTGTTTTTTTTTTGTTGTACAAAACTAAATATGGTTTGTATGCAATTTTTATCTTTGTTTAATCGTTTGAAAAATTAAATTTTCTTTTGTTAAAATAGATATTAAAAATGTAAGTATTAAAAACAATTGCATTTCATTAATTATACTTTAAAATTAATATTTGATAACTATTTGATTACTGTATACCTAATAACTATGTATAGCTAATGATTTTAATTAAAAATTGCTTTTTAAGGGAAATTTTATTTTTATTTTAAATAGGCAGCTAAAATTATATTAATTTTTTAATATTTAATCCAAAAATTTCAAATATATTGTTTAAAATTAATTTTTATAAAAATTTACCTTTATTGTACTTTTTGGCGTTAACTATATATCTATCGCACAAATTATTTTGAAACGACTAAAAAAACTATTCGAAACAAAGCTTATGTGTTGCCAAAAACTTTCGAAACAAAATAAAAATTTCGAAACGAATAAAAAGTATTCGAAACAAATTTACATGCTACCAATTTTTGAAAAATTCGAAACAACACATTCGAAACAAGTTACGTGCTTCCACTCCTGGTTTGATACCTCGGTTTGATATATTATAATCCGAGAAATTCCACTTTTCTGTGAGAAATTCCTTTTTATAAAGGTTAACTTTATCAAGGTTTGCTGTTTGTTGAAATGTAATTTGCTAAATACTTTTCCAATGTTTTGAAGATTTTCTTCGTCGTTTTTACTACCAAAGATGAATAGGTATTCGATGTATACGTAGCAAATATTTCCGATATATTCTTTAATTGATAATTCTTAGTTGATTTGGTTGCATACTTGATCTGTAATTTCTATTATGTCGGGCTCTCGATAGTTCCTAAAATTTTGAAAAAAAGTGCTTTTTAGTTTCACTATGTCCGTAAGTCCGTATGTTTACAAACTTTTTTTTCACTTCGGGTAGGTATTGAAAAAATAATAATTTAATAGAAAAATGTTTTTCTTAAGCACCATCCGTTACGGAGTTACAGCAACCCAAAATTTACTTATACTTATAATTTTATAATAGAATACATATAACATAGTATACAAATAGTATGACTTATGAGAGATAAATGTATTGAATATCATTTTTTTGTTGTATACTTATACTTATGTTGTATACATTTCTCCTAATAAGAAATGACAGCACTCAAGAAAGATTCAATTGTATATTTTGAATCGAATCTAATAAGTATCAAAATAACAAAAATTAAAATCGAAAAAGCAAAACAAAATACTGAAAAATATGAACCAAACTAAAATATTATTCAAAATTATTATTTTTTAACGAATTTTAAACTATTTTTTTTTTTCAATCCAATTTCTTCTATGGATTTGTTAGTTTTAATCGGATTTCTTCTATGGATTTAAAAAGTATATAGTTGCTTGTACTTTTCAATTCCAACTTGTCGTCATTACAACAAGTCTATGTATATTAGTTTAATGTTTTTGTAGGTTTGGTTTTTTTTATACGCGTATGACTCTACAGTCAAAGGGTATAATAAATTTGCCATTACATTTGTGACGCAGAGAAGGAGGGGGGTAGATATAGACTCAAGTGTATGGATCGGATCAGAATCGAAAAATAAATCGATTTAGCTATGTATGTTCGTCAGTCCGTCCGCACGATAACTCAAAAACTAATAGAGCTAGGATCTTGAAATTTTCGCAAATTCGTTCTTTTGCAATAGGCGTCATCGCTATTTAAATCCAGCCATTTTGGTTCATGGGTTCGGGTAGTTGCCATACAACTTCTGTTTTTAAATGAGTATTACTCTGTACCTATTACAGCTGCGTGTCTGAAATTTTGCCAAAAGTAGTTTAGTTTTATGGTCAAAGTTTATGCAAAATTTGGTTGGTCTACTGCAGTGGGTTTGAGTAGCTGCCATACAACATACAACTTTATATCAGCATTACTCTATACCTATTGAAGCTTAGTGTCTGAAATTTTCCTAAAAATAGTTTAGTGTAATGGCCAAATTTTCTGCAAAATGTGGTTGGTCTACTGCAGAGGGTTCGAGTAGATGCCATACAACTCCTTCTTTTATATGAGCATTGCACTACACCTAATGAAGCTGGGTATCTAAAATTTTGCCAAAAATAGTTTAGTGTTAAAGCCAAAGTTACTGCAAAATTTGGTTGGTGTGCTGCAAAGGGTTTGAGTAGCTGCCATACAACTCCTTCTTTTGTATAATCATTATACTACACATAATAAAGCTGTATGTTTGAAATTTTGCCAAAAGTAATTAACCAGATGATATAATGTTTATGTTACGGTCATACGGGTATCCCAGGGTTGACACAGTCTACTCTCCTACACTTTTCCTCGTTTTATTTAGACTTTAGTAGAGTTTGATATTTTTAAACAATTTCATATTAAAAATTTCAAATTAGTTACTTTAATTCATTAAAAGGTAATTTTCTTTCAATTTTCGATTTTAGTTCATTAAGAAATGATTTAATTTTATTTTATAGAATACAAGATTTCCGAAAATTTTAAAATATTGCAGATTCTATAATATATTGTAAACAAAATGACTTGGTGGATAATATGAAACAAGAATTCAAACTTGCATTACTAAGAGAAGCTATACCAGGTTCTTCTTCGTCAGCAGAAAGAAGAACCTGGTATTCTTTTTCAAGTTTAAAAAATATAAAACTTAGGCAGAATGTCTAGTTTGTCATTAATGTATATTGAAAAAAAAATGTTGCAAGAACTCATACTTTTTATGAAGATGTAATAAATATTTTTGCAGCTAAAGAACGAAGAATAGAATTAAAATATAAGTCTTAAAACTAAAATATAAGTCTTGAAATACTAAAAAGATATGAAATGTTCTGAACTCTCAGATAGCAAATCAAAAAGCAGATAGTAACAATATTATAAAGGAAATAAAACAAAATGATAAAATTTTAAATATTAGCAAAGACATAGCCAACGGCTTTAATGAACATTTTAGTAATGTTGGAAGAGAGTTAGCTGATAAAATACAAACTAAAGAAGAAAATATAATAAAAAATAGAATAAATGAAAGTTCCATGTTCTTGGTACCTACTAATGAAATAGATGTGCTTAATGTTATTATGAATCTAAAAGATAATTCACCTGGTTCAGATAATATAGCAGCAAAAGACTTAAAAGCGGTAGCTGAGATAATATCTCCGATAATTAGTAATTTTATTAATGACAGCTTTCGCACAGGAAACTATCCTAGTTTATTAAAATGCAGTACTGTGATTCCAATATACAAGAATGGTTCTCGCTTGGAAACATCTAATTACCGGCCGATAACACTCACTAGCTGCATGAGTAAAATATTTGAAAAAATAATTAATAAAAGAATATGTGAATTCATTAAATGTGCAGGCGGATTTGACATCAATCAGTTTGGCTTCCAAAAGTCGCATGGAACTGATGTAGCAATCAATTATTCTGTGAAATCTATTATTGGACATCTTGATAAAGGAAACTATGTATGCTCTGTTTTTGTAGATCTGAGTAAGGCATTTGACACAGTGGACCATCAAATATTGTTGGACAGATTATATGAAATTGGAATAAGAGGACTACCGCATGAACTCTTAAGAACGTATTTGACAAACAGATTTATCAAAACGAAAGTTAATGGTGTTTGTAGCAATGAACGTGCCATAAATATGGCTGTGCCACAAGGGTCAGTTCTTGGACCTACCTTGTATCTTTTGTATGTGCATAATATGCAATTTTCTAACATTAAAGCTGATTATAAAATATTTGCTGATGATACATTGCTTATTTATACAGCAAAAAATGCGGAAACATTAGAAAGATTGGTTAATAATGATTTGAAATTATATATGAGATGGTTAAATGGAAATAAATTAACAATGAACATTGAAAAAACAAAGTACATGATTTTTAAACGTCTAAATAAGCCTGATATCAATCCAAAAATTTGTATTGATAGTAGAGAAATTAAAAGAGAACAAACTTATAAATATCTCGGTATTATAATAGATTACAAATTATCATGGAATGATCATGTTAATTACATTATAAAAAAGATAATGCCATTGCTAGGTTCTATTAGAAGAAGTGGAATAATATTAGATGACAAATCAGCTAAACTATTATTTCATGCACACATCATGTCTCATATAAGATACAATGTGGCGACATGGTCGTGTTGTTCAAATACATTAAAAATGAAAATGTAAAATGAAAAAAAATACATGAAAATGAAAATATTAATAAACAAAGCAATCAAAATACTATACAAACTAAATTGGCGTACTCCAACTGATGATCTATACAATAATACGGGATTCCTTAACTTAGATGAATTAATAATATTGGAAAAGGCTAAAATTATACATAAAATAGAAAATGGTGTTACTAAAAGTAAAACTTTATTACCAAGAAGAAGGAATATTCACAATTACAACACAAGAAACATGGGAAAATATTAAAATATTATTAAAAAAATTGTTAGAATTATAACTAAATTAATATTTTATTGTTAAATTTACTTTAGGGTATACTAAAAATATATATTTAATTTTTGTATTTATACTCCATAACTGTATATATATATATATTATAATTGCTAAGACTCTTATACCAATTTTAAGTTATTGTCTAAGTCTAGTATATTGTAATTTTATAACAAAAAAAAAAAAAAAAAAAAAAAACAAAAAAACAATTTATGGTATTATTTAAACTTTTTTTTTATTTTGAATCAGTAGGTGGAAAATCCACGAGCCCCCACTGATATATACATATGTTTCACGTGTAGTGTAGCACTTAGCAGATATGTACCTACCTATATTATTAATATGTAATGTTTTCAAAATTGTTACGAAATTATTTTGTTTCTCAAAATTACTAAAATCAGTCCAAATATTAGTTGCCAACATTCTTTAATTAATGTACTAACCGCTTTGAATATAATAAGGTAAGGTGAATATAAGGAAGGTATTAAATTTATGCGTTGCAAAATTTTTAATAAATAAAAAGTACTAAATAGGTAACTATTTTCTTTAATTTTTTTTAAGCTAATCATAAAATTATATTAGTTTATTATTGAAAAAGAACTGAGAAAACTACTTTTATTCACTACTGAAAAAGTATTGAAAAGAACTACTTTCATTCACGATAGAAAAAGTGATGAAAAGCTACTTCCATTTACAACTGAAAGAGTGCTAAAAGGAAGAAGAAAAACTTTCAATGTATTAGTGCAAAACTTAGGAATTTTTTCGTACCATTCATATTAAATTCAGTAGAAAAGAAGTACTTTCATTCTGTACTTGTGCACTTCTTCTGGGTTATCAGGGTTATTATACGCATAGATCAGTTTACCTACTGTTATGCTTAGCTATTTATGTATTAACAGTAATGACGTTCTAAGTTTTTATCAAAAATAAACTCTCTATGGTTTTATTTTGCAATCTTTGAAACACAGATAAATGTTTAATGTGCAGTGATACATGCTGTTATATAAATCTTGTTGGTTTTTATAAGGAACTCTGTCCCATATCAGTCTAAATTGCGGGTTTCCAACTAAAGTTTTTGTTTAATATAATATCTAAAGATTTATAATTTTTATTTTTTCTAATACAATTGTTATATTTAAAGTTAATATTTGGTTATTGTTAGTTTATGTCTATTGATCCAAAAATTGATTTTCCTTAAATCTTCATTCATTAAATTTTTCAATTGGCTATAAAGAGTAGCTTAATATACTACGGCTACATAATCCGCATACATGAAAGAATCTCTATATCTACGTTCTACAATAGGGTTTTTGAATATAGCAAGTAAACCAAGTTGAGTTAAGCGAGCTGGTCTCACAAACAACTTTTAAACCATTGTAGAAATATTATATGTCAGTCTTTTTAAAGTCATGCCCTAACACACATTGATCAGGCAAGTTAATTGACTGATGCAATGTGTTCCTTCATTTGTTTAATAACAGATAGTAGGCTTAGCTCATCTACAGACACAGAATATTTAACAAATAACAACCTACTTTGTGATAGACAATATGGTTCCACTAAAAACTCGAATACAAATGCTGCTTTATTTGACGTCGTTGCTGAAATCCAGCAAATAATACAAAGTTGGATTGCTATTCTTTGACTTAACAAAATCTTTCGACTCAGTCGATCGTAAAATATTATTAAAAATCTTATATGAATGTGGTATTACTGGTAAGGAGCTAATGTGGTTCGCTAATTATTATGAAAATGATTTTGAAAAAGACAATACGCTGAGTCTGAAGAAATAAAAAGCAATACTAGAAAGATCGAATATGGAGTTATTTAGGGAAGTTCCTAAGGTTCTACTTTGTTTTCATGTTACATCAGTGACTTTACATCATTAAAATTATTAGGCAAGCCGTACTTATATGCTGATAATCTAGTAATAATATGTTAGGGTAAAAGCTATAGTGATCTTCAAACTATAATAAGTTCAGATTTAATTTTGATTGAGAAGTGGATGTGTTTACATAAATTACATGTCAATCCGCTTAAAACTAAATAAATATTAATTAAGAGTAGTTCGGAATCTATAACTATTGTAGTGTATCTACATTCAATTCCATAATACACTGCAATAAGTTGTATTCCGTGATACACCGCAAATAATTGTTTAAGCATTATTGTGACAATTCTTATAATTAAAATAATTATATGCTACAAATTAAAGGATCATATTGCATTCTATATTTTTGTTTTTCTTTCTGTTTTCATTTCGTTCGTAATATGAATATACCATATGTTACTAATAATAATTATAAGCAATGCATTACATTGTGTGTGGTATATTCTTAGTGTTAATGAACGGAGTGTACAGAATACCTAGTGACCCACTTAAAGAGGTTCTTGGAATGCACTATGTGAATTATTATTTGTAGCATACCAATATATAAATAAATTTGGGTTAAAGTAACTAGAACCAAATTTTTAATGTAAGAACTAATTTGTATAATATTAATTGTATTAGTAGAAATTAGTAATCTTTATAATAATTAAATTATATGTATTTGTAAATCAAAAAATGTATAAATACCAAGTGTTTTTGGTAAAATAAAATTAATGTTATTCTTGGCTTTGCCAACAAAAGAAATAAATGTTTCATTTCTTTAAAACTGGATAGCGGCGCAGCACGCCTAAATGTTTGAAAAAGTGCATTGGATTAAGCACTAAAAATTATCCAAATCAATCACGGAACTATACTGTGTCATAGGCCAATCTCTGATAGATTCACACAGTACCGTATTGATTTGTCTTCTTCAATAATAGCCACCTAACATTACATGGCGACCCTGCCACACTGTCACCAGGAATAGACAGTGTCGTGGGCCAGAATCCAGAATCCAGAATCCATAATTGTTATGGCATAATAATGAATCCATAATTATATGGCAAAATAAAATAAAATAAAAAAAAAAAAAAAAAAAAAATATATATTATAAAATTTGAAAAAAAAAAAAATTTTTCTTTATATAAATATAAATATTTTTTCAATGTCCAACGATTCCACAAAAATTAGAAAGCGTAGAGGTGGCAAATTAGCCAATTCTAGGAGAAAATTAGCTGCATTATACCGCATACTAAAGGAGGGCGAAGGTATTTTGACATGGGACCAGAGCTGCGAGATATGGAATAAAATACATGAAATCCAAGATCTCAAAAACAAGGTTCTTCATAAGAAAAAATAACAATAATAATATTATAAATTAATATTTTTGTTTTTTATATATATACTAATTTAAAATTAATAGATGGGGTGGTTTAACTCGGTAGTTAACACCACCGAAAACGCAATAATATCCATCCACCATTCTTCTTTGGGTTTGGGTATAATTATTACAGTAATAACTGTATACATTTTATTTAAAGTACATAAAATGTACAAAAACTTTATAAAAAAAGCCGTAATCGGCAATATATCTAATGTATAAATTTTAAATTTCAAAAATAAATAATTATATATGTTTGTAAAATAAATTTTTTTTAAAAAATCTTAAAAGAATAATATAAATAAATAAAATTTTAGAAAGGAAAATAATAATATTTTTTTTTTACTGTATAGTTGTTTGGTTTTCTCTTTCAGAAAAAATATATAGTCTAGTAAATGGAAGAAATCAATTCTATTTTAGACATATTAGGAAATTTGCATACCAATTTAAAGAAAAATAACAGATTGCTAGCCAAAAAGACAATAGAAGAAAAGATTAGCATTATAGAAAAATTAAAATTAAAATTTGAAAAAGAAATTTTAGCAATAGAAAAAGATGAACAAGGAACTATAACTCTTTCATTTAAAAAATTATATGACAAGACTAGGGAAATTTTAAATCAACAGCTACAGTACTACGAAAATCCTAATCCTAATCCAACTATTCCTGACCCAAACATAGATTCCAACATGTCAGAGTTTAATTTAGATACTGCCAGTAAAGCAATTCCTATTTTTAAAGGAGATTCAAAGGAACTCCACTCATTCTTAACCATTTTGGAGATAATAAATGATACATTATCTGCAGTTGGTCAAGCAATACTTATAAAATTTGTTATAAATGTGAAACTCAGTAATAACGTGAGAACTGCCATTGGTTCAACTCCCGATATTACGACCTATTCCGATTTAAAAAATGCATTAAATTTAAGATATAAATGCACCAAAACGGTTCCTCAAATACAAAATTTACTAAATAATATAAAGCAAAATAATTTCTCTATACACTCGTATAAAGAAAAAATATTATCCTTAACGGCTGATTTGAATCAATTGCAAATTGAATCACTAGGTACAACTGCTACAACACAAGAAAAAGATGTTGTAACAAAATTAAATGAAAAAAATGCACTTTTTGTGTTTAAAAATGGTTTAAACGAACAAATTAAAGGTACCATATTTGCTTCACAAGCAAAGAGTTTCACGGAAGCTGTAAATCTCGCTTTGGAATTGGATACTAGTAATGAACAAAACCAAAGCAAGGTATACAATTTTAATAGCCGTAAAAACAATAATAATAATAGGAATATAAATAGTAATTTCAACTACAACAACAATTTTCGTTCAAATAATAACAATCTAGGTAGGATGCTAATAATGCAATGCTAATAATAACAATTTTAACAGGAATAATAACAACAATTTTAATAATAACAACTACAATAGGAATAACAATTTTAGAAATAATAATAGGAACAACAATTCTGACAGGAATAATTATAATAACAATAATTTTAATAGGAATAACAATAATAACAATAATTCCAATAGAAACAATAATAATAACAACTTCAACAGAAATAATAATAATACTAATAATAATAATAATAGAAATAATTTTAATAGGAACAGGAACAATAATAATAACTCTAGGAGAATAAATATAATAAATAACCAAGAAGAGGACCAAAACCATTTTTTAGGTATAGAAGGACCGACAGTTTAATTGAAAATTCAACTGATCGGATATCCTCTCCATTAAAGATATATAATTTTAATCATGATTTGACAAACTTTGTAATTTTAAGATATAATAATAAAGATTTAAAATTTTTGATAGACACAGGTGCTGACATATCAATTTTTAAAGAAAATTGTCAGTTGAATAATAGCTCATACGAAATTAACGAAAGAGCAAAATGTAAATTAACAGGTATAACGAGTGAAGAAGTATGCTCACTCGGTACAATAAATATAAAACTAGATATTTCTAATAAATTCATATATAATACTTTCCATCTTGTAGATGAAAATTTTCCAATATCTACTGACGGTATAATTGGTAGAGACTTCTTAATAAAGTACATGTGTAAAATAGACTATGAAACGTATACTTTAACATTAGATATCAATGAAGAAGAAATAACCATTCCAATTAGAACTAGACCTTTGAACATAAAACATATTACAATTCCCGCTAGAAGTGAAATCATACATCCAATAAAAATTAATATTAAAGAGGATAGTATAGTCTTAAATAAAGAAATAAAAGATGGTGTATTTATAGCCAATACGATCATACCATGTAAAGGGATTAGTCACATAAAAATTTTGAACACCAATAACCATGAAGTAAAAGTACTTGATTCTGAAATTAAAATCCAATGTAATTCTTTAAAACAATATGACATTTTAGTCAATACAAAAACAATAACAAAAGATAAAAAACGATTAGAAGAAATCTTAAAACTAATAAATATTGAAACAAATGATGTTCATGCAAAGGATACTTTGTTAAAAATATTTGAAAAATATCATAATATTTTCCATTTAGATAATGAACCATTATCTACAAATAATTTTTATACTCAAAATTTAAATACCGTAGACAACAATCCGGTATATATAAAGAATTACAGATTACCTCAATCGCAACAAGAGGAAATCAAGAAACAAGTTCAAAAATTATTAGATGATGACTTAATAGAACCATCTATAAGCCCTTACAACTCACCATTATTACTAGTACCTAAAAAAAGTACTAATGATGAAAAGAAATGGCGTTTAGTAGTTGATTTTCGTAAACTAAACGATAAAATAGTAAATGACAAATTTCCTTTAACGCGTTTGGAAGACGTTCTAGACAAATTAGGAAGAGCCAAATACTTTTCAACTTTAGACATGACTAATTCTTTTCATCAAATTAAACTAAATAAGGACTCTAGACCATTAACCGCATTTTCGACCCAAGATGGTCATTTTCAATTCAAAAGGTTACCTTTTGGTCTAAAAATTTCATCAAACAGTTTTCAAAGAATGCTGACTATAGCATTAACCGGTTTAAATTCAAATGCTTTTCTTTATGTCGATGACATAATTGTTTTTGGTTGTAGTATAAAAAATCATAATGAAAATTTAATAAAAACTTTTGAAAGATTAAATAAATACAACCTAAAATTAAATCCAAATAAATGTTGTTTTTTAAAACCCGAAGTTGTGTACTTGGGACATTTGATAACAAGCGAAGGTATAAAAACCGATCCCGCAAAACATAAAGCAATAAAAGAATACCCGGTACCCAAAAATGCAGATGAAATTAGACGATTTGTAGCTTTCTGTAATTATTACAGAAGATTTATTGCAAATTTTGCAGAAACAGCTAAATGTCTAAATTCGTTATTAAAGAAAAATCAACCATTTATATGGTCAAATGAATGTGAAAATGCATTCATAACTTTAAAAAATAAATTAATGAGTCCACCTATTTTACAATATCCTAATTTTGATAAAACTTTTGTACTTACAACTGATGCTTCAGATTTTGCACTGGGCGCAGTTCTTTCGCAAGGAGAAATAGGAAATGACTTACCTATCTCTTATGCAAGTAAATCTTTAAATAAACATGAAATCAACAAACCAATTATAGAAAAAGAGCTATTAGCGATTCATTGGGGAATAAATTTTTTTAGACCTTACCTTTACGGTAGAAAATTTATTGTGGTCACAGATCACAGACCTTTAGTTTCGCTCTTTTCACACAAAAATCCATCTTCAAAATTAACAAGAATAAGACTAGATTTATCTGATTATGATTTCGAAATAATTTACAAGCAGGGAACAATAAATACTAACGCTGATGCGTTGTCTAGAATAAAAATTGACTCGGACATACTTAAGAGTATGATTCCGAAAAATAATGATGAATCCGTGAAAAAGATGTTAGTGATGACTAGGGGGATGTCTGCTATAAAAAATAGAGGCATTGATAATAATAAAAATGATAAAAATAAAAGGGATGACAGTTTTCAACCGAAGCCTGATCAACTTCATATCTGGGCTTGTACATCCATATCTGACGTCAAAAATTTAATAAAATTAAAATTTATAGTTGATTCAAATTGTAAGGTACCTAAAATAAATAAAATTAAAAATGAAGTATTAGTAAGATGTAGTGATAATCATGCGAAATCCGTTTCGACAGTTGAGAAGCTATTATCTGAAATATACAAATTAAAAATAAGCAAGCTTGCATTAAGTGATACTGATGATATATTCCAGTATATTCCGAAAATGGAATTTAAAAATTTATATAATAATCTGCAGAAAAATATATTGAATAATAAAAATAATATGAATCATTTTTCCACTAACATACTTATATATATACCCCCACAAAAAATAAAAGATGCTATTATGCAATATAAATTAATTGATGAATACCATAATGCACCACACGGAGGGCATTTGGGAATAAGAAAAACTGTCATAAAATTAAAACAAAGATATATTTGGAAAAACATGTCTAAAATGGTAAAAAAGTACATTTCTAATTGCAAACTATGTGCTTATAATAAACAAGTACGAAACGTAAAAGAAAAAATGGTGATAACTGATACTCCAACAACAAGTTTTGAAATAGTATCTATAGATACAGTCGGACCGTTAAGAATGTCTAATAATTTTAGATATATATTAACAATACAATGTGACTTGACAAAATATGTAGTAGCTTATCCAATGGAAACAAAAGAAGCTGTTACAATAGCTAAAACACTGGTAGAACAATTTATTCTTAAATATGGATGTTTCAAAATATTAAAATCAGATAGAGGTACTGAATTCAATAATGAATTAATGGACAATATCTGTAAAAGTTTTAATATTGAACAAAAATTTTCAACTCCATATCATGCTACAAATTAAAGGATCATATTGCATTCTATATTTTTGTTTTTCTTTCTGTTTTCATTTCGTTCGTAATATGAATATACCATATGTTACTAATAATAATTATAAGCAATGCATTACATTGTGTGTGGTATATTCTTAGTGTTAATGAACGGAGTGTACAGAATACCTAGTGACCCACTTAAAGAGGTTCTTGGAATGCACTATGTGAATTATTATTTGTAGCATACCAATATATAAATAAATTTGGGTTAAAGTAACTAGAACCAAATTTTTAATGTAAGAACTAATTTGTATAATATTAATTGTATTAGTAGAAATTAGTAATCTTTATAATAATTAAATTATATGTATTTGTAAATCAAAAAATGTATAAATACCAAGTGTTTTTGGTAAAATAAAATTAATGTTATTCTTGGCTTTGCCAACAAAAGAAATAAATGTTTCATTTCTTTAAAACTGGATAGCGGCGCAGCACGCCTAAATGTTTGAAAAAGTGCATTGGATTAAGCACTAAAAATTATCCAAATCAATCACGGAACTATACTGTGTCATAGGCCAATCTCTGATAGATTCACACAGTACCGTATTGATTTGTCTTCTTCAATAATAGCCACCTAACATTACACTATACAGTATAAAGGTCAAAAAATAGAAAAAGTAAATAAATACAAATTCCTTGGTATTGTTATTTATGAAGAATTTAATTGAAATGAACACATAATTGGGTTTTTTGAAAACTAGTAGAATAGCAGGTTTGTTTAGAAATCTCGGGAAACGAACAAATGAAAAAAAAATATCGATATTCTACAGTATGTTCCACAGCACATTAACGTATGGAATAAGTATACGGGTAACACCTTCTTGAAAAACATATGACATAGCACATTAACGTATGGAATAAGTATACGGGTAACACCTTCTTGAAAAACATGCACATCCTACAGAAAATATAAAATAAAGCGATAAACAACTTATTTGTCTTAGATTGGAGAACACCAACAAATCAAATGCACCGAACACTAAATATCTTAAAGGTTATAGACTATAAAGAATTGCTTCAGCTACTTCAATACTTTAAATATAAACTAGTATCGCCCTGTGCTCGAGATTCGAGCTATTTTTGCTTTTAAATTTACATACAAAATTAGTTTTTTGAAATTTATAATAGACTAATTTAACACGAAAAATTATATTTTTTTTCCTATACGTAATAAAATATATTGCAACAATGTTGTCAACAATTCTTGCGCTTGAAATTTGCTAAAAAAAAATTTATAATTTTTTCAGTTATAAAAACGTTGTTGTATTTTTGAATTTTATTCCTATAGCTAAAGTCGCTTTAAAGAGAGTATAATGTCAAATGTGGTACAGTTATTACACAAAGCAAAGCGATTTAAATTCTTAATATAAATATTGTTCTAATATACAATGTTCTGAGAATTTGATTTAATTTCTAAACATATACATAGGTATATTTACTGAAGTCAAGTAGCCAAAATTCGAGTTAATGGTGTTCGTCATATAGAAAACTAAACATTTTAGTACGATTTGAATTTTTTTGTATCCGTTCCGTATGTATTCTGTTTCCTAATTAAAAATTGATGAATACATGCTTCAGTTCCTTTAACGGCATTTTTTAAATCTGAGTAGAGCATGAACTGTCAAAAAAATCGTTTTGACGTTTGTTTAAGATTTTACTTGTAAAATAAAAATCAGAATGTTTTAATTTAATTTAATTTTTCGTGTTTTTTTATTAAATCTGAACGCTCTGAGCGTACTCTGTTCATGCTCTGTTCATTAGAACGTGCTTATGTTGTTTAGAGCGTGCTCAGATCTCTGCTGTGATTTAAAAAAAACGCCTTATATAATATTCGTTCGTTATGTCAAAGTAAAACTAAAAAAAGTTTTTATCATAAAAAAACATTATTCGATGTTTAAAATGTAAAATAAAATTTTTAATTATCAGGGCTTAACCTTAATCAAAACATACAACGTACAATTTAAAAATAAACATTTAAAAATATAAGAAAAACCGAAGACAATATTTTTATTTATCAATTTTTAAAATTTAAAAATCGGAGGTACAGTATATCGCGTTACGCGTATTTGGGTTGCTTTCATGTAAATTAATTTACATAATTACTTATTTCAAAATTTTTTGACAGAAATTTTTCGCCGTACGCGTTGATTTAGGTTGGGCCCTAAGTTACAAAACATTTAAATTACAAAAGAGAACTTTTTTAAGAAAGTTTATTTTTTTTGTTTTTGCTTCCGTATGTTTCTTTCTGAATTAGTGAAGATTATGAAACATACTATATGTATTTTCAATAATTGTGAATATGAGGTATAATTGTGAATATTAGAATTAAACATTGTAGAATATGCTAATTTTTGAGCAGACTCTTCGAACTCTTTTGCTAGAATTTTACATGATGTTCCAGCTTCAAGCTTATGTATAGTGCTTTTTCTTCTAATGAAATTTTTTTTTTGTATTTTTGATACGTTATGTTTTTTTTTTTATATTAAAAAATAAATAAGAAAATACTAAATTCATCACGTGCCGTACGCTTTTATTTAGGTTGGAACGCAAGGAACAAATAATTTTTTTTAAGAAAGATAATTTTTTTAGTTTTGCAAACATATTGTTGGTATTTTCAATTATTTTGAATATATGTTTTAAAAAAAATTATTTTAAAAAAATATTATTTTAAAATATTTTATTTTTAAAATTTAATCGTAGCAACATAAGAAAAAACAATTACAATATTTTTATACGCTTTGTCAATTTTTAAATTTTAAAACTGCGAGGTATAGTACGTCGCGTATGCTTTCATGTAAATTTATTTACATAACAACTTATTTCAAAATTTTTTGACAGAAACTGAACGCCGTACATGCTGAATTTGGTTGATTCATAAGTAACAAATCATTTTTCTTAAGAAATATTATTTATCAGAAGTCGGTTTCTTATTTTACAAAAAACTTAACAAAAACCAACAACAATATACGATTTAAAAAAAAAAAAATTTTAAGCAAACGAAAACAAAGTACAGTACTTTTCGGTTATAACGACCATGATGGGATGCAAAATATTCGTCGTAATAAACGAATGTCGTTTTAAAAGAGTGCTGTGAATTTTGAAAAATTAGTATAAGACTATACATTTGCCAAAATTTTATTTGATGTGTCAGCCTCTAGCCTATGTATAGTGCTTTTTCTTCTAATGAAATTTTTTTTGTATTTTTGATGCGTTATTATTGTTTTTTTTATATTCAAAAATAAATAAAAAATACTAAATTAATCACCAAGCAACATAATTAGATATAATAATTTTAAATAAAAGAAATATCAATGTAATAAAAAACTTTCATTTTTAGGTAAAATTTAATTCTTTGGCAAGAAGTGTAAAGATTATTATAATTAAAATTGCACCGAGTTCGTTATAAATGAAAACTACTGTATAAACCAAATGTATTGCTTTCATTTCGAAAGAACTCATTTTTTTTCGTTCACTTTTTAAGATAAAGAAAAAACAAAAAAAAAAAAAAAAAAAAAATATTAAAAAAATTAAATCTCCTTGTTCATTGAACATATTTTGAACTTAACAAAAAAAAAAAGAAAGACATAAGTCGGCGCCTATAATATATAGTTTGATTGAGCTGCGAATACAACCGAAAATGCATTACTTTTACCCAGAAAGTCGGCGCATAATATTATAGTCATAAGCCTTAACTTTTAACAGTGTGACCGTTAAATTCAAAATTACGTTAAATTAAAGACAGGTTTTCACCTGAAAAAACGCAATATTCTTAAAAAAAAATATGATTGTCCTATGAAAACAAAAAAAACCTTTCTTTTGGTTGTTGTTTCATTAAAATTGGTTAAATAGTTTACCCAGAAAAAGGATGTTTATATTTGTATGGGAAAAAATAAGCCGATTAAATATTATGATGTAAATGAAAATAAAAAAAGTGATTCTGCATGCAGAACTGATAATGTTAATGATAATATTAATAAGAATAACACTAATGTTAAACCAAGTATTAATAATATTAGAGACACTAACAGTGATATAACTCATATAAAAAATGAAAATAATAACAAGGAAAATAATAATAATAGTAATAATAATAATAATATTAACCATAAAAGTGAAAAGACTAACAAAATTATGGTCAAATAAGAACACTATCCTTAAAAGTAATATAAAAATAAATAAAACTATTAATAATAATTCAAAAAGTAGCATTAAAAATGATAAAATTAACCAAAAAAATGATAATAATAATATTAATAATACAGGAAAAGTAGAAAATGATAGTACAAGTAAGATTAAAAACGATAGAATTCATCAAACCAATGATAATGTAAAAAGTAAAATTAAAAACGATAAAATTAACCCAAGCTATGATAAAAATACAGAAAAAAGAGAAAATGATAGTATTAGTAAGATAAAAAATGATACAATTAATCAAACCAATGATAATAGTAATAATTATGTAGAAATAAAAGACTCCAAATACCCAAACTGGAATAAAGGCGAAACAATAAATCCGCAGAACACAACTGAAAGAAAAATAGGTTACTCTGAATTCCAAGATGATAGCAAAAGTTTTGTTGATCCCATGTCACCCCCAATTGTAAGGCTTACAAAAAGAGCAATTGAAAATGGAGATAGTGTATATGTTCTTTCCAGATTAAGGGATTACAGAATATATAACAATGTGCGATTATATTAAGCATTTTTCCACGATCAAAATGATATTTGCTTTGATGGTATAACACAAACCAATATAAAGATTTTAATTAATCAAGAAGGACTACCAACTGACTATCCGGAACTTCGGAGAATATATGACAGATACCACGAAAACATAGGAATCTGCAATAAGGATGTTTCGAATGATCTAGCTACATATAGACGACATGTTTAAAACAAATATAGGGAAAATCTTCAAAAGACAAGAGAATCTTGGCAAAATTACCTGATCGGCAGATAATAATGGCAGAACAAGAAAATATAATGCAGATTGGTGATCTAAAGATATTGTATTTAAATATATGTAGCATTAGAAATAAAATACTGGAACTGGAAACATTAATTAATGAATATAAAGAAATAGACATAGTAATAATTACAGAGGTTTGGATTTATAATTATGAAAAAGATACCTAGAACATCCCCAATTATCAAGCAGTTTACAACTGTAGAAATAAAAAAAGAGGAGGTGGGACTGCCATTTGTATTAAAAATAATATCAGTTTCAATGAAATATGTAAAGATGAAAAATATAACTTTACTGTAATTGAAATCCTGAACTCAAAACCAAAATTAAAAATCGGTACATTTTATAAAGCTCCAGTGGAAAACAGCAACCTATTTATGGAGTTTCTTGAACCTAAACTGGTAGATAAGGCAAATCATATATTTTTTGCAGATACCAATCTAAATCTATTTGAGAACTCCAATATAATTATTAAGTATAAGGATATTATAGCAACTTCTGGATATAGCATAGTTAATAAAACGGAAAGTACAAGAAATACAACTAACTCTAGCACCTTAATTGATCACATAATAACAAACATAAATGGCAATTATGATGTTAATTATATAATAGAAAATAACTGCCTATCGGACCATCAATTGGCAATAGTAACTATTAAAGCAATTAACATTGAGAAGTTACCAATGAAAAAGTACAACATAAACAAAATCGATTAAAATCACATGCGTTCCATAGTAAAATACAAAATTGAAAATAATAATATACCAGAAATCGCAATCTTAGTAAAAATTATACAAGAAGCAAAAAGATTATGTACTAAGACAATACCGATGAGAACGAGAAATAATAGCTGGATAACACCTTTTATTCATGACAAGCTGAAAGTAAGAAAAGCATTATATATAATCGACATAAAAATGATCCGACCAATAGTGAAAAAAAGGCAAAATATATAAAAATGAAAAAAAAGGTAGAACAATTAATAAAAGAAGAAAAAAAAAATTATATTAATAGAAATATTGAAATAGCCGGGAGCGATTCTAGGAAATTATGGAAAATATTGAATAATTCTATAAAAAATACCAATGAAGATAAACTGAAAAATGTCAGTCATGTTATTAAAAGCAATGATGAAAAAACTAAAAATGATGATGAAACTGCAAATACTCTCAATAATTTTTTTACTGAAATAGGAGAACGTATTAAAAAAAACATTCTAAATACCAACGATTTTACTAACTGCTCACAAAATCTATTTAATAGCAATTCGTTGTTTCTTATTCCAGTTATAGAACCAGAAATCCATCAAATTATTATGAATTTAAATAAAAACGCAACTCCAGGATTGTATAAAATTACAGTGAGAGATCTACAACAGTTGGTCAATATTATAACCCCATGTGAAACTGATAAATGAAAGTTTTACTAATGGTATATTTCCTGCTTCGTTAAAAAAAGCATATTTAGTTCCTATTCAAAAAAGTGGGTCAAAAGAAGACTGTGGCAACTATAGACCAATTCTAAACTCAATTTCGAAAATATATGAAAAAGTTATTAAATTAAGAATAAGAAGTTTCATTAATAAAACAAGAGGCTTTGATGCTAATCAATATGGTTTCTTAGAAAAAAGTGGTACAGAATCAGCTATCGCAGCAACCTTGGAACATATTTACGATGCGTTGGATGACGGATTATATGTTGGCGCAGTTTTTATTGACTTTAACAAAAGCATTTGATATGGTAAGTCATTCCAGACTTATCAGATTGCTAGACAACTTAGGAATTCGAGGTAACAGTAATCTTTTACTAAAAAGTTATTTGACAAATAGAACCCAATGTGCTAAAGTTAATGAAGTATTAAGTGATGAACTAGTAATAAAAACAGGCGTACCACAAGGTTCATTACTGGGGCTGTTATTATACCTGCTGTATATAAAGGACTTACCTAAAAACAATATTAAGTCAAAGTACAACATTTATGCAGATGACATTAACCTTATAGCAAAAGCGAAAACATTAGAAGAGCTTCAAAATAGACTAAATGATGACTTAAAGATATATTGCAGTTGGTTGGACCAAAATGAATTATGTATAAATGCGAAAAAAACTAATTATATGATATTCAAAATGCAAAAAAAAACAAATGATAATATTACGCTTAAGGTAAAGGACACTATAATAGAACACATTGATAATGTTAAATACTTGGGAATGATAATTGATGAAAACTTAAGATGGGATAAACATATAAAAAGCATTAAAAAAAAATTATTCCTATAACAATGGCTGTCAGAAGAATGGGGAGTATTCCGAATTATGCTGCTAAGCTTATATATAATGGCCATATAATATCAAGAATTAGGTATAATATATGCAGTTGGAGTCATGGTTCATATTTTCATAAAAATCAAATGAGTGCGGTAATGAATAGAGCCCTCAAAACTTTATTTAATTTGAATATAAGAACCAGAACCAATAATTTATATAAAATAATTGATACACTGGATATTAACCAACTAATTTACTTTGCAAAATGTAAATACATGAACAATAATATTAAGTCAAAAGTAAAACTTCAAAATAGGGAGAATATTCATAATTATCTAACCAGAAACAGGAAAAATATCGAAATTCCTAAAGCCAAAACAACATTGAAGCTAAAAAGTCTAAAATGCAGCGCAATAAAACTTTTCAACTCGCTACCGGTAGAAATTAAAAACAGTCAAAATTTAAACATATTTAAAAGTAAACTTAGAAAATTTGTAAAAAACTTAGAAATTAATCTTTAAAATTTGAAAATTTAAAAAAAAAAAAATCTAGAAATTAGAAAAATTGTAAAAAATCTGAAGTTACTAAATGTTAGTTATAAACTGTAGTTTAAGAATTACTTAATTTCTTAAACATAATTTTATATATTATTGTAAAATTATCTGAAATTAAATATAAAAAAAATTGAAAAAAAAAAGAAAAAAAAGAAAAAGTATATCATATGAATTCAAATTTAATTGAAACATCACTTAAAAGTAGTAATCAAATACATAATTATCATACTAGATCAGCCTGTCACTTACGTTGTCCCATCTATACATTTGAATGGTTTAGAAGGAATTATGAAAACAGTTGTTAGATCGTATAATAATCTATCTAACTGCCCATGTAAAAAAATTATATAAATACCAGTTTAAAAAAAAATACAAGAATATGTTAATAGAAGAATATTAATTTTTACAAATTAAAAATAATTAACTGATAAAAAATAAAAAAAAAAAAAATTTATTGAATTTTTGATTTGAATTTTATTGATTTTTTCTCTTTTTTGTTGCTTTTTGTTTTATTTTTTATGTCTGAATAATTTACTGAATTTTTTTTATTACTTTGTGTTAATTTTTGATAAATTTTTGGTATATTTTTTTTCTTTTTGACATTATATTCTTAATTTTTTATATATTAACATTATAATTCTGAAATTATTTAAATTGTTTTGTTAACTATTATGAATTTGTAATATATACTCTATACGAGCCATTAAGCTCTATTGAGATAAATGAGATAAATAAAATAAATGCCAACTTGTTTTTATATTTTTTATTATTGTAGACAATCATGCAAATATATCAAGCATGATTGATTGTTCCATTATTTATTATTAAATAATAAATATTGATTATAAATTATTCTTTTCTTCCATGCAAATAGACTGCGGGAATAAAATACATTAAAATAAAAGATATGTTATTATATTTGGCGTTTGATTAACTCTGATTTTTATTTTCCTATCGATCAACCAAAATTTATATGAATCATTATCATTCACCATATTAACATTACAAATAAAAAAATGTAATTTGATCACTAAAATATTATATTTGTATCATGCAATGCAATACACTTGCTATCATACAAATTTGTAAACAGATGGTAACACTTAACCTAACAAAAAATTTAAATTTTATATTAAATAATAATTTGTATTTTCCGTCATTTATAGTTATGGAAATTATTTTGGGAACAGGTCAAGATATACTACACCATAAATTCTCATTTCCTCTAACTCCCAATTCAAATAGGAAAAGAGTATGTTTCTATCAACAGAATCAAAAGATTTCAAATGATCAATAGGTTTCATTTAATTTGGTTTTTTTTTTTTAGAAATAAGTTGGAATTGCTAATTAATGGTGAAAACAATATATTCAATATATTTGAAAGTATTATTTTAGAAAATAATCGAATCACCTACCGCATTTATTAAAACCACATTCTACCGAATTCACGTAATAAATTACAAAAGACACTGTTTCTGCGTTTATTAGTGTACTATCATAGAGTAAATATAATATAGGGTAATCAAGTAGAACCAAAATTTTGATCAACTTTTTATACCCTACACCTATAGAATAGGTAAAGGGGTATATTAACTTTGGTATGGTGTTTGTAACCACCTAAAGGAAGCGAGCTAGATATGGAAAAGTATATATATTTGTGATCAGCGTGACCGCCTTAGTCGATATAGCCATGTCCGTCCGTCCGTCCGGCCGTAGGCACGATAACTCAAAAAATAATGGAGATATCTTGATGAAATTTTACCTGTAGGTTACTAGGACTCAAAGTACGGCGGGGATTGCATATGGGCGAAATCGGCCCATGGGTTCGGATTTTGGACCTTTTAATCGATCGAAGGGCTAACGAACATATATAAAAAATCACGATAACTCAACAACTAATGACGCTATCTTCATCAAATTTGTGCTGTAGGTTACTAGTAATGAAACTACTTCGGGGATTGCGTAAGGTCGGGATTGGACCATGGGTTCGGAACCTAGAACTTTTTGATCGAATTTAGGCCAAACGAGCATAATTCCGAAACCAATGAAGATAGAACCTCCAAATTTGGTATCAGGGTGTCCCTTCCTATTATCTAAGTGTCTTGGGAATTTGGGCCCCATTGGAGTAGTGGGTCGGGGACCAGCCACACATATCCGAAGACCTTAAAGCATATCTTTAAAATTCATAAAGATAACAACTTGAAAAAATGTAGAAGCTTCCAATTTGCCACAAGGGTGTTCTTTACTATCTCTTGCGTGTTCCCTTAATTTGGGATCAATTGGAGAGGTGGTTCAGTACCCCTCTCAGACCTCCCATGTTTTAAAAGCTTATAATCGAAATTACTAAAAATAGTTACTTAAAATTAAGATAGACCGTTCAAATTGTGTACAAGGGTTAACTAGTACTATAAGTAAAGCGCGGGCTGTATAAGGGCGAAATCAGCCCATGGGTTCGGATTCTGGACCTTTTAGTCGGTGTCAGGGATAACGAACATATATTAAAAATCACAATAACTCAACAACTAATGAGGCTATCTTCATGAAATTTGTGCTGTAGGTTATTGGTAATGAAACTACGGCGGTGATTACGTACGGTGAGGATTGGACAATGGGTTCGGAACTGAGAACTTTTTGATCGAATTTAGGCCAAACTAGCGTAATTCCGAAACCAATGAAGATATAACCTCCATCCAACTTTGGTATCAGGGTGTCCCTTCCTATTGCGTAAGTGTCTTTGAAATTTGGGCCCCATTGGACTAGTGGGTCGGGGACCAGCCACTCAGTTCGGAGGACCTTAAAGCATATTTTCGAAATTAATAAAAATAGTAACTTGAAACAAATGTAGAAGCTTCAAATTTGGCCCAGGGTGTTCTTTACTATTTCTTCCGTGCCCTCCTAATTTGGGATCATTTGGAGTGGTGGTTCAGGACCTCTCTTAGACCCCCAAATGTGTAAAAGCTTATCATCGAAATTAATAAAACTAGTAACTTAAAATTAAGATAGAACGTTCCAATTGTATACAAGGGTTAACTAGTATTGAAAGTATGACGGGACTGCATATGGGCGAAATCGTACCATGGTTTCGGGTTCTGGAACCCTTGACAAGTTCAAGGACTAAAAAACATATATCTTAAAAACACTATAACTCAAAAAATAATGCCGGTATTTTGATGAAATTTAAACTCTAGGTTACTAGTAATGAAAGTACCATGCGAATTGGTTCTGGTCGTGTTTAATTTCAAAGCCAAAGAATATATTTCCTATGTCCTATGTGTCTCCGAAATCTAGACTAAATTGTAGTGGTTCAGCTATGTTCAAAGGTACTTGCTGCATTTATGTAAAATTTATTTGAATCTTTAAATGAATTATATGAAAAGGTCTAAATTTGTAAATGTATTTTAGAAATACATTTATTGCATATTTTGCGTTTATAAGCTTTTCTATTAGGTATATAAACTAACCATTTAAGATAATTGCAATTTTGAAAAATTTGGATTATTAAATATATTATGCTTTGATTATCTTTTTATCACAAAATTTAATAATTAGAATTTTTTCATTTTGTAATTGAATTGGAATAAATATATTTTCATTTATTTCAAGTTTGTTTGTTTTTTAATATTTTTAAATATATAAATTAGTAAGAATTTGTAAAATTTTTTAATAGATAGTGTAATTAGAAAATGTTTTTAGTATTTTTATAAAGTTAATTTGGTTAGCTATGTCTACGATCAAATTAATAACAGCTTTTATGGTGTTAAAATGACTTATGGATATGTCCTTAAATTTGAACCAAATAGGTGTAGGGTATTTCTAAGTCGGTTGCACCGACTGACTGTTTCTTTACTTGTTTCAATTTTGCTTTATCTAAATTACTAAAACAGTCACACAAATTAATCCAAAATATGTGTATACACAAATGATTTTTATTTGCTTTTTATTTCTTATTTCTTCTGTTTATATTCTATAAAAACCTATACTACAGTAATTATGTTGTTGTCTGAATGAGATAGTATTCAAGTAAAGTGATACTCCATATATTATATAGGTCCTATTTTTTTCTTCTTCATATTTTTATGATTGTTTAACTTGTACCCGTATGACTATTAGTCAAAAGGGTATACTAAATCTTCCATTACGTTTGTGACGCAGATAAGGAGGGGGGTAGATATTGACTTAAGTGTATGAATCGGATCAGAATCGAAAATAAATCGATTTAGCTATGTATGTTCGTCCGCACGATAACTCAAAAAATAAAAAAACTAGGATTTTGAAATTTTCACAAATTCGTTCGCAATAGCCGTCATCGTTATTTAAACCAAGCAATTTTGGTCTACGGGTTCGAGTACCTGCCATACATCTTTTTTTTATATGAGCATACTTATTAAAGCTCTGTACTTATTAAAGCTGGGTCTCTGAAATTTTGGCGAAAGTAGTTTAGTGTTGTGGCCAAAGTTTCTGCAAAATTTGGTTGGTCTTCTGCAGAGGGTTCGAGTAGCTGCATTACAACTTCTTTTATATGAGCATTACACTTTACCTAATAAAGCTGTATGTTTGAAATTTGGGAAAAAGTAATTAACCGGATGGTAAAATGTGTATATTATGATCATACGGATATCCCAGAGTTGACTAAGTCTACTCTACTACACTCTTCCTCGTTTTGTATTGTTTTGTTTTAAGATTTTTTTAATAGACTATTTATTTGTTGAATTGTTGATAAAGAGATAATGTGCTAATTTCCGTACTGAGGTACACCGTATAAAATTTTAAATACATTTATTTTAAGGGTTAATTGAAATTTTTTGATTTTTTTTTTCGAAAAATACATATTGAAAGAATAATTAAAAAGAACAAATTAAAACAAGTAAAAATATTCAACCGACTTAGAAATACCCTACACCTATTTGGTTCAAATTTAATGGGAAGTCCATTACTCATTTTAATACCATAAAAGCTTTTATTAGTTTGATCGTAAGACATGGCTAAAGTAAATTTGGTTACTTTATAATACTAAAAACATTTTCTAATTATTTTATCAATTCAAAAATATTAAAAATTCTTACTAATTTGTCTATTTAAAAATATTAAACAACAAAATAAACTTGAGATAAATGGATTCGTAAAATGCAATTACAAAATTACATATTTAAAACTTCTTCTCAAATTCAATAAAATTTTACACACATACAATACAGCAATTATTTCTCTTCAGGATTTTTAGCTGTAGCGCTTTTACTGTTGAATGATTTAGTACCCTTGATTAATTATTTAAATTTTAAATAATTTTTAAATTTATTCTCTTATTTTACTTATATTATGTTTTATATAATTAAACTCAAAGTTATTTGAAAGAAAAATTAATTTGTAATAATATAAATATAAAAGTTTATATAATTGCATGGTAATTTCATGTTAGTTGGAAACTTTCATGCTTTCATTAGCTCTTATCACAAAATTTAATAATCAAAATATGCAATATATATATTTCCAAAATACAATGACAAATTTAGAACTTTTCATATAATTAAATTAATTTTCATCAATAAAATATAGATATTATATCATATCAAAAAAAAATTAAGTTTTTAATTTATAAAATATAATACATAATATGTTTTATAGTAAAACTCTTAGCCTTTTAAAAATATAAAAGTGTTAAATAAGAACGGAAATAGGAAATAGGGTTTCAAATTTGATTTTTTTATCTTTAATTATTTCGAATATATTATGCTTTAAGGTCTTGGGAGTAGTGGGAGTTATTTCAATTCATCCAAAATTTCACGTACACAAAACAAACAAGAAGAAACACATGTGTCCCAAATATAAGGTTCTATCTTCTTTGGTTTCGAAATTATACAAGTTTGACCTGAATTCGATCAAAAGCTTCTAGAATATGAGCTCGGCAAGAACCAATTCCCATGGTACTTTCATTACTAGTAACCTAGAATAGAAATTTCATCGAAATAGCGTAATTAGTTTCTGAGTTATGGTGTTTTTAAGATATATGTTTGTTAGAACTTGAACTTTTCAACGGTTCCAGAATCCGAACCCATGGGCCGATTTCGACCATATGCAATTACCCGCCGTACTTTAAGTCCTAGTAACCTACAGTTAAAATTTCATCAAGATAGCTCCATTAGTTTTTGAGTTATCGTGCTTATGAACGGACGGACATGGCTATAATGACTCAGGAGGTCACGCTGATCACAAATATATATACTTTTCCATATCTAGCTCGCTTCCTTTAGGTGGTTACAAACACCATACCAAAGTTAATATACCCTTTTCTTATTTCATAGGTGTAGGGTATAAAAAGATGAAATGTGCAAAGAAATTTATAGTAAGTACATAGGTACATAAATACATAATATATTTAAGCTAGAAATATTAATATGAAAAAATAAAGAAAAGAAAACAATAAATATATACCTATAGTCAATCAATATTATATATATATAGTCTAAAGTAACCACAGGCAATAATTATAAATTAATGCAATATATATTTAAAAAATTTTAACTTTAAATTTTACATTTTACTTCCTAAACACTAAAAGTTACTTCCTAAACGCGTAAAAAGGGAAGTAAGTGTGCGCCTTTTACAATGACAATCAAAAACATTGAACAAAAAAAAAACAAAAATTGAAGCCCATCTTTACAAAAAAATATAAGAAACCAGAACTTTTTTAAAAAAATAGTCTTTGAAATTTGGGCCCCATTGGAGTAGTGGGTCGGGGACCAGCCATACATTTCTGAAGACCTTAAAGCATATCTTTAAAATTAATAAAGATAGCAACTTGAAAAAATGTAGAAGCTTCAAATTTGGCACAAGGCTGTTCTTTACTATCTCTTGCGTGTCCCCCTAATTTGGGATCAATTGAAGTGGTGGTTCAGTATCCGTCTTAGACCCCCCAATGTGTAAAAGGTTATCATCGAAGTTAATAAAACTAGTAACTTAAAATTAATATAGAATGTTCCAATTGTGTACAAGGGTTAACTAGTATTGAAAGTATGACGGGGACTAGATATGGGCGATATCGTACCATGGTTTCGGGTTCTGGAACCCTTGAAAAGTTCGAGGGCTAACAAACATATATCTTAAAAACGCCATAACTCAAAAAATAATGCCGCTATTTTGATGAAATTTAAACTCTAGGCTACTAGTAATGAAAGTACCACGGGAATTGGTTCTGGTCGAGTTTGGTCAATAAGTTCTGATTCTAGAAGCTTTTGATCGATTTGAGGCCGAACGAGTATAATTTCGAAGCCAAAGAATATATTTCCTATTTCCTATGTGTCCCCGAAATTTAGACTTAATTGTAGTGGTTCAGCTATGTTCAAAGGTACTTGCTGCATTTATGTAAAATTTATTTTTATATTTAAATGAATTATATGTAAAGTTCTAAATTTGTAATTGTATTTTAGAAATACATTTATTGCATATTTTGCGTTTATAAGCTTTTTCTATTAGGTATATAAACTAACCATTTAAAATAATTGCAATTTTGAAAAATTTGGATTATTAAATATATTATGCTTTGATTAGCTTTTTATCACAAAATTTAATAATTAGAATTTTTTCATTTTGTAATTGCATTGGAATAAATATATTTTCATTTATTTCAATTTTTTTTGTTTTTTAATATTTTTAAATAGATAAATTAGTAAGAATTTGTAATATTTTTTAATAGATAGTGTAATTAGAAAATGTTTTTAGTATTATAAAGGTAATTTGGTTAGCTATGTCTTACGATCAAATTAATAACAGCTGTTATGGTGTTAAAATGACTTATGGATATGTCCATAAATTTGAACCAAATAGGTTTAGGGTATTTCTAAGTCGGTTGCACTGACTGACTGCTTCTTTACTTGTTTTTACTATAAAGAGTGCATATACATAAGTACAAATAAAAGTATACATATTTTTATGTGTATGCTTTGCTGTTAAAAATATGCTAAAACAATCACACCAATGACCAATTTCCAGCTATTATTATAATAAAAAAATACAGTAATACACTCTTCCAAATACCCAAGTTTACTGAAAGGGTTTTTCAGAATTGAATAAAATTGCTTAAAAATTTTGTTCTACGTGAAATATATAAGTTGTTTAAATAATTAGCGTGCATAGGAAAGAATGTATACACTTGACTATTTGATATGTTTCTTACTTTGTTGCAAATAGAATGAAAGCTGATTAATCAAGATCTTAAAAGAAAAGAAAAGATTAATCAAGATCTTAATTAACAAAATTTTTCATTCATACGTACGAGTATTTACCCAGTTATTTTTATTCAAAATTTATCAAAATAAAAGTTCGATGTACCTACAAATGTATATTTGAATCACTTTGAAATTTTTGAAATACATTAATTTTTTAATTTTCGATAGGCTCTATAGTTGAGATTTGTGATATATATGAACAAAAATTTATTCAAGGCAAAAAATAATTTTGAAGAGGTTTTAAAAAAACTTTTTGAAATGCGTTAATAATTTAAAAAAGGTGTACTTATGTAGCGATATTTTATTTACACCAAACCAATGAATTTGCGTCGGCATTGTCGTTGTTTAGACATTACAATATCATATAATAGAATTTGTACCATATTTTGACGTTATTTTGAGTTATTTCGATTTTAATACAAATACAAAGATTAATACAAAGAGATTAATCGATATTAATACAAAGCCTGTAGCACTTAACATCATGCAAATATATTGGCCCACAGCTGTTAAATTCGATGATGAAATAAAAGAGTTATATCACCAAGTATCATATCTTCAAAAACAAACAAAACCACATGGGTTAACTACAATAATGGGAAATTCTAATTTTTATGCATCGCAAGAGTAGATGAAATATTTTAATACAGTTCGCTTAAGATCAAGACATTAAAGTTACCAATAAATGGTTTTTTTTACCATCCCGAAGGCTGTAGACCTGGAAATCACCCCAGGATAGCAGTGGAAATATTGTTCGCAATCAAATTAATTAAAATCTAGTCAACAATATCAGTATAGCAAAAGAAAATTGGTTAAAACAGAAATGCTTTAAAATTTAACAACTACAACACCTGCATTTTATGACTATAATTTACACTAAAAACTTCCACATTTCTTTATAAAAACGGTCAAATAATTACTGAAATTAATGAAAAAGAATCGGGAAGAATATATTAAGAAATCCTTTTGCGATTCGAAACATCCCCAGTACAATATCTAAGCTTCTACAAAAATCAAAAGAAAATATTCTCTAAATCAAAAAGCGGTTATGTCTGCCAAATATGTCAACCAAAAAATAGATTTGGCATAAATAAAAATATAATATATATAAAAGCTTATTTTAGCAAACAGCTCGTCCAACCATAAATTGGATTGATATTCAAAACATTTACAAGCTACTTTAGTGTTTAGTTTAAGAATAAATTGAAGGAAAAAGAAGTATAGGAAGTAAACAATTAACATGTTTGAAACATTAGAAACTGGACAGGCATCAGAAACATTAGCGATTAAATTCTTTCAGCAACGGATCGACACATCTGTCAGAACATCTTTGCCATATGACAGCTGACATTCAATTACGGATAGGAAATAATAGAAGATATAAAAAATAAATTTTTATAAAAATATAAACATATGCTAAATATTAACAAATAATTTAATTTAATAATATAACACAGATATAGAAATACTCTATAATCCAATATAAAAATATTTCACTACCATTTGTGAGCAAGACGAAGTAACTTCGTTTACTACACTTTTTGAAGCAGTTACTTCTCCATATGTGAATAAAATGGTTTAATCACGATTTGAAAACTTTACTCAACACAAAAATTAAAGTATTGCATAAATATATTAAAAACAAGTAAAAAACAGTCAGTCGGAGCAACCGACTTAGAAATACCCTACAATTATTTGGTTCACATTTAATGAGAAGTCCATATGTCATTTTAAAACCATAAAAGCTTTTATTAGTTTGATCGTAACAGATACCCAAATTAACTGTATAATACTAAAAACATCTTGTAATTATTTTATCAATTCAAAAATATTAAAAATTCTTACTAATTTATCTATATAAAAATATTAAAAAACAAAAAAACTTGAAAAAAATGTATTCTTAAAATGCAATTGCAAAATTACATATTCAAAACTTTTAATCTTATTCAAAAAAAATGTACACCTTGCAGCAATTACTTTTCTTCAGAATTATTAATTTTTGCTGTACAGCATTTACTGTTGAATAATTTAGTACACTTGATTAATTATTTCAATTTTAAATAATTTAAAATATATTCTTTTAATTTACTTATTTTTAAATTGAAATATAATTCAATTTTTAATATTTTAAGTCTTTTAAGTTGAAAAATTGTGGTTAGAATTAATTTATAGATTTTGAGGAATCTTATTTAGTTTTCTTTGAAAGTTTATGTGATCCAGATTACTGGTATGAAAAAGATTAATTTCAGATTGAAATATTGCGATCAGAGTTGATAAATTCTCATTTTTTATATTTATGATAGGGAATTTTGAGCACTTCCATTATAAATAAGTATTGCAATCATAATGCTGCTGTTATCTGTGTCACTAGATTTCATTAAAATCAAAGTTATTCAAAAAAAAACCATTAATTTGTTATAATATATACTCGTATAAACAAGGTAATATCATTCAATGCTTTTATTAGCTTATCACAAAATTTAATAATAGAAATTTTTTAAAATTGAAATTAATTTAAATTCTTAGTAAAGTAATATATGCAATAAATGTATTTCTAAAATACAATGACAAATTTAGTACTTTTCATACATGCACCAAGTACCTTTGAACACAATTTAAGTATCGTACGCAACTTCTGAATTATATATATATAATGGTAATAGTTCTAAGTAATATCTGATTATTAAAATAATATTTTAAAATAATAGTAAGTAAGTAACACGTTAAAAAAGACCGGAAATAGAAAAGAACCCTCTTGTTTTGCACATTTTATGAGAAGTCCATTTTCACCACCTTCATAGAACTGTGCTCCAAGTTAGCGTTTTGGTCCTTAAGTTTGTTAATTAGATATTCTTAACTACATTTATTTTTTTTAAAATTTTCAATTTTTGTTTTAATTTCAGGTGGCACCTTAGTTGAATAATCTCCATCTTATTTTTAACTTTATTTATTATTTTATCCCGTTCTTTTGTTTCGGTTTCAAAAAGCATCATTTAATTTTTTCTTTTTACCACATTTTTTATCTTTAAATTTACTGGATCCACTTGTTTAATTAAATCCATTTTAGATATTTGGCGTTTTTGTTTAAGTTTAATAACCACTGGTACACCTGTTTTTATTGGTTTTATTGCTTACACTAGAACTTTTTAAAATTTCAGCAAATGAAATATTTTGACCCATACATACGAGTATATTTTTTTGTTTTCATTGTTTAAAATTTTTATTCACTACAAAGTTCATTGTTCTTCAATATCGTATTTTTAAGACTGGTATTCATATTTTCACTCTCCGATTTAAAAACTTCCGTAAGTTGACAGATTTACTCAATTTCACTTTTTTGTTCTTTTTTTATTTGCTCTAACCTCTCTAAATATATTCCTTCGATAGCCTCTTGTTCACTTTTCTTTAATGCACACTCAAATTCAGCTTTGACTTCTTTTAGATAATCACTATTTTTTTTAACTGAGCATTATATGTTTTTAACCACCATATCTACATTTTCGATGTACAAAACACACTCATCACATATAAATTTGATATTCAGTGAATCCCATTTAACACTCTAATTGATGATTGGTCTAATCCTGAGAATTTACTTTAACTATGGTTTATCTTGTTACATACTCCAGCATACCTCACACCTGTTTCCCCTCTTATTATACCTTACCACTATGAAATAGGAAAAGGGTATATTAACTTTGGTATATTGTTTCTAACCACCTAAAGAAAGCGAGCTACATGTGGAAAAGTATACATATTTGTGATCAGCCTAACCTCCTAATTACATAAAGCCATGTCTGTCCGTCCGTGCGTAGACACGATAACTCAAAAACTAATGGAGTTATCTTCATGAAATTTTAACTGTAGGTTACTAATCCTTTAAGTACGACTGGATTGCATATGATCGAAATCGGCCCATGGGTTCGGATTCTGAACCTTTAAATCGTTCTAAGGACTAACGAACATACAAAATCATGATAACTCAACAACTAATGAGGCTCTCATCATGAAATTTGTGCTGTAGGTTACCAGTAATAAAAATATGGTAGGGATACGGCCGTGATCGAACCAAGGGTTCGGATCCTAGAACTTTTTGATCAAGCTTTGCCCAAATGAGCTTAGTTCCGAAATCAATAAAGATAGAACTTCCAAAATTTATATGAAGGTGTCTCCTCCTATTTCCTTAGTGTCTTTGAAATTCAGGACTAATTGGAGTAGTGGGTCGGGAACCATTTACACAACTCCGAAGACCTTAAAGCATATCTTCGAAATTAATAAAGATAATAGCTTTAAAACAAATGTTGAACCTTCAAATTTGGCACAAACGTCCTCTTCACTATTTTCTGCATTTTTTTAATAATTTATGATCAATTAGAGTGGTGGTTCAGATACCTCAGATACCTCCCAAGGATTTAAAGCTTATCAAAAATAATAAAATTAGTAACTTAAAATTAAGATAGAACGTTCCAATAGTACAGAAGGGTTAAATGGTATTGAAAGTTTGGCGGGGAGTGCACATGCGCGAAATCAGACCATGGGTTCGGGTTCTAGAACCTTTGATCAGTTCAAAGGCTAACGAACATATATTCAAAAAATATAGAATTTCAGCTCTAGGTTATTGTAACTTGTAACTTGAAATAAATATAGAAGCTTTAAATTTGGTACAACGGTGTTTTTTCCTATTTTCTTTGTGCCCCGAAATTTAGACTTAATTGTAGTGGTGGTTCAGATGCCTTAAATTTCAAGCTAAAAATTTAAAAGTGCTAAATATAATGCTGTAATAGAACTTGATAAAGAATATTTCCGAAAAGTGATTGGAAATTAAAAGGTATCGATAGGATGGGAGCGTTGTAAAATTTTCGATGATTTGAGATTTCTACGATGCTAAAAATGTAAGGGGCTAATTCACAAAGCTGTAAATTGAACCAAAGAGGAAACGTGCAACAAATGCCATTAAAATCAGAAATGTAAAGAGTGTGATAAAGATGAAGTTAACAAATGAAATAATTGTTTAAAAGATAATGAAACACTAAAGCTTGTTTTAAACGTTGATCATAAAATGCTGATACCAGCAGCGTAACGTCGTTAGTATATCCAACCAAAATCGACTCACCCGGCATGTCTTACCTCAACAGACTGTCGTATGTGGTATTCCAGAGGTCGGCGCCGAGTATCGAACCTTGCGCTGCACCTCCAGTCACGGTAATACTCCTTTGACTTTGACTCCTTTGACAAAATATGTAATAAGTGTATTAGAACTTTTAGAACTTTTCATCTAATTCATTTAAATATAAAAATAAATTTTACATACATGCAGCAAGTACCTCTGAACACAACTGAAGTATCGTATACAATTTCTTAATTATATATTACCTATGGTAATAATTCAATAAAATATATTATCTAATGAAAATTAAATACAAAAAATTTAACCGTTTATTAAAAAAATATTTTCTTTTTAATTTATAAAATATAATACAACAATATGTTTTATGGTAAAATTCTTAGCCTTTTCAAAAAATAAATGTGTCAAATGAAAACAAACATAGGAAAGAAACCTCGTGAATCAAATTTAAAGTTTATATTTTCATGAATTCAAAGATAAGCTGTGTAATTTTGGAATTTCTTAGGAGGCACCACCACTACAATTAAGCCTAAATTTCGGGGACAAAAAGGAAATCGGAAAAACACCGTTGTACCAAATTTAAAGCTTCTATATTTATTTAAAGTTACTATCTTTATTAATTTCGAATACATGCTTTAAGGCCTTGAGGGTAGGAGGAGGGTAGTAAGCAAACCACTATTCCATTTCATTCTAAATTTTACGGACACAAAGCAAATAGGAAAAAACACTTGTGTCCCAAATCTTAAGGTTCTATCTTTTTGGTTTAGAAATTGTAATCGTCGGTCTACTTTCAATACTAGTTAACCCTTTTACACAATTACAACGTTCTATCTTAATTTTGAGTTACTATTTTTATTAATTTCGATGGTAAGCTTTTAAACCTTGGGAGGTCTAGGAGAGGTACCTGAACCACACTCCAATTGATCATAAATTAAGGTAACACGTAGGAAAAAGTAAAGAATTCCCTTGTGCCTATATCTGTTTGAAATCGCTATCTTTATAATTTTCGAAGATATGCTTCAAGGTCTCTTGAACTGTGTGGATGGTCCCAGACCTCCTACTCCAATTGGTTCCAAATTTCGAGGACGCTAAGGCAATAGGAAGAGCCTCCCTGACACCAAATTTGAAAGTTCTATTCTCTTTGGTTTCTGAATTATGCTCGTTTGGCCTAAATTCGATCAAAAAGTTCTAGGATTCGTTGTTGAGTTATGCTATATTTTTTTATATATTCGTTAGCCCTTAGAACAATTAGAAGGTCAGGAATCCGAACCCATGGGCCGATTTGTATGCCATTCCCGCCGTACTTTAAGTCCTCGTAACCTACAGTTAAAATTTCAGCAAGATGCTCTATTAGTTTTTGAGTTATCGTGTCTACGGACGGACGGACATGACTATATCGATTCAGGGGTCACGCTTATCACAAATATAGATACTTTTCCATATAGAGCTCTGGTTACAAATACCATTCCAAAATGAATGTACCATTTTCCTACTTCATAGGTGTAGGGTATAATAAATACGAATCTTATTTCAATTTTAATCGCTTGTATAACTCTTACAAATCGATTCTTCTTTCTTCTTTTTGATTTTTAGAAAAGCTACTTTAACTACACTGCGTCGAATCAACGTTATAATTTTAACCAAAATATGAAGTTTGTAATTTCTTAAAGAAAATTCGCTAAATATCCGGATTATATATCTTTTGAAGGGCAAACCTCAAACAATTCTCATACTGTTGCTGCCTTTTTAAAAATTCATTTTCTAGTGCGTACAATGAATGCAAACATCTTTTATTAAACCTATTTATAAAAAATTATCGACCTACATTGCGAAATTGGTAAATTATTTCAATTGATATCATATTCATCAATATTGTGTAAATTTAATTTAATAAAAATTTTGAATTATTTCTTTATTTTATTCCCACAATATTTTGCTGTTGTTTGTTGTTGTGCCCAATTTGAAAGTTCTGTCTTTATTGGTTTCGAAGATATGCTGGTTTGTCGTTAGTTGTATTGGAAGCTTATTCACTCAATGGTGCAACCTCGCCCAGTTGCAATCCCCATCTTACTTTAATCAAAAGTCATTAATCATTATAGTTTTCATCGATATAGCATCATTATTTTTTGAGTTATTGTGTTTACGGAAAAACGGGTGGACTTTCATCGTTAAATCACTTAGGAGGTGATGCTGAACAAAATTATATATACCTTTCGATATTTAGTATTCTTCATTGTGGTGGTAACAAAGACTGTATCTAAGGTTTTATACTCTTCCGCATATAGTAAGTATAGGCTTTATTAATAATATAAAGATTATTTATAATTTTTTTTGGATTTAACGAGAGTTTATTAATTAAATTTATACTAATTTTGTACCAAATTAATTGTTTTTTTGTATACTTAAATGTTCAGCCTTTAATCAAACAGTTGAAGTAAGGTGTAAACAATTCTGTGAAAATCAAAAGTTTTATGCTTTTCAAAAAGAACAGTTTTTTCTTAAACATTGTGTACCTACCTTAATTTATTTGTTTATTCTTCTTAAAAATTGTTTAAGAAAAAACTAAGCAATATGAATCTTATTGACTTCTAAAAGAAACAAAACATTTAAAAAAATGTTTTTCTCATTAACTTTAAAATTAGAGCATTTTCTACTTCTACAAATTGCTTTTTTTAATAAGTATAAAGTTTTCAAATTAACTTGAAGATAATAATTAAAGCACATATAACTTGTTTTTAATAAAATTTAAAAATTCCTATATTCCTCTTTGTTTTGTACTCTAAATCTTTATGATTTTCACAAGGACATGTTCATTTTACTTCAAATTATCTTCATAAAAGTGCATCTTAAATAAAAATAATTGTAGGAAAAGTTGAACTCATACCAAAGAAAAGGAATGGAAACTATTTTTATCAAAGAAATTCACCCTCACGGACCAGCTTACATTGCAGGGTTACAAACAGGTGATCGAATTTTAATGGTGAATAATATATCAGTTGCAGGTATATCGTACAGTACAATTGTGTCTATGATAAAACAAACTCCAACGCTATTAAAATTACAAGTTGTACCAAAAGAATGTGATATATTACAAATGGTAAATATTCAATATAATAATAATATATTTATTCTAATTTTTATATTTCATTATTTTTGTTACTTGTTGAAATTAAAACTTTCAATTGATTTATGACTGCAACATCTATTTAATCAAGTGGTATCAAAACACATACTACATACGATATAACTTAAGGTGGAGAGAGTGGTTCCTCCAAATTTAGTTAAATTTTTTGGGACAGAAACACCCTTGTACCAACTGATATATTATTATTTTCAGCATTGATAGGCATGAATTTGGTTTTCACGGCTTTAACATTTTATGCGGGTTCATGAATTTTTACCATTTCCATATCTCGATTTATACTATGTTTCAACGTCTGAAAATCATTTTCGTTTTATTTTATCACCAAATCATCAGCAAATGGTTTACAATTATCGAAGTAGCTCTTGAATCTCTACCCATGATCTCATATTGGTATAGAATTCTAAATAATGTTTTTCGGTCTATCGAATAAAAGTTTCCGTAAGGCCAAAGAACCCAAGCGCAAAATTGTTACCCTTACTGATGGAGCTTTGGCGATGGAGCAGTTGTATTTGAGTATTTTATAAAACCATACTGCAACTCACTGCTGAAATAATTATATATATCAGATATCCCGATAGCATTAATTTAGATTTCAATTATTTTGCCAAAATTAGTTGCTATTGAAATTGGTCTGTATTTATTTATGTCAGATTTGTTTCCTTTCTTATAAAAAGATACCACTTTACTGATTTTAAGAATTTCCGCCATTATTCCGTGCTAACTAGATGAATTGATCAATAATTTAATTGGTTAGATTGCACTACTCTACTAATAAAGTGCTCTTGGCTCGAAGAATTTGTTGAATTAAGGTTTTCGATTTTTAGACTGCAGTTGATTTATTTTTCATGCAAAATGTTCATATGTGCAACATGATTTTTGTATCAATAATTTTTGTTCTTAATTAATTGGATACATTCACGATCAATCCATTTTTTACTAAATCTAATTGATTTCGTACATTTCTTTTTAGCACATTTTCAAAAAATTTTGTAAGAATGGGCCTATATAGCTTCACTCTAACTAAACTCTACGCTTCCGTTTAAAATAGAGTAAAGATATTTTAACCACGGGTAGGAATTGCAAAAACGATAATTTCGTAGTTTAGCCCATTAGCCCCCCAAAGTTGGAAAATGCCCTATATGAAATTGGTAAAACAAGATTTCTGGTAGCTATATTTTCAATCTAAAAAAGGTAAAAGAGGCTTTACAAAAATACATTGCTAAAATGTAAAGGGTTACCATACGGTACTAAAACTCAATTTTTGCAAAATTTTTGGCCCACATATCTTCTACACGGTTAAAGCTAGGGTCTTGAAATTTTAGGAGAAGTTAGATCCCTAGAAATTAGTAGGAATCGGTTAACAAACTTTTTTTTTGTCACGTACCCTGTTTAGGAGCTATAAGAGGTCGACAATTGAAATTTTGCTATTATTAAACGGGACATGTCAGAAGTCCCAATGACATTTGTCTCAGTGTTAATGCCATTTTTTAATGGGATTTTTGTGTCACTAAAATGAGTTAAAAGTCCCATTAAAATATTAAATAATTTTTCAAACAAAAATCAAAATTTACCATATAGATATACTATAAATGGGATGGTGTTACAATTGCAAAAAAAAAATTCAAAGTTACAAAATTCCATAGAAAAATATTTATATAAGACAAATAATTGGCAGGAAGGATTTTAGAGTTGGTTTCAAAATCAGGTTTTCAACAATTTGTTTAATCATTTTGAAATTAAAAACCAACACGTTGATTACTTATAAAGAAAACAATATTAATTGTACTTTTAAACAAAAATTTGTTTCCGAAAAAAAATAAACAAAATTATTAAATTATAAAATATTTTTCATTACAAAAACTAAATTGGGACTTCTGACCGGGCTTCTTTAAATTGAAGAAATAGACTCTTAGTTTTAACCATTTTTGCTTAGATAATAAAGTTCTAAGTAAATTTCCAAATTTTGGTGGAGTTCACAATTGATTTCCCAGAACTTATAAAAATGGAAAGGTGCTGGTAGGAAGGTGAAGGACTGGAATGATTCGAGAATCTTCATAAGTTTGCTTAGCGAACCTTCCCCATTAAAGGGCTATTACGATTTTAAAATTAAGACTTATGTTTTTATAAAACAATAACTTATTCACCAGTATATGTTTTTCCAAAATAAAATGAACATTGAAGTTCCAACATTATATTTCGCAATTGTTAACAGGTTTTCTATTGGTTTCGCTTTTATTTGTAATCAATAAATCGATGAAATAATGAAATTATAATACTATCATTTATTTTTATACATATTTTTATAAAAATAAATGATAAAATACTCAGTAAAAAACCCTGTATAATATTGAAAATATGCTTTTCAAAACCCTTGGTATTTTCATCAATTGTTTCAAATGATTTCTTTTATATATTTTTGCATGCTGTCTACTATTTTTACAAATTGTGTCGCTAACACTTGACGATGTGAGAATATTTAATTTGACAGTTGTCTTTTAATATTTTTTTGAGCTTCATAATTAAAGTATATATAATTAATTTATTAAAAAAAAACAATACAAATGTTATATTTAACTTTTAAGATTATTTACTTTTCATTTTTATACCTTTATTTTTTGACATTTATGATAATTTAGTTATATATTAGTCAGTGCCGGCGCTAAGCATTTTGTCACCCGGTGCACTTTTCTAAAACGCCGCCCTAAAAAATCAATTTCCACATCACCCATGAGGTAGGATTATCGATGCATTTTTTTTATAGAAGTAGTCCCACGGAGGTATAATCCTCTTTAAAAAATAAGTTAATTTAAAAAAGAAAATAGTTTTAGATTGAAAATAAAAAATTTAGTTAGAAGAAATAGCGCTTTACTTGAATGAAAGAAATTTAATTCAAAAGGAAAACCCGAGGAAAAACTATATATCACATAATTTAATAACTTTAATAAAACGAAAATATTAAAAATTAATTCTTCGCGCTTTTATATTGGCAAAATCGTTAACTAAATCGTTGTAGTCCAAATTTTCAAGAAGTTCTTTTTCAATAGATATAGTTGCTAATCCTACTAATCTGTCTTGAGTCATTGTAGTTCTCAAATAATTTTTAATAATTTTTAATTTTGAAAAGCTACGTTCCGCAGAAGCTACTGTAACGGGTATTGTCAATAAAATTTTTAGAGCAATAACAAGGTTGGGAAATAATGTTTCTAATTTTTTATCAAAAATAAAGTTTAAAGTTTCAAGAGGGGATGAAGGTGGTTTTTCGAAAACCAAAGTAGGAAATATTTTAATAACAAACATTCATAAAATAAAAGTATTTATATTTTGGACAATCCACTATTGTCTTTAAAAGTAAAATTTATGATTATTATGACTGTGAGGTTTGTATGGTTCAATATATATACAATATACCGACAGACAAACTTTATAATTAATTAAGTGTTTTGCACGTAAACGTTATGTACTTAACCGTTTTTTACTGTATATAAAAATCAAGATTTAAATTAATATTAAAATTAAATGGTTTTGAAAATCAGTAGAAGAAAAAGATTTAATTAATAATTAATTGGTCCGTAAAAAATTTTTTTCATTTATTTCTTTTAAAAAAACCTATTCTACAAGATAAGATTGTTTTTATTTTTATAGACAAACATAATTGTTACAAAGTTTGTATTTTTCGTATAATTCATAATTTCAACCACACTATACATAAATCTCATACTTCATGGCCATGGTCATAAATTTTATTTTCTAAAACAAAATTGGATTGTCCAAAATATAAATAGGTAGAAGTACATTTACTTTATGCATGTAATATACATAGATATATATTTTATTGACGACCATTGAAAAAACTGCTTTAAAAATTGAGAAAAAACAAGTGCACATATTCAAAATTTCATTATTTTACATTATACAACATTACAATACAATACTACTTTACAATTTTTTATTCAATACGATGAGAAATAAAGAGTTAATAAAATAACATATAAATATATGTTATTTTATTAACTCTTTATTTCTCTACTACATAGACATACAGAAATAATTTTATAAGAGAAAAAATTATTAAGTATTTATAATATATAAATCAAATGCAAATCAATGTAAAAGAAAAATTTAAGAGAAAGTTTTTTATTTCTTATTCTCTTTGGCTCTTCTATTTCTATTTTCTATATACCTAGGTGAATAGTTTAAGGAACAGTCAAAAATAATTGAACATTAAATAAAAAAATGTGGTTTTGTACCGAAAAACATTTTTTTTGTTTTATATGATTTTGCTTATGTATATGGAGCACTTTTTTAAATTGTGCAGAAGGTAGAAGGCAGAACAAAAGCTATTTAAACTATTTGATTGTATTGAAAGAAGACTAATAAAGAGAATTTAATTTACTTTCTTATTGTCTCTTCTATTTCTTTTTTCTTTAATATATAAATAATTTAAGGAACAGTCAAAAATAATTGAACCTTAAATAAAAAAAATGCAGTACAAAACCGAAAAACATTTTTTTGTTTTATATGATTTTGCTTATGTATATGGAGCACTTTTTTAAACTGTGCCTGTGCATAAGGTATATTTAAATTTTAAACTATTTGATTTTATTGAAAGAAAACTAAAAAAGAGAATTGAATTTATTTTCTTATGGTCTCTTCTATTTCTTTTTTTTAATAGATAAATAATTTAAGGAACAATAAAAAATGATTGAACCTTAAATAAAAAAATGTATAGGAAAAACCGAAAAACATTTTTATTTTGCTTTATATGATTTTGTTTATGTGTATGGAGCATATTTTTAAATTGTTATTTTAACTAAGTAGAATCAAAGCAAGAAGAACTTAAACAGTAGGTACCTATAAAATGAATGATAAAATAAAATATATCTGATTTGAGTTAAGAAGAATTAATTTGAACAGAATTTGAAAGAATTAATTCAAAGGAATAATTTTAATTTTTAAATTTTGGTATGTAAATTTATTAATTATTTTCAAAAAAAAAAAAAAATTATTTTAGGTCGGTAGGTACATAATTTTTACAATAAATTTGGCGCCCCTAAAATTCTGGCGCCCGGTTTTACTGTGCCATCTGTGCATATGGAAGCGCCGGCCCTGATATTAGTAGGTATTTTAGTAGTATACAGTGGTCTTTGTCTGAGGCTCCGACGCAGGTTTTTGTTTAGGCATTATAATTTTAAATTTATTATTAATTTTGGTTGTACAAAAACTAAAGATTCCAATCATTATTAGTACAAAAACTTCGATTGATATTAATATACCAACAGTAAATTATAAGTAGGATTTTTAGTTTTTATTTCCTTAATTTTTCTTTCCTAGGATTTTGTATTTATTTACTTTGTAAAATGGAAATATATTTTTATCATAAATTTTTTGGATTTCAATTGTAAATATGTACTTTGTTTTGTATAATAATTGTTTGAATCACAAAAAATAAACAAAAACCTTATTTCAGTTTAGAATTCAAATTTATCAATGATTATATTTTACTTAAAATTACATCTTTAAATACAATTTTATTTTTCATAGTTATTATACATTATGCAACGAAATTAGCTGACACAACCAATGTAGGTCAGTACAATGACTTTAAAGGTATATTATTAAGTTAAGTTCAATTAAATTATATTACAAAGAAATGTGCATCATAAGAAAAAATGTACGTTAAACAATTATGAAATAAATAATACTAAAATTAGTTCTAAAGTTGTTATATATATAAATGTTAAGTTTATAATGTTAAAAACTTATGTTCTGCGAACATTTTCCCCCCGAAATGAATTAGTAATTAAATGGATGTTCACAAGTGGTTGACGCTGTATTGCTTTCTGTAGGTGGTACTGCAGGTTTTGAATTGGTTTTTGCATCAATTGAGATTTGTGGTGTAGATAATATAATTCGTTTATAGCGTCTAAAGAAACCATAAATGGCGATTCCACTTAATAATAAAAGAGTTATGTATGCCATTGCATAATGATGAACATCATGTGTATTTATATTTCTTGCTGCTGCTATTTCATCTGTGCCTCTATTTTAGCATGTATTGATTGAATATCAGCTGAAGTTATTTCTTCCTCCAAAATTGTCAAATGGTTTGAACTTCCATTCTTGTTGTTGGTACTATTGAAATAATTTACTAAAACGTTTTAAGGTATTTCTGCTACTATCAAAAAAGATGAAGTTATGTTTCCTGTAAATTTTTGAGTAGATGTTATGAACATACTTGAATGTGTAAATGTACAGGCCGGTTTTAACCAAAGAATCCCATTTCCATTTAAAGCTACTTTTTCTGAATGACTATCACATGTTAAGTCAGATATATTTTTCTTATCTAACGTGTAAATCCAAGATTACTTGTATGCATTTTTATCCATCTTATGTTTATTGAATATTTTTATTCTTTTAAATGATGCTGCAATTGCACAATAATCGACTTGCAATGATCTTCGAATTCAACGTCAACTGCAAGTTTGTTACATAATTCCCTTAAGTAAGTTATAGATTTTACTAACATGTCGTTTTGATACTTGTACAAAGATAAATTAAAATGTACAATTAAATTCCATTCACTATTGTAGATATTTGTTTTTGCAATATTTTCAAAATAAATGCCTTGTTCATTTCCAAATTGAGTATTCCCATAGAATTCCGATTGATTGCTTGCTAGAGCCATTGTAAAGAAAAAACTAAAAATAATTGTTAATATGCTCTGACATGTTAATTTGTAAGTAGATGATTTAGTTTTCTTATGGTTGCTCTTTTTGGTAGAATGCGTATGCTTTCTTTTGACGGATGAATGAGATTTTTCATCTTTATTGCCATGTATTTCTGGGATACTATTATTAGTAAAATTAAGTGATTTTGGATTTCTATTTTTGATTTCATCATAGTTGAAATTATCGTCGTTGTCTATAATTGGCAACAGCGATAGCTTAGTTATAGGGTGTTTTAATATTGAAGTTTTTGTTTTTAAAGTAGCAACTCTAACAAGACCATTATCATCACAGCTTGTCTCAATAATTTTTCCCAAAGCCCATCTGGTTGGTGGGCAGTTATCCTCCTTTATTAGCACTATGTTTCCAACCCTTAAATTTCGTTGTTGTTGTGTCTATTTTGGTCTTTGCTGTAATCTGGACAAGTATTCTTTAGACCATCTTTTCCAAAACTTCTGGTGTAAATGATCTAACAGCTGCCATCTAGTTAATATATTAGGATTCTCATTTACCACATTTTCCTCAGGAACTGTTAATAATGGTGCTCCTATTATAAACGAATTTTCTACTTTATCAGCAGTTAATGTTCTGGCTTTGCGGTTTTTTGGACTGTATCTTAAATTTTTACAAAAACGAATACAATAAGCTACAACACGTTTTAATTTTGTTAAGGATGAAGAGTTATGAAGTAAATGTTCAATCAAAGAGTTGTCTACTTCTGTTTTAACAATGTTAACTGCAAATTTGGTTTTAATCTCTAAATTATTATTGCTTATTGGAGTTTTGGACGCCTTGAATTCATTTTGTTTTAACCATGTGGGACCTTCCAACCAAAGATTATTATTTTCTAGTTTCGATGGATAAATTCCACGTGACGCTGAATCAGCTGGATTACTTGATGAATTTACATGGTACCAATTTTCAGGACCAATTATAGCTTGAATTTCCGCTACGTGATTTCCAACAAATGTTTTCCAACGGTGTGGAGCCGCTCGCAACCATGATAATACAATAGTTGAGTCTGTCCAGGCAAAATTTTCAATGTTTTGTATGTCCAATGCATTCTTAACTTCCTTCATTAGTCTTGCTCCGCTTAATTCTAAACGTGGTAATGAAAGTTGAGATCTCAGCGGTGCTATCTTTGTTTTTGAAGCGATGAGTGTGACAGTAATATTGCCTACGGTTGTTATTGTTCTGAGATATACAACCGCACCATAGGCCTTTTCAGATGCATCAGAAAATCCATGAAGTTGGCAAACTTTGGTGTCATTTCCGTAATCGATCCATCTACAGATTTCTATTTTCTTCAATAAGTGCAGTTCTTCCTTGATTTGTAGCCATTCTTTCAAAATGTTGTTAGATAGTGGTTGATCCCAGTCAGTCCCTTCTAACCATATTTGTTGAAATAATAATTTAATTTTTATTATTATTGGGGATAGCATTCCAATTGGATCAAAAATACGAGCCGCCTCTGATAATATAGAAGGTTTTGTAAACAGTTCCGATTTTATCTTAGTATTTATATTGAATTTTAATTTGTCAGTTTTTTTTTGTATTCCTAATGCTTTAACAGCTTCTCCGTCATCAAAAGTTTTGTTATTTGCACTGTCTCTTAATTCCGATGGTATTTGTTTCAACAAGCGACCATCACTGCAATTCCATTTACGTAAATTAAAACCTCCAGCTTTTAACAAATTTATTAACTGGGTGCATTTTAAATTTGCTTCTTCGTAGGTATATGCTCCCGAAACCACATCATCCATATAAGTATCCTTAAAAATAGCTTTAGAAGCCAAAGGATATAAGTGTCCATCATCTGCAACTAATTGACGTAACGTTCTTATTGCTAAGAAAGGCGCAGGTCCAGTCCCATAAGTGACTGTTGCTAGCTTGTACTCTTTAATGGGTTCGTTAGGTGATTTTCTCCAAAGTATTCTTTCGAAATCTTGATCGCGGTTGTCTATTCGAATTTGACGGTACATTTTCTCGATATCTGCTGTAAATACTACCTTATATTTTTGCCATCGTATTAGTATTTCTGTTATATTTTGCTGCAAGTTTTCTCTAATCATTGTTACGTCATTTAGGCTTTTAGATGAATTTCTTTTTGCAGAGGCGTCAAAAACTACTCTCAATTTTGAGGTTCTATCGTGCTTAAAAACGGCATGATGTGGTAGGTAGTATTTACTTTCCACTGTTTCTTGAGCTGGAACTATATGACCTAATTGAATATACTCTATTATGAAATCTTTGTACATAGTTTCCAATAATTTATTCGTCTTAAATTTTCTCTCAAGTTGAAACAATCTAGCAAGCGCTAGTTCTCGTCCAAGTTAAAATGTTCGCGAAACGGTAATCGCACAACATATCTTCCATCTTTTTGGCGTTGACAAGTAGATTTGAAATTAACTTCGCATTCCATTTCTTCAGCTGTTGTAGCTCTTTCAGGTAGAAGCTTTTCAGTTTCCCAAAATTTGGTTAGCTCCTGGCTTAGGTCGACTTCGCCAATAAAACAATTAATAGTATTTTCTGGTAATTCGTTTTTATTTCACCTGATAAAATGTAGCCAAACTTGGTTTTCTGTGCTATTAGAGTACCTGGTACCATATTGCTTTGATGATACGGCCTTTAATGATTTTTATGTAAATTCGTTGACTTGTTGATGAGAATGCTCTTTTGTTGTATTGCTGTCTTGAAGTAAACGCCTTTAGTTGTGACTGTTTGCTTATTAACAGATACCTAGAAAAAACTTCCTGTAGACATTAGTTCTACAAGATTACCTTTTTTTTAATTTTAATTTATCTCTATAGACACTGGTTCTATAGATATAATTGCAAACGCTCGTTTTACAATTAAATTTGCATGAAAAAGCTTAAGACACTTGTTCTAAAGTTTTTTCTTTTTGATTCAAATTCTAAAGACACTTGTTCTATAGAATCCGGCTCGAAGGACCAATGTTTGAATCACAAAAAATAAACCAAAACCTTATTTCAGTTTAGAATTCAAATTTATTAATGATTATATTTTACTTTAAATAACGTCTTTACATACAATTTTATTTTCCATAATTATTATACATTATGCACCGAAATTAGCTGACACAACAAATATTTAATTTACTTTACTGACCAATGTAGGTCAGTACAATGACTTTAAAGGTATTTTATTAAGTTAAGTTCAATTACATTATATTACAAAGAAATGTGCATCATAAGCAAAAATGTACGTTAAACAATTATGAAATAAACAATACTAAAATTAGTTCTAAAGTTGTTATATATATAAATGTTAAGTTTATAATGTTAAAAACTTATGTTCTGCGAACAATAATTTTACTATTTCTAAATAACTTTAAATTTTTATTACAATTTTTTTAAAAGTTGTTAGTGTTATTAAATTTTTTTATTACAAGAGTATTTCCTTAGTTATTTCTTTTAAATTTTGCATTTACCTTCTTTAGAATTTTGTATGTGATTCAAGTATTCATCTCTTGCTTGTTTGTTTTTAGCACATTTTCAAAAAATTTTGTAAAAATGTGCCTATATAGCTTCACTCTGTCCGTCCGTCTGTCCGTCTGTCCGTCTGTCCGTATGTTTACAACAACTTTTACACCGTTTGAAATAGAGTAAACAAATTTTAACCATGGGTAGTTTTTGCAAAAAAAATAATTTCGTAGAAGAATTTTTTTCTGTAGCCCCACCTGTTACGGGACTACAGCCCCCCAAAGTTGGAAAAAGTCCCATATTTAAATTGTTATAACAAGAGTTCTGTTAGATATATTTTCAATCTGAAGACGGCAAATGATAGCTGATTTCATGAACTTTAAAAATATTAAATAGAAGGAAAATGTTTACGGTTACCATACGGTACTAAAATTTAACATTACACAAAACTCAATTTTTGCAAAATTTTTGGCCACACATATCTTCTGAACGGTTCAAGCTACGGTCTTGAAATTAGATACGCGTTAGATACTTGGGAGAAGTTAGATACTCAGAAATTAGTAGACGTCGGTTAACAAAATGTTTTTGTCAAGCCCTCTGTTTAGGAGCTATAAGGGCTCGAAAACTGAAATTATATTTTTAAACACCTGTAACTTGAATACCTGTTCAAATTTTTTTTTAAGTGATACACAAAATTCAAAGCTCTATAATTATATTTCAACATGGTCAAAGTTTTTCTTAATTTTGAAGGGTGACGAAGCTACAGCCTCTGCAAATTCCAAAAAAGCCCTATATTTAAATTGATATAACAAGAGTTCGGTTAGCTTTATTTTCAATCGAAAAACGGTAGAAGAGAGCTGTTGTTATAGGCTTTACAAAAATATGTCGCTTAGTATAGGGTTGCCATTCGGTACTAAAATTTACCATATTATTAAATTCAATTTTTGCAAAATTTTCGGTTCCATATATCTCCTAAACTGTTTAAGATAGGGTCCTGAAATTTTGGGAGAAGTTAGATCCTAAAAAATTAGTAGGAGCCAGTTAACAAAATTTTTTTGTCAAGCCCTCTGTTTAGGAGCTGTAAGGGCTCGAAAATTTAAATTTTGCTATTTTTAAGCACCTGTAACTTGAATACCTGTCCAATTTTTTTTTATTAATATACAAAATTTAAAGGCCCAACATTATATTTTAACATATGTTAAAGGTTTTTCTTAAATTTAAAAGCGGTTCCTTAAATTGATTTAAAATTGAAAGTAAAATTCCAAATTTTTGTGGAATTCATAATTTAATTCCTAGAACCTAAAAAGATGGAGGGGTCGGATGGGGAGGGGGGGGGTAAATATTTCCAAAGTTAAACTCAGTATGTAATAGAATATAAGTTTGAAAATGTGCTTTTTTAAAAACCCTTGGTTTTTTTCATCACTTGTTTCTTTACAATATTACTGTGGTCTTTTTATCTATTAAAAAATAATTTTCTTTAAGTTATACAGATTTATTTACAATATTTGGCATAGGTTCAATTAAAATTTTACAATATGTTGTATTAGAGTAATTTAGGGTAAAAACTATAATTATTTAGTCACTTTAATATGCTACTGTTACTTTAATATCTTGGTAAGTTTCTATGTCATGTATAAGTTTTAGCTCGTGTTCTATTAGATATTTTTGTTTGTTTCGGTTATTACGTCATGGTTATTTTGAGATAGTTTGTTTTTACGTTTTTTCAAGGATTTTGTTTGCACTGTCTATTGCATCTGTAAGGAATTTTAGACTTGTACAAACTACATTAACAAGTCCACATTTGTGTCTTGTATTATTTGGTCTCATTCTTTTATTTTGAGACTCTTGTAAAGCGAAGTTTTCATATAAGGTATTTAAACTACCGTAGGACCTTATTCATAAGGCGCTGGAAGTGGCTGGTGCTGTCTTCATCCCAAATGGCATACGAAGAAATTCGTTTTGAAGGCCTTCCGCGCTTTTTTATAAATATTATGCCTATCAATTTCAATTTGATGGAAACCAAGACCCAATGTTGTGAATGGCAACTACCAGTTTTTCCAAAATGTAATTGATGTTGGGAATGAAGTACCCACCGTTGTATTGTAACCTTGTTAAACTTGCTATAGTCAATTACAAGTCTCCATTTACGTTGACCGCTTGCATCAAATTTTTTGGGTGCAGAATATGAAAATTGACTTGGCCTTATAATTTTTTATAAAACAGCAAAGCCACATTTCTGTTTTACGGGTATATCAAAGAAATATTCTTCTTCAGTATTAAGTAGGACAGTTTTAGTATTATTAAAGTTTCTAAAATATGTTGGGATTTTTAAACTCATATGACTATAAGTCCAAAGGGTATACTAAATTTGCCATTACGTTTGTAACACAGAAAATGAGAGAGGGTAGATATAGACTCAAGGGTATGAATCGGATCAGAATTGAAAAGTAAATCGATTTAGCTATGTATGTTCGTCCGTCCATCCGCACGATAATTCAAAAAATTAAGGAGAATAAAGGATAAATTTTCACAAATTCGTTTTTATGCAATAACCGTCATCGCTATTGAAATCCAGCCATTTTGGTCCACGGATTCGAGTACCTACCATACAACTTCTTTTTTTATATGAGCATTGTTCTGTACTTACTAAAGCTATGTGTCTGAAATTTTGCCAACACTAGTTTAGTTTTATGGCCAAAGTTTCCACAAAATTTATTTAGGGTAGTGCAGTGAGTTCGAGTAGCTGCCGTACAACTTCTTTTATATTAGCATTACTCTTCACCTAATGAAGTTGCGTGTCTGAAATTTTGCTAAAAATAGTTTAGTGTAATGGCCGAAGTTTCTGTAAAATTTGGTTGTTTTGTTGTTGGCCAGCCAGCGGAAGATGCTTTGTAGTTTCGAAATAGTCGGTTGATATTGTAATTTCTATAATTATTTTGGTTGTCATCTCTTTGATCTGTTATTGTTGGTATTATTATATTTATTTTTATTATATCAATTGTCATTATTGTAGTTACGTCTTCGGTTACTATTATTTGTTTTTTGGTTAGGATAGGATAATTATTAATTGTTAAAATTTTCTGTTTCTTTTTATTATATTAAGGTATTTATGGTATTTTGCTGATAAAATGTAGTGAAAAATCCGTTTCTGTAGGCTAGGTCGTCGGCTATAGTTGCTTTACGATAAGTCAGTTAATGTTTATCATTTAGTCTTCTTAATTTTATTTTACTTTTGTTATATAAATCTATCCAATGGGTTTAAAAGTAATGCTTCCCATTGCGTCAAATAATTCTTCACAAGTTAGTCTGTCACCAACATTATTTTATAAATTTTATAATTCCCATTGCGTCAAATAATTCTTCACAAGTTAGTCTGTCACCAACATTATTTTATAAAGTTTATAAATTTTTTGCCAATGTTATATTTTATTGGCGTTACCAACAATTTTACTTTTAATTACGTCTTTCATTCATACTTATGAATTATTTAGTACATAAACATCAACGAAAGTTCCGACGACGGGAATGACTTTATGAACTATGTCACAGAAATTAAGAGGTCACTTGAATTTAGATTTAATTAGGGCAGGTTACCGAAATATTTTAGAGTGTCTATTATTAGTTTATTCGCTTCATTAGCCATTATAAATAATAAAAACTTTTTTTTTTAGAAAAGTAAGTGAAAGCAAGGTAAGTTTTAGTAATAATTTTGTTTTAAAAAAAAAAAATTTAATTTAGTATTTGAAAATATTATATATTTAATGATGTATGATTGAAAAATTTATTTATAATTATATAGTAATGTAAAATATATTTATATTTGAGAAGTCAATGCGAAATTTTATAATTATTAAATTAAATTATTATTATATTTTTATATTATTTATTTCAAATTACTTAAATTATTTTGTCTTAGTTAATATTTTCTTTTTTATCTGAAGAATTGATAATATGATAACACGTACTTTTATAAAATTATATTATTTTTTGAATTGTTTTTATTCTTCCCAAATTTCAGGAGGACAGAAAATAATAGTATCTTTGTCTTCCTCTGGGACAAAGGGATTTTCTTTCATTAATAAAAAGTTTTGATTTTAATTTATTTTTAAAATTTTCATTTTTTTTTAGTTTATTGTTTTTTTTTATACTAAATTTGAATTTGAATTTATTTTTTTTTATTTTGTTGTTTATTAGGAAAATTTCTTGATTCAAATTTAGCAATCACTATTTATTTCATAAAAATATATTTTAGCATCTCAGCCTCGTCGCTTATTAAAGATTATATATTTATTTTATATGAAAAAACTAATAAAAGTTTTATGTTCAAATTTAAAGATTACTTACTTACTTAGGTGGCGCTACAGACCATGAAGGTCCTGGGCCTGACGTAGCGTTCCTCTCCACCTCGTTCGGTCCCGAGCAGATTCTCTCCAGTTGGAGATTTGGAGCCTTCTGATGTCTGTCGAAATCTCGTCTCTCCAACGAAGGTTTGGGCGACCTCTGCGACGTGTTCCCTCTGGCCTGGCTTCGAGTATCTTTTTAGCTGGAGCATTGTTGTCCATTCGCTCAACGTGACCTAGCCATTGCAGCCTTTTAATCTTAATTTTTTGAACTAGGTCTACGTCACCGTACAGCTGATAGATCTCGGCATTGTATCTTCTTCTCCAGGTCCCATCGTCGCAGTAAGGACCGAACACTCGACGAAGAATCTTTCGCTCGAAAGTTCCAAGTGCTTGCTCACTTGCTCTGGGCAATGTCCAACATTCTGCTCCATATAGTAGCACCGGAAGTATGAGCGTTTTGTACAGTTGCACTTTGGAACTGCGCGAGAGGAGTTTTGAACCCAGTTGTTTTGACAAACCGAAGTAGCAGCGGTTTGCTAGGTTTATTCTTCGTTGGATCTCCACATTGATGTCATTTGCGGAGTTTACATTTGTATCTAGGTAGACAAACTCCTTAACTACCTCAAAGTTATATGTACCAACAGTGATGTTTGGACCTGCTCGATGTATTCTGGCCTCTTTATTTGTTGATAACATATACTTCGTTTTGTTCTCGTTCACTAGAAGACCCATTTTCTTTGCTTCTTCTTCAATACGGACGAAGGCTTCGATGACGGCTCGTTGTGATGTTGCTATTATGTCGACGTCGTCCGCGAAGCCTAATAGCTGAACAGATTTTCTGAAGATTGTTCCTTCGGTGTTGACACCAGAGCGGCATATAATCTGTTCGAGCGCTAAATTGAAGAAGTCGCACGACAGTGCATCACCTTGACGGAAGCCGGTGCATGTGCGAAAGAGCTCCGACATATTTCCTCCAATAGCAACTGCACATTTAGTGTTCTCCAATGTTACTTGGCAAAGTTGGATAAGCTTGGATGGTATGCTATATTCCGACATTGCAATGTACAGTTCCCGGCGATAGATACTGTCGTAGGCTGCCTTAAAATCGATAAAAAAATGGTGTGTATCGATTTGAAATTCATGGTTCTTCTCCAGAATTTGCCTCAATGCGAAGATTTGGTCGATGGTAGGATGGTTCCGTACTTACCAGGACGGAAACCACATTGGTAGTTGCCTATGATGTTATTGCAATGTGGTTTCAGTCGTTCGCATATTACGTTGGAAAGGATCTTGTACGCGACATTCAATAGAGATATTCCTCTATAGTTGGCACATGACATGGCATCGCCCTTTTTGTGGATGGGGCATATGGTGCTAATGTTCCAGTCATCGGGCATGCATTCTTCCATCCAGACTCTGGTGATGATTTGGTGCATGCTCCTAATCAAATCTTCTCCTGCTACCTTAAATAACTCAGCTGGGATTCCATCTGAACCAGCAGCTTTGTTATTTTTCAATTTCTGAATGGCTTGATCAACTTCCATTAGGCTCGGTGGTAGTGTTTCGTCATCGTTGATCATTGTGACTGGTGCATTATTCTGGTGTACTGTATGCCCATCATTTAACCACTGTTCGAAATGTTGTTTCCATGTCTTCAATATCTCTCGCGTATCGGTTATCAAATTTCCCATGCTGTCTTTCAGCGCGTGTGTACGTTGTTTGTAGCCAGCTGCCAAATGCTTGGCTTGTTTGTAGAACTTACGTACTTCGCCTCTGTCTCTGCATGTTTCTATGTCCACAAGACGAGATTTTTCATAAACCCTTTTTTTCGCCTAATGGTGTACTTTTCATCTCGTCTTTTAGCTCTGTACTCCTCCTGCGCCGCTCTGGTTTTCCTCTGCAGGGTCTTGCGGTATGCTACATTTTTGAGTGCTGTTTTAATTGAGCATTCTTCATCATACCAAGGGTTTCTGATTGGTGTTGGTTCGAAACCTATGGTATTTGAAGCCACCTCCTTGATAATGTTAGAACAATGTTGCCATTGTTCATCGATGGATGGATTATTCAAAGGAGGTGCCGATTGGAGTCTAGAGCTAATTTTTTGGCTATATCAGGCGATTCTAGGCTTCTAATGTGGAGTTTTTGTGATCGTGTGTTCTACAGCTTCCTCACATTAGATATTCGTGCTCTGAATTGTGCTGCTATTAGATAATGATCAGAGTCGATGTTAGCCCCTCTGAAGGTTCGTACATCTAGCACGGATGTTGAGTGTCGTGCGTCAATCAATAGATGGTCAATCTGATTAGATGTATGACCATCAGGGGATAGCCAGGTTATTTTGTGGATGTTCTTATGTGGAAATTTGGTGCTACTTATGCTAACCATGTTACGCGCAGCTGCAAAATTAACTAATCGGTAACCATTGTCTGTGGTGGTGTTGTGGAGACTATGATTACCAATTGTTTTTCCATGTATTGCTTCTCTACCGACTTTAGCATTAAAATCTCCGATTACAATCTTGGCATCGTGTTCGGGGCAGGCTGCGTATGTTCGTTCAATAATATTCGTATCGTAATATTCTTCCTTGTCTGCATCCTCTGCTTCGTCGGTAGGAGCATGCGCACATATTATGGGGATGTTGTAAAATCTGCCTTTGATGCGGATGGTTGCTAGTCGTTCATTGACAGGTGTAAAGTCAATGACCAACGACCTCAACCTTTCTCCCACTACAAAACCGCATCCTAATATGTGGTGCTTTTCATAGCAGCTGTAGTAAATGTCGCATTTTCGCTTTTTTAGTGTACCGGTTCCTTTCCAACGTATTTCCTGTATCGCAGTAATATCGGCTTTATACTGCGCGAGAACCTTTTCCAAATTGTTAGATGCTCCTGGGGTGTAAAGTGTTCTTACATTCCAGAAGCAAATTCTTAAATTTTTGTCCTTATAGTTGTTCCATGGTCGTTTTCCGTGTAATCTATTCGTTCTCATATCCGAGGCATTTTCGTCATTCATAACTATTTGTTGGTTTTTATGGGTAAGGTAGTTAGCCTTACGCCAACCCCCAGACTGGAGGGCCGTTGGGTTTGAAGAGTTGCTTCAGAATTTGCCATATAATGCGTTGAAGTTCTCATAATTTATGTAAAATTTATTTTTATATTTAAATGAATTATATGAAAAGGTCTAAATTTTGTAATTGTATTTTAGAAGTACATTTATTGCATATTTTGCGTTTATAAGCTTTTCTATTAGGTATATAAACCAACCATTTAAAATAATTGCAATTTTGAAAAATTAGGATTATTAAATATATTATGCTTTGATTAGCTTTTTATCACAAAATTTAATAATTAGAATTTTTTCATTTTGTAATTGAATTGGAATAAATATATTTTCATTTATTTCAAATTTTTTTGTATTTTAATATTTTTAAATAGTAGTAAGAATTTTTAATATTTTTTAAGAGATAGTGTAATTAGAAAATGTTTTTGGTATTATAAAGTTAATTTGGTTAGCTATGTCTTATGATCAAATTAATAACAGCTTTTATGGTGTTAAAATGACTTATGGATATGTCATTAAATTTGAACCAAATAGGTGTAGGGTATTTCTAAGTAGACTGACTGTTTCTTTACTTGTTTTTAATTCATTAAGATAGTAAACTAAATTTTAGATACTATGTTTAATTTCTAATTTATCACATGAAACTGCGCCAATTTTTCCATAAACTAATTCAAAAGGTGAAATTACGGGTAGTATGGTAAGTGTTCGTCTCAATTGTCTTGTCCTTCTAAACTCATTAAATAGTCATTCAATACCCTATGATTTCTCTCTATGGAACCTAGTGTATCATGATGATAAGGTGTTGATGTTACTTTTTCAAATTTCAAAAATTTGCAGATGCTTTTTAGAACTTCATTCGTCAATTCTGTTTCATTGTCAGTTTTTAATTTTTTAAAACATCCGTACTTTAAAATAAATTTTTCGACAATAGTTTTTGCGACTGTTACTGCTTCCTTAGTCTCTATTGGAAAAGCTTCAACATATTTTGTTAATTCACATTGTAACGTAAGTATGAACCTGTAATTGTTCGACGATCTTAATGATGTTGTGGATGTGTCTGTAATAACATAATTTTCTTTTGTGTATTTTGTAATTTATAGTTTATTCCATAGTCATATATCACAATTATTTATATATTTTCTAAACATTTTGTTTAAATTTTTGTTTTAATTTGCTAATACATTTGTTTATTCTGCAATATCCACCATATTTTGTATGATGATAGCTTTGTATTAATTCGGCCTTTTCTTTTTGACTTTTAATTTGTTTTGGAGGTTCATATAAATTTTTTGTATAATTTTTAGACAATCTACATTTTTAGAATTGTTTTGCAGCTCATTAAATATATCTTTAAATTTTTGGCTATCCATTATTTTAAATATTTCATAATTATTAGCCAAGGCTACTTCTTTTATATTATAATTGTTTATTTTAAATAATAGATTCCCCAGAATCAATTTTATTTCTGATAAAGAATTATCGCTATATTCTATAATTATCTCGTTTTTTCGGCTATCATTTTAATTTCATTATTTCCATCATAATTTTTGCATTTTTAATTTTTTATTCTTATTGTTTACATTGCTTTTAAATTTCAGGTTTTTTAAATACCTTATGTCTGATGGTGATGTTGCGTTCCAAATGTGAAGGTGATCAATCTTCATATCTGTTTTTAAGGTTTCGGTGGTTTTATTATACCCGTATGATTATCTAGTCAAAGGGTATAATAAATTTGCCATTAGGTTTGTGACGCAGAGAAGGAGGGGCGGTAGATGTAGACTCAAGTGTATGGATCGGATCAGAATCGAAAAATAAATCGATTTAGCTATGTATGTCCGTCCGCACGATAACTCAAAATCCAAAGGAGCTAGGATCTTGAAATTTTCGAAAATTCGTTTTTTTGCAATAGCCTCATCGCTATTTAAATCCAGCTATTTTGGTCCATGGGTTCGGGTAGCTGCCATACAACTTCTTTTTTAATATGAGCATTTATCTGTACCTATTACAGCTGCGTGTCTGAAACTTTTCCAAATGTAGTTTAGTTTTATGGCCAAAGTTTCTGCAAAATTTGGTTGTTCTGCTGCAGAGGGTTCGAGTAGCTGCCATAGAACTCCTTCTTTTATATGAGCATTACACTACACCTAATGAAGCTAGGTGTCTGAAATTTTGCTAAAAATAGTTTAATGTAATGGCCAAAGTTACAGCAAAATTTGGTTGGTCTACGGCAGAGGGTTCGAGTAGCTGCCATACAACTCCTTCTTTTATACGAGAATTCCACTACACCTAATAAAGCTGAATGTTTGAAATTTTGCCAAAAGCAATTAACCGGATGATATAATGTATATGTTACGATCATACGTGTATCCCAACATTGACACAGTCTACTCTACTACACTTTTCCTCGTTTTTAGTTTCATTTAATTTTTCCTCCTTTTTATTTTTCATATTTCGGGTTATTACATTTACAATATTTATGTTGTTCTTTGGTATCATTTCTAACAATTTTGTAGAGTCTAATTGTATTCTTGAAAGCGCATCGGCATTTGTATTCATTTTGCCTTGCTTAAATATTATTTCAAAATCATAAGCAATAAGTTTATCTTTTCCTATTTCTCCTTAAGATAGTACTGCTCCTAATGCATAATTTGATGCACAACTGATGAATGGTTCTGAAAAATTTGGAGAGCTTAATATTATTGGATTTATTAGTTTTTGTTTAAAAATTTCCAAATCAGTATTTTGTTTTTTTCCCAGGTAAATATTTGTTGGTTTTTTAAAAGTAGATTAAGTGGTTTAGCTATTTCCGCAAAATTTTTTATAAATCGTCTATAATAGTTGCAGAATGCTACAAACCTTCTTACTTCATCAGTATCTTTTAGTGTCGGATAATTTTTTATTATTTGGAACTTATCCGGATCTGTTTTTATTCTTGCTGCTGTTATTAGATGTCCTAAATATACTACTTCTGGTTTTAAGAAATTGCATTTTTCTGTATTCAGTTTCAAATTATATTTTTGTAGTCGTACCTAAACTTTGATTAGATTTTAATTATGGTCTCTTAAATTTGATCCAAATACTATTATATTATCTACATATAGAAATGCAGCTTGTTGCAAACCTCTTAATGCAACTGAAAGCATTCGCTGAAAATTATTTGTAGATATTTTTAATCCAAATGGTAGTCTTTTAAATTGATAATGAACTTTATTTGTTGAAAATACTATCATTTGTCTAGATTTCTGATGTAACGGAATTTGATGAAATGAACTTGTCATATTCAGTGTAGAAAAATATTTGGATTTACCTAGTTTATCCAAAACGTCATTTAGTCTTGTTAATGGAAATTTATCATTTACAATTTTCTTAATTAATGATCTAAAATCTACTACTAGTCTCCACTTCTTTTCTCCATCTTGGCTCTTTTCAGGCACTATTAATAACGGTGAGTTATATGGACTTTTAGAATGTTCAATTATGTCTTCTTCCATTAATTTTTGAACTTGTTTCTCAATTTTTTCCAACTGAACATTAGGTGTTCTGTAATTTTTTGTAAACACTGGATTTATCAATTGATGAAATCCGTTTTTCATAAAAATTGTTTATTGTGAATCGATGAAAAATGCAAATGTTTAATCCATCTATTCTTAATGTCCTTTTTAATTTTTCAAATCTTCCTGAACTCTTATTTTCATTGTTTTTTATTGATAATATGTTATAATGTGTTAATGGTTGAACTACTATTTCAGATGTTGATATTGTTATAGGTGTATATTTTGTATTTAAAATTTTTACATGTTGTATTCCATCTGCTGGAATTATTGTATTTGCTAAAAATACACCTTTCACCATTTCTTTTCCTATAACTAAACTTACTTCTTTTATATGTATTTTTATTACTAGTATTGTTTCCATTCGTGATTGTGAGGTTATGTTTGATATTGTTTAATTATTCATGTTCATTGGTAGTATTATATCTTGTTCTTATTGTGCTATAATTAATGTACATGTTTCATAATCTATCTTGCATTTATGTTTGTAAAAAAAATCTCTACCTAGAATACCGTTTGTTTATATATTAATATTTTGTTCTATTATATGGAAATCATGATTAATTATTTGTTCTTCTATTAACAATTCTATATTTGCTTCATCCTTTGTAAAAAGATTATTGTCTGTAATGCCATTTATTTGACATATTTCATTTTTATACCCTACACCTATAGATTAGGTTAAGGGGTATATTAACTATGGTATGGTGTTTGTAACCACCTAAAGGAAGCGAGCTAAATATGGAAAAGTACATATATTTTTGATCAGCGTGACCTACTTAGTCGATATAGCTATGTCCGGCCGTCCGTCCGTCTGTCCGTAGACACGATAACTCAAAAAATAAAGGAGCTATCTTGATGAAATTTTAACTGTAGGTTACTAGGGCTGAAAGTACGGCGGGGATTGCAAATGGGCGAAATCGGCCCATGAGTTCGGATTCTGTTCCTTTTAATCGGTCTAAGGGCTAACGAACATATATAAAAAATCTCGATAACTCAACAACTAATGACGCCATCTTCATAAAATTTGTGTTGTAGGGTACTGGTAATGAAACTACGGCGGGGATTGTGTACGGCGGGTACTGTACAATGGGTTCGGAACTTAGAACTTTTTGATCGAATTTAGGCCAAACGAGCATAATTCCGAAACCAATGAAGATAGAACCTCCAAATTTGGTATCAGGGTGTCTCTTTCTTTTTCCTTAGTGTACTTGAAATTTGGGCCCGATTGGATTAGTGGGTCGGGGACCAGCCACACATTTCTGAAGACCTTGAAGAATATCTTTAAAATTAATAAATATAGCAGCTTGAAAAAATATTTAGAAGCCTTAAATTTGGCACAAGGGTGTTCTTTACTATTTCTTGTGTGTCCCCCTAATTTGGGATCGATTGGAGTGGTATTTCAGTACCCTTCTTAGGCCTCCCAAGGTTTAAAAGCTTATAAATGAAATTACTAAAAATAGTAACTTAAAATTAATATATAACCTTTCTTTTTGTGTACAAGGGTTAACTGGTATTTAAATTACAGCGCGGACTGCATATGGGCGAAAGCACCCCAAGGGTTCGGATTCTGAACCTTTTCCAGTCTAAGGACTAACGAACATATATAAAAAATTACGATAACTTAACAACAAATGACGCTATCTTCATAATATTTGTGGTGTAGGGTACTGGTAATGAAACTACGGCTGTGATTGCGTACGGTGGGTAATGTACAACGGGTTCGGAACTTAGAACTTTTTGATCGAATTTAGGCCAAACGAGCATGATTCCGAAACCAATGAAGATAGAACCTCCAAACTTGGTATCAGGGTGTCTCTTTCTATTTCCTTAGTATCCTTGAAATTTGGCACCAATTGGAGTAGTGGGTTAAAATATAACGATAAACTTCGGATTCTGGAACCTTTAAAAGTTCAAAGGCTAACGAACATATCTTAAAAGCAGTATAACTCAAAAAATAATGCCGCTATGTTGATGAAATTTAAACTCTAGGTTACTTATAATGAAAGTACCATGGGTATTGGTTCTGGTCGAGTTCGGACAATGAGTTCGGATTCTATAAGCTTTTGATCGATCTAAGGCCAAACGAGTATAATTTCGAAGCCAAAGAATATATTTCCTACTTCTTATATGTCCCCGAAATTTAGAATTAACTGTAGTATTGGTTCAGATGCCTCCTAAGAAATCCCAAAACTAAAAAGCTTATCTTCGAAATTCAAGAAGATAGAAACTTCAATTTTGATACACGAGGGTTCTTTCCTATTTCCGTTTTTATTTAACACTTTTATATTTTTGAAAGGCCAAGAATTTTACCATAAAACATATTTTGTATAATATTTTATAAATTAAAAACATAATATTTTTTTAATAAACGGTTAAATTCCTTTTTTTTAATGTTAATCATATCATATATTTTATTGAATTATTACCAAAGGTGATATATAATTAAGACATTGTGTACAATACTTAAGCTGTATTCAAAGGTACTTACTGCATTTATGTAAAATTTATTTTTATATTTAAATGAATTATATGAAAAGTTCTAAATTATAATTGTACTTTAGAAATATATTTATAGCATATTTTGCGTTTATAAGCTTTTCTAATAGGTACATAAACTAACAATTTAAAATAATTGCAATTTTGAAAAATTTGAATTATTAAATATATTATGCTTTGATTAGCTTTTTATCACAAAATTTAATAATTCGAATTTTTTCACTTTTGTAATTGAATTGATGCCGAAACCATGCCCCGATTTCGACAATGTGAAGTTCCCGCTATACTTTTAATACTAGTTAACCTTTGTACACAATTCGGAATGCCTTTTACGCTTTCTACTACTTTTTGCATTAGCAGATTTACTACTTGCTGTAAATAAATATTTTTATGATAGTCTTCATTTTGTTTCATTAAGAATAAAGTAGGTATTCTGGGTCGGTAAGGGTCATGTAGGTATACTGGGAGATTCGACCATGGGTTCGGAACCTAGAACTTTTTGAACGAATTTAGGACAAACGAGCATAATTCCGAAACCAATAAAGATAGAACCTCCAAATTTGGTATCAAGGTGTCCATTCCTATTTCTTTAGTGTCCTTGGTTTTTGGACTTGATTTTTGTAGTAGTGGGTTGGGGACCAGCCACACATTTCCGAAGACCTTAAAGAATATCTATAAAATTAATAAAGATAGCAACTTGAAACAAATGTAGAAGCTTCAAATTTGGCACAAGGATGTTCTTTACTATTTGTGTGGCCCCCTAAATTGGGATCAATTGGAATGGTGGTTCAGTACGCCTCTTAGACCTACCAAGGTTTAAAAGCTTATAACCGAAATTATTAAAAACAGTAACTTAAAATTAAGATAGAACGTTCCAATTGTGTACAAGGATTAACTAGTATTTAAAATACAGCGCGGACTGCATATGGGCGAAATCGTACCATGGTTTCGGGTTCTGGAACCTTTGAAAAATTCAAGGGCTAACAGACATATATCTTAAAAATAGCATAACTCAAAAAATGATGCCGCTATTTTGAAGAAACTTAAACTGTAGGTTACTAGTAATGAAAGTATCATGAGAATTGGTTCTGGTCGAGTTTGGTTAATGAGTTCGGATTATAGAAGCTTTTGATCGATTTGAAAAATTTGAATTATTAAATATATTATGCTTTGATTAGCTTTTTATCACAAAATTTAATAATTCAAATTTTTTAACTTTTATAATTGAATCGAAATAAATATATTTTCATTTATTTCAAGTTTTTTTGTTTTTTAATATTTTTAATTAGATAAATTAGTAAGAATTTGTAATATTTTTGAATAGATAAAGTAATTAGAAAATGTTTTTTAATACTATAAAGTTAATTTGGTTAGCCATGTCTTAAGATCAAACTAATAAAATCTTTTATGGTTTTAAAATGACTTAGTAACTTCCCATTAAATTTGAACCAAATAGGTGTGGGTATTTCTAAGTCGGTTGCACCGACTGACTGTTTCTTTACTTGTTTTTTATTTATTTATTGTTAAAAATTGACTTACTGATATACATATGTTTTTACATTTTTTTTTCTTAAACTTTAACATTTATTTTTTTATTTTTTATTTTTTTCTAACTGTGATATAAACAAAACTTAGTTCACCGTTTTCTTTATTCATTACTGAGTTATTTTCTTCTTTTTCGGGATCTTTGTGATTTTGGTAATCTTCATGTGCTGGAAATCATGAAGATTATCATATATTATTTTGTCACTATGTGTTTTCAGATTGATTATACGACGTTGGTGTTTGCGTTGGGGGTCTTCTGTTGTATTTTTCCTTTACGCCGCTCCTGTTATATTTTTTTTTAATTTAGTCAGATTTATTCTTCAGGAGCGGAGTTGCAAAAAAAAGTACGAAAAGAGAAAATAATAAGTCCGAGAAAAAAAATAAAAAGAAAAGAATCATAGTATTAGAAACAGAAATACAGTTCAGCTTCAAATTAGTTATAGATAATTAATTGTTAATATGTGCTTTATAAAATTAATTTATATAGGTATTTTTTAAATTTATGTAGACCATTTAATTTTTTAATATAGTCAGGTAATTCATTAATTCATTATATTTTTTATAAGCTTATATATTAAATCATTTCCATTAAACTTTTTCCTGGAAGATGTTATTCTAATGCTTTCAGCAATTTTTGTATAACACGTGTGATAATTATTATTGAATAATAATTTAACATTTAAGTTGATTTTGTTGTTAAGCATTTGATGAACGTGAGTAATTAATTTAACGTCAATTTGATAGTTTAGCATCAATGTGGTCGATTCATATAGTTGACTTGCCTAGTTGGGATAGTTTTTACAACTATCATTGGTAGGTAACTTTCGCCTTGTAGTAACGCTTGTGGGTTGTATTGGCCTTGGTGGTATGACATGTGGCTGATAGCCGTTGAGCTGTTTCTGGTTTATTATACATTATGTTTCTTCTGCCGTGATGGTTTAAAAGATTGGTAAGATGAATAAGTAAATTTTTGAGTAGATATTTGGTTAATTGGTTTTTTTTTTTATGACTAATGGGTCATGGTCTATGAGGGCTGAAGCTTCGTCACCCTTCAAAATTAAGAAAAACCTTTGACAAATGTTAAAATATAATTAAAGAGCTTTCAATATTGTATATCACTAAAAAAAAATTGAACAGGTATTCAAGTAACAGGTATTTTTAAATAAAAAAATTGTAATTTTCGAGCCCTTGTAGCTTTTAAACAGGTGGCTTCAGAAAAAAATTTTGTTAACCGACTTCTATTATTTTTGGGGATCTAACTTCTCCAAAATTTCAAAACCCTAGCTTGAACCGTTAAGAAGATATGTGTGCGCAAAAATTTTGCAAAAATTGAGTTAATGATATCAATACTTAGAATATAATCCCAATTCACTCAAAAAAACTGGTTAGCAAGTGCGAAAAATAATAATGGAGCTTCAATATTAACGTTTAATTTTGGAAAATATACACTGGTGAATAAGTTACTGTTTATAAAAACATAAAATTTTGATTTTGAACACTTGCTCGTCATTGGGGAAGGTTGCTAAATTTTTGCTTAGCAAACTTATGATGGATCTGCCTATCCCCCTCCTGTCCCCACCTTTCCATTTTTTTTTGGTTCTGGGAAATTAATTGTGAACTCCCCCAAAATTTAGAGTTTTACCAAGAATATTATTATCTAAGCAAAAATGGTTAAAATTAAGAGACAAGTTTTTCAATTTAAAGAAACCCTTTCAAATTTAAGAAACATTTTAACATATGTTTGTATAAAATACTGAAGCTTTGAATTTTGTATATATACAAAAAATAATTTGAACAGGTATTCAAGTTACAGGCGTTTAAAAATAGCTAAATTTCATTTTTCGAGCTTTTATAGCTTCCAAAAAGGGTTCAGGACAAAAAAATTTTGTTAACTGCCTCCTATTAATTTTTGAAGGTCTAACTTCTCCCAAAATTTCAAGACTCTAGCTTGAACCGTTTGAAAAGTGTATGGGGCCAAAAATTTTCAAAAAATTTAGTTTTGCATAATGGTATATTTTAGTACCGTATGGGAACCCTATAACTTTAAGCCTTATATTTTTGTGAAGCCTATAAAAGCAGATTTCTTCTACCGTTTTTAGATTGCAAATACATTAAATAGAACTATTGTCATACTAACTTTAATACGGGGCTTTGAAATTTTCGGGGGCCGAAGCTTCGCCGCCTTTCAAAGTCAAGAAAAAACTTTGAGTAATGTTGAAATATAATTAAAGAGCTTTCAATTTTGTATATCACTTAAAAAAAAATTTGAACCGGCATTTAAGTTGCAGGTGTTTTAAAAAAACAAAATTTCAATTTTCGAGCCCGTTTAGAGGCTCGAAGGCTGTTTAGCCTTAACAGGCAGCTTGACAAAAAAATTTTGTTAAAAGACTCCTACTAATTTCTAACTTCTAACTTCTCCCAAAATTTTAAAACCCTAGCTTGAACCATATAGAAGATATGTGTGGCCAAAAATTTTGCAAAAATTTAGTTTTGCATAATAGTAAATTTTAGTCCCGTATGGCAACTCTAAACATTTGCCTTTTAAAAATTTATGAAGCTTATAAAACCAGCTATTTTGTGCCGTTTTCAGATTGAAAATACACCTAACGGAACTCTTTTATAACGGGCCGACGGACGGACGGACAGAGTGAAACTATATAGGCACATTTTTACAAAATTTTTTGAAAATGTTCTAAAAAACACGATAACTAAACAACTAATGACGCTATCTTCATGAAATTTGTGCTATAGGTTGCTAGTAATGAAACTAAGGCGACAATTGCGTATGGTGAGGATAATGTGTTCGAAGCTCAGAACTTTTTGATCGAATTTAGGCCAAACGAGCATAATTCCGAAATCAATGAAGATAGAATCTACAAATTTGGTATCAGGGTGTCTCTTTCTATTTCCTGCATGCCGGGAAATACCCCCATATCTTTTTATAGCTAATATAATAGGCATAACTTTTTTCTTCACGTTCTTGATATGACTGTCCCATTTCAAATTATCATCTATTATTATTCCCAGATATTTAAACTTATCGACTCTTTCAATAGTTGTTTCTCTTATTTTGAGAGTAATATTTTCGTTATTTTTTCTTTGTGTTTTAAATAACAGATAGTTGTTTTTTTTAGCGTGTATGCAGAGTTCTTTGTAATCTAGCCAATTACATATCGCTTTTAGATCCTTACAATTATATTAGTGTCATCTCCATAAACGTTAGAATTTGAAATAAAACTATTTTTCGGAACATTCATGTATAAAAGGTACAACAATGGTCCTAGCAGTGAGCCTTGTGGTACACCTGTTTCTATAATAAGTTCATCGTTAAGCACTTCGATCACTTTAACACACTGAGTTCTATTTTTTAAGTTACGGCTTAATAAAAGATTACTAGTACCTCTTATTCCCAGTATATCTAAAAAATTAATCACTCTACGATGATTTACTACATCAAAAGCTGTCGTAAAATTAATAAATATTGCGTTGACAAAATATCCTCAAAAATCAAAACCAATCGTTTTTGAAATAAAATTTCTTATCCTTATAATAATTACTATTTCATATACTTTGGATATTGAGTTAGGATGGAAATTGATCTATAATTACAACATTCATTTTTAGATCCACTTTTATGTACGCTTTTTTTAATGAATCAGGGAATGCTCTTTCTTCAAGGCATTTATTTATCAATGTTACCAATGTTTTTTTGATAATATTAACTAGTTCTTGTCCTTTATTGTTATTTTATCTAATCCTGGGGCTGCGTTTCTGTTTAACTTGATATTAATTTGATAAGAAATAATATATTAATACATATGTTGAATATTAATACCATATTCTTAAATAAAATCGCAACTGTTACTTTTTGTATATCGCAGATTATGCTACGATTCTAGATACACAAAGTTTCAGTTTAAATTAAACTATAATACAGTGCGGACGTGTTTTATTTTTCTTTATCGATTATAATATAATTATTACACGATAACGAAAAATTACGTGTCAGCGGTAATAAATAATAAGAAATAAAAATAATTAAAAATTTTCTGGGGTAGATCAGTCTACAATATATATACTGTTTGCGAATAAGAATATAAAGTTCATATGTGATGATTGTGTAAAGTACATCCAAAATGTGGACTTAATTGTACAAAATATGGAACGAGCGGTCGCAAAAAATAGTGATTATTTGAAAGAATATAAAGAGGATTTTGAAAGGGCAATTAAGAACAATGAAAAAGAAGTGATCGATTTACTTAAAGCGATTTAAGCAAATTACAGATTACGACTAGAAGAAATCAAAACCAGTCAACAAAACGAAATTCAGAAAATGGAAAAAATTACCGAAGTTTTAAAAACACAAAGTGTAAAGGTTAATGAATCATTCATTAATGCAATGAAATAAAAAGATGAGCTTTGCACAAAATTAAATGATACAAATGAAAAAAATAAAAATTTAAATGTGGGTCAAACGGTGTCATTTTCTGATATTGTAAAAAATAATAGAACTTGTGGTAATTTAACAATGAAAAAAGAATTACCTTTGATAATCAAACAAAAAAGTAAAAAAACGAAAAGTGATCTAAATACTAAGGTAGATCCAAAAAATTTTAAAATTAAAAATATCGAAAATAAAAGTAATGGAATGATATTAATTGAAACGGCGACGACAGAAGATCGGGATAATATCAAAAAGGTATTAGAAGAAACAATGAAGGAAAATTATGGCATAAAAAGACCAGTGACTATCAAACCCAAAATAGAAATAGTGCACATGAACAATAAATTGAGTAAGGAAAATAAAGTAGAGAAGCTCAAAAAACAAAACGCCTTTTTGGAAAGGAGCGAAATGAAAGTGGTTAAAGTATTTAATGTAAACAAATATGGCAAGGAAATGTTTAACGTAATATTGGAAGTTGATAAGGAATCATTTCCAAAAATAATCGCTAGTGAGAAGTTATGTATAGGATGGGAAAGGTGCAAAGTGTTTGATGCGATAAACGTACCAGATTTCAACCATAAATCAGTTGACTGCACAAACACTGAAACTTGTTTGAAGTGTCACGGAAAACACAAAACCAGTGAATGCCAAAAGAAGAAATCAATAAGTGTATAAATTGTGTCAAATCTAATGAAAAATTCAGTTTGGGTTCAGATGTAAATCACAAAACCTTAAGTAAATTATGCCCAGTGTACCAGAACAAATTAAATATGCTAAAGCGAAAAATTGGATACTAGCAATTAAAGGAGTTAGAAGTGAAAGATAACAACTTAAATACAGATAACAAAAGTGTTTCTTCCTGTATCAACTATGCTTATATCAATCCCAATACCGATAATGATAATAATAATTCTAAGTTTAAAAACAATAATAACATTAATGATAGTAACAGTTCTAATAATATTAGTAATGATATTTCTAATAAAAACAAAAATAATGATAGTATTAGTGTTAAGATTAATAATGGTAATGAAATTAATAATAGTACAAAAAAAAACGTGTACAATATAAGTAATTCTGATGATAGATATAAAAGATAAAAATAAAAATAGTGCTGAAAATTCGAGTATCTACAGTAATAAAAATTATAATCTACTATCTAAAACAAACAAAAAAAAACTTGTTAGCATACTTTCTTACATGCCTAAATTTTGGTCAAAAAAAATAGAATATTAGTAAATTGCAATAAAATTAATAAACGTAATACTAATAATGATAATGATAAAAATAGTGTTAATATTAATGATAATTACAATAGTAATAGTGCTGCTCATAATAATAATAATAGCAAAATTGATAAAAATAATGGCAATAATAAAGAAACTAATAGTAATATTAATAATATATATGATAATAGTAGAGATGAATTCTGTAATAATAAAGATGAAATTGAGAAAAGTAACGAAAACGTAGGCGTTAGCAATAGTGCCAATAAAGTGGAATTAGCTCCTAAATACCCTAACTGGATTAAAGGAGAAACACTATATCAGCAAAATGAAAAAATGGAAATTGCTTCTCATAGTACTAAAAATCTACAACTTGTAAACAAGAGCTTTTTAAATCCAATGGAACCTCCAATAGTTAAATTAACAAGAAAGGCTGTTGAAAATGGTGATAATATATATGTATTATCACGATTATATAACGTTAGATTATTTTTGTCTTTTTTGCACGATCAAGAGGATATTTGTTATGAAGGTATAACGAAAACAAATATCAAAGTATTCATCGATATTGAAGGATTGCCAACGAATTATCAGGAATTACGTGAATTATATTATAAATTCCATGAAAGTAGGGGAAACACTAACAAAGAAGTACAAAAAGACCTAGCTGCATATAGGCAACATACATATAATAAATACAGAGAAAATTTACAAACAATTTGGAACTCCACGCAAAATTATTTAATTGGTAGACCGTAATGGCAGTCCAATCCACAAAGTACAAAAAGACCTAGCTACATATAGGCAACATACATATAATAAATACAGAGAAAATTTACAAACAATTTGGAACTCCACGCAAAATTATTTAATTGGTAGACCGTAATGGCAGTCCAATCCACAAATACTTTAGAAACGGGTAAATTAAAAATTTTGTATCTAAATATATGCAGCTTAAGAAATAAAATTTATGAATTAGAAACATTAATTAATGAATGTAAAGAAATTGATATTGTGATTCTAACAGAAGTATGGATATACAGTAATGAAATCACTACTTATAATATTAACTATACAAACTATAGGGCAGTTTTCAATTGTAGAGATGAGAAAAGAGGTGGTGGAACTGTCATCTTTATAAAAATAATATCAATTTTAATGAAGTATTAAGAGACGAAAAATATAATTTTAGTGTAATTGAAATTCTGAATTCTGCACCTAGATTAAGAATTGGTACATTTTACAAGGCTCAAGCGGAAAATAGTAACATATTTATAGATTATTTAGAAAATAGATTAAAAAATAAAGCAAATTACATATTTTTTGCTGATACTAATTTAAATACATTTAATAATTCTAATACCGTAATTAAATATAAAGACATGATAGCAACAACTGGTTATAGTATAATAAACAAAACACAAAGTACAAGAAACACAGCTCATTCCAATACCTTAATTGATCACATTTTAACAAATTCAAATTATAGTGACGTGACTCTAGGAAATTATGGAAAGTGTTAAATAATACTATAAGGAATGCTAATAAGGATATTTCAGAACATATAACAAGCATTGTAAAAAAAAGTGGAAAAGGACAAAGGATGAAAACGAAACGGCAAACACGTTAAATGAATTTTTTAATGAAGTAGGAGAACCCATTATAAGAGGAATAAAAAAAAATAATATAGTAACTATAGAACACATAAGAAATAATAAAACATTATTTCTTAGACCTGTTACTGAAACAGAGATTTATCAAATTACTATGAAGTTAAACAGAAATGCAGCCCTAGGATTAGATAACATAACTGTAAAGGATCTACAGGAATTAGTTAATATTATCAAAAAAACATTGGCAACATTGATAAATAAATGCCTTGAAGAAGGAGTATTCCCTGATTCATTAAAAAAAGCGTACATAGTGCCTTTATGAAATGAGTGGATCTAAAGATGAATGTGGTAACTATAGACCAATTTCTATCCTGAACTCAATATCCAAAGTATATGAAAAAGTAATAAATATAAGGATAAGAAATTTTATTTCAAAAACGATTGGTTTTGATCCAAATCAATATGGTTTCCTAAAGAAAAGCGGCACAGAATCAGGAATAACAGCTACATTAGAATATATTTATGACGCACTTGATGAAGGATATTTCGTCGGTGCAGTATTTATTGATCTTACTAAAGCTTTTGATGTGGTAAATCATCGTAGACTGATTAGTTTTTTAGATATATTAGAGATAAGAGGTACTAGTAATCTTTTATTAAGCAGTTACTTAACATATCGGACTCAGTGTGTTAAAGTGCTTAGCGAAGTGCTTAGCGATGAACTTATTATAAAAACAGGTGTACCACAAGGTTCACTGCTAGGACCGCTGTTGTACCTTTTATATATAATGAATATGCCGAAAAATAATTTTATTTCAAATTATAACGTTTATGCAGATGACACTAATATCATTGCTAAAGCGAGAACAGTACAAGAAATCGAAAATATACTAAATAAGGATCTAAATGCGATATGTAATTGGCTAGATTACAATGAACTCTGCATTAACGCTAAAAAACTTACTATTTGTTATTTAAAACACAAAGTAAAAATAGCGAAAATATTACTCTTAAAATAAGGGAAACAATTATTGAAAGAGTAGATAAGGTTAAATATCTGGGAATAATAATTGATGATAACTTGAAATGCGACAGTCATATCAAAAACGTGAAGAAAAAAGTTATGCCAGTTATATTAGCTATAAAAAGATGTTGCGGTATTTCGCAGGGTGCAGCAAAGCTTATCTATAATAGTCATATACTATCAAGAATAAGGTATAATATATGTAGTTGGAGCTCAAATTTCCATATTAATCAAATTGGTGAATGAATGGTGAAATGAATAAAGCACTTAAAATTCTCTACAAATATAGTTATAGAACTAGTACTAAGTATTTGTATAAAAAAACAAATGAATTAGATATTAACCAATTAATCTATTTTGAAAAAGGTAAATATATTTATAAAGTAATAAATAGTAATATTAAATCTAATATAAATTTAATAAATAGAGAAAATGTACATAAATATAATACTAGAAATAAAAAAAATATTGAAATACCTAAAGCTAAAACCACAAAGAAACAAAAAAGTTTAAAATGTAGTGCTATTAAAATTTATAATTCATTACCATTAAACATTAGGAGAAGTCAAACTTTAGAAATATTTAATAGAAAACTTAAAAAATATATAAAAAGCTTTAGAAATTAAAACTAAAATTGGAAATAAGTAAAATTAGTGTATTCAAAATAATTATTTTTAAACTAAAATTAATTGTAATTATATAATTTATTAGGTTGATTGTTATTAGATTGTTTTAATTAAATAATTTTTTATACATAATTTTATATATATTGTAAAATTATCTAAAATTAAATAAAATAAAAAAAAAAAAAAAAAAAAAAAAAAAACAAATGACTCACATAATATTTTGTTGTATCTTAAGAACGTGAAAATGAATAAGTTACGTGGTCTACCTTTTGTATGTTTTGAATTTGATAAAATGTTGGTTTTTAGTTCAAGACCCTTCTTGGTCAATTTTTTTTTAAATTTCAATTAATATTTCCTTTTTATTTAAATGCGTACTTGCTTAAATTAAATAAATTAATAAAATATTTTCAATTTTTTTATAGGTTTATTTTGTTTCAATAATGATCTATTTCTCCATCTATTAATGTTTTGTATACATATATTTAAAAAATATTGCTATACATAGTTTTCACAACCTTTGTTTAGATTCAAATCGAAATATTTGTTTGTTGCTAACATTCTATTATATACCTACACAATATTGTTATGATATTTTAGTCGTTGATTGTCAAAGTCTTTTCCTAACACTTCTGATCAGCCAAATATAATTTGCCTGATGCAAAAGTTCCTTCACTTTATTAATCACAGCAGGAAGGCTCTGCTCATCCACAGGCTATAACGCCTATTTGCTTTATTATTAAATATATTGGAAATAATCATGCATAATAAGAAAGCATGATTATTCTAATATGTTATATATAATATTGAATATTTATTATATGATACTTATTTATTCCAAGCAAAAGATCTGCAGGAATAAAATATATTAAATAAAAAAAATATATTGTTATATTTCGAGTATGATTAACTCTGATTTTTATTTGAAAAGTACAGGGTTTATATACAATTTTTGATTCTATTGAATCCATAATAATTTTATCTAGAGCAATAAATTATTGTAATTTATTGCTTAGTTACAAAGAATTTCTATTAAAGAAAGTATCATAATATTCTTGACCTAATTCATTTCCATGTAAAGATCAATAACCAAAAATATGAATTGTAAAAAAAAACTTATGAATCATTATCAATCGTTACATTCACAACAAATATTTAAAAATGAAATTTGATCATACTAAAAAAAATTAATATATTTGTATGTACATGCAATGCATTGCACTTGCATTCATACAAATATTAGCGAACAGATGTTCCCACTTGAAATTGTTGACCTATGTCAGCATTTTTTATCTACATTAATGTTAACTAATAATTATTATTTTTGATCGTTTACATTTGTGGAAATTATTTTATGTACAAAATCTTTTTATGTATTTGGTCAAGATAAACTACATCCTTCCCCCAAAGAAAAAAAAATTAGTTTATATTTCTTAAAATTTAAACGAATTTTTCATAATTTATATCAATATTTAAATTTTTTTTTTTTTTTTATACCCGTATGACTATATAGTCCAAGGGTATAATAAATTTGCGTTTGTGACGCAGATAAGGAGGAGGGGTAGATATAGACTCAAGTGTATGGATCGGATCAGAATCGAAAAATAAATCGATTTAGCGATGTATGTCCGTCCGTCCGTCCGTAATCACGTTAACTCAAAAAGTAAAGGACCTAGGATTATGAAATTTTCACAAATTCGTTTTTATGCAAAAACCGGAAGCGCTATTTAAATCCAGCCATTTTGGTTCACGGGTTCGAGTACCTGCCATACAACTTCTAATTTTATATGAGCATTACTCTATACCTATGAAAGCTGCGTGTCTGAAATTTTGCCAAAAAGAGTTTAGTATAATGGCCAAAGTTTCTGCAAAATTTGGTTGGTCTACTGCAGAGGGTTCGAGTAGCTGCCATACAACTCCTTCTTTTATATGAGCTTTACACTACACCTGATGAAGCTGGGTGTCTGAAATTTTGCAAAAAATAGTTTGGTGTAGGCCAAAATTACTGCAAAATTTAGTTGGTCTACTGCTGAGGGTTCGAGTAGCTGCCATACAACTCCTTCTTTTATATGAGCATTACTCTACACCTAATAAAGCTGAATGTTTGAAATTTTGCCAAAAGTAATTAACCGGATGATATAATGTATATGTTACGGTCATACGGGTATCCCAGAGTTGACACAGTCTACTCTACTACACTCTTCCTCGTTTTTTTTAAATTTATGCTATATTTTTATTTAAAGTAATTTATATTTTGATTTAAGATTTAAATGAGTTAAAAAAATAATTTATTTTTGATTTTACATTTAGTTAACATTTTTATTTTTGTAGTAATTTATTATATTTATAGCTTTTCTAGATTTAATTATATTATTATTATGTAATTCTATTTTTTTATTATCTATTAATATTGTGCTATTTAGACCATTTTGTGCAACAATTTTGAATGGTCTTTTAAAGGGTACATTTAATTTTTTTCTATTTCCTACTTTTATATATACATAGTCTTTAATTTTAAAATTTGCTTTATTAATATCATTTTGTTTTAATTTATTATTTTCTTTATTTTTAATAAGATAATTTTTTGCCTTTTCATTAGCGTATTTTAATTTAATTTTTAATTCATTTAAATAATCTTTTGGATTATAAATGCTATGTTTATTATTTAATATTTCACGTCAAAGTGTACATATTTTTCCATAAACCAACTCATAAGGTGAGTAGTGTGTAGTACTGTGTGGTGTTGAGTTGTAAAAGTAAGTGTAGTAGGGTAGGTATTCGTCCCAATTGTCTTGTCCTTTTAAACTTATTAAATAGTCATTTAGTACTCTGTGATTTCTTTCAATAGAACCTAAAGTTTCATGATGATAAGGTGTAGATGTTACTTTTTCAATATTCAAAAATTTGCAAATGTTTTTTAACAATTCATTCGTAAATTCTGTACCTTTATCAGTTTTTAATTTTTTAAAACATCCATATTTAAGTATGAATCTTTCCACTATTGTTTTTGCTACTGTTGTGGCATCTTTAATTTCTATCGGGTACGCTTCGATATATTTTGTTAATTCACATTGTAAAGTAAGAATGTATCTATAATTATTTGATGGTTGTAGTGGTCCAACAGTATCTATAGTTATTGTTTCAAATGCTGTTGTGGGTGTATCTGTAATTACATAATTCTCTTTTGTATATTTAGTTATTTTAATTTTATTACAGACTTCGCAATTATTTATGTAATTTTTAACCATTTTATTCATATTTTTCCATACATATTTTTGTTTTAGTTTACTTATGCATTTACTTATACCACAATGTCCACCATACATTGTGTCATGATAGTCTTTTATTAATTCATACATTTTTTCTTTGTTTTTAATTTGTATTGGAGGTTCATATATTATTATTTTTAAACAATCTGCAGTTTCAGAATTGTTTTGCAGCTCATTAAAAATTTTTTTAAATTCTCGGATATCCATTATTTTAAATATATCATCATTATCTGCCAAGGCTAATTCTTTAATATTTAAATTGCTTGTTTTGAGTAATAGCTTCCTCAGAACCAATTTTATATCTGGTAAAGATTTTTCGCTATATTCTGCAATTATTTTATGTTTTGCTGCTAATTTAATTTTAATTTTTTCTTTTTGATTTCTGGTACCAGATGTTAATTTTTTTTCAAATTTTAATTTCTTTAAAAACCTTATGTCGGATATTGATGTTGCATTCCAAATGTGAAGGTGATCAGTCTTCATATCTGTATTTAAGGTTTTGGTGGATTCTTCGTAATTATTTTTATTTATTTCATTTAAATTTTCCTCCTCTTTATTTTTCATTGCTCTTGTTATTATATTTATATTGTTTGTTGGTATCATTTCTTTTAATTTGGTAGAATCTAGCTTTATCCTCGAAAGTGCATCTGCATTGGTGTTCATTTTACCTTGTTTGAATATAATTTCAAAATCATAATCCATTAAATCTATACGTATTCTCGTTAGTTTAGAAGATGTATTTTTATGTTTGAACAAGCTTACTAGAGGCCTGTGGTTGGTATAAACTGTAAATCTCTCACCAAAAAGATAAGGTCTAAAGTAGTTAATACTCCAATGTATTGCCAAAAGCTCTTTTTCAGTAATCGACTTATTCAGTTCATGCTTGTTTAGTGATTTACTAGCATAGGCTATAAGCTTATCACTTCCAATAACTCCTTGAGATAGTATTGCACCTAACGCATAATTCGATGCATCTGAGTTAGTATAAATGGTTCAGAAAAATTTGGGTAACTTAATATTGGTGGGTTCATTAGTTTTTTTTTTCAGTTTTTCAAACGCTTCATTTTGTTCTTTTTCCCAATTAAATATTTGTTGTTTTTTTAGAAGTTGGTTAAGTGGCTTAGCTATTTCTGCAAAATTTTCTATGAATCTCCTATTGTAATTGCAGAATGCTACAAATCTTCTTACCTCATCAGCATCCTTGGGTGCTGAATAATTTTTTATAGTTTGGTACTTGTCTGGATCTATTTTAATTCCTTCTAATGTTATAAGATGACCTAAATATACTACTTCAGGTTTCAAAAAATTACATTTTTCTGGATTAAGTTTTAAATTATATTTTTGTAAACGTTCTAAAACTTTAATGAGATTTTCATTGTGATCTTTTAAATTTGATCCAAATACTATGATGTCATCTACATATAGGAATGCAGCTTCTTGTAGTCCACTTAGTGCGACTGAAAGCATTCTCTGAAAACTATTTGTAGATATTTTTAGTCCAAATGGTAATCTGTTGAATTGGTAATGTCCTTTATTCGTTGAAAATGCATTTGCCTAGATTTGTGATGTAAAGGTATTTGGTGAAAAGAACTTGTCATATCCAGTGTAGAAAAATACTTTCATTTACCCAATCTATCTAGTACATCATTCAATCTTGTCAATGGAAATTTATCACCTATAATTTTCTTGTTTAAAGATCTGAAATCTACTACCAACCTCCATTTATTTCCATCTTGACTTTTTTTTGGAACAATTAACAATGGTGAGTTGTACGGACTAGTAGAATGTTCTGTTATGTCATCTTTCATTAACTTTGAGACTTGTTTCTCCATTTCTTTTAATTGGACATTAGGTGTTCTGTAGTTCTTTATATACACTGTTTTGTCTGTCTTCGCAATTCTTTGTTCATAAAAATTATTTATTGATAATGGTTCATTATCAAGATGAAAAATGTTCTGAAATCTATTGCAAATGTTTAAAATTGAATTTCTTGCTGATTCGTCTAAGTTATCCACTGTTAATATTTTTTTTAATTTTTCAAATCTCTCTGAATTTTTGTTTTTATTATTGTGATTTAAAGATAGTATACTGTATTCTTTTAATGGTTGAACTTCTATTTCTGTTGTTTTGATTGTTACTGGTGTCTCTCTTGTGTTTAAAATTTTTACATGTTTTATGCCATCTGCTGGTATTAATGAATTTGCCAAGAATACACCTTTTACTATTTCTTTACCTATAATCAAACTACCTTTTTTTATATCTAAATTTATTGCTAGTATTGCTTCCATTCAAGATTGAATTGTTATATTTGATATTGTTTTGTTATTCATGCTCATTGGTAATATTATATCTTGTTCTTATTGTGATATTACTAGTGTGCATGTTTCATAATCTATTTTACATTTATGTTTATATAGGAAATCTCTACCTAGGATACCATCTGTTGTTATGTTAATATCTTTTTCAATAATATGGAAATCATGATTAATTATTTGGTCTTCTATTATTAGCTCTAAGTTTGTTACACCCTAGTATAAAGTTGTTTATTTGTAATGTCATTAATCTGGCATATTTCATCATTTATTAATTCTTGATTTATAATATTGTTTTTACATATTGATATATCTGCTCCTGTATCTATTAATAGAGTCACATCATAACCATTTTTTGTTCTTACTTTAATTAGATTTGTGAATTTATTATTGCTGTTGATGTTAATTATCTTCTTCTGTTGGATTGGCTTTGCACATTCCTTTGCATGTTGTTTACATACCCCGGGTTTCTTCGGTCTGGGCCGCTGAAGTTTCCCTGGTTGTTATTATTATTGTTATTATTATTATAGTTGTTGTTATTTTTTTGCATGCGATTCTTATTATTATTAAAGTTGTTATTGCGGTAATTGTTATTGCCTCTATTATTGTAGCTGTTATTATTGTAATTATTATTGTAATGTCTTCTAAAATTGTTTTGTCTATTGAATTGACCTCTGAAATTATTTGTTCTAAAGAACATGAGATTATTTTGCCGAGGGTAGTTATTGTGATCACTTTCAACAGCTATTTGAATCGCTTCTGTCAATGTTTTAGGTTTTGATGGTATAACTATCGCTCTAAATGTTTCATTTAGGCCATTTTTGAATGTAAACCTAGTTGGTCATTAAGCTTTACTATTATCCCTCTATTCTCATTACCTTGTTCTGCAATTTGTAATTCATTTAATTGTGCTATGAGTGTTTCTATTTTTGTTGCAAAGACATTAATATTTTGATTCACTTGATTTATTCTTGTTAGTTCAGTGAGAATCTTTGCTGAGTTTTTATTCGATTTGAAATTTTTTGTTAAAATATCTTTTAGTTTTTGTACTGTAGTTATTTCTTCTTCATTAATTAATCTATTTTTGACTTTATCTGAGAACTTGGTGGCTAAAATGAATTTTATTAATTTTGTCTTTTCAGTTTCATCTTTGAAGGTGTCAGCATAGAATTCTATTAACCCTAAGAAATTTGATAGTTGTTTTATGTCTCCTTCAAATAGTGGGACTATTTTTATTGCTGATGCTTAATTTCTTCTGTTTCAATTTTAGGCTTAAGATATGTTGTAATTATTTGTCTCATGATTTCTTTAATTTTTAGTATAGACTCAAATTGTATATTTTTGTTCAAAGTATTCCCAAACCTCACTATTTTCTTTATGTTTCTCTTCTATATAAGTCACAGTATAAGTTCTGGTTGGGTTCTTTTTTAATGTTCGTAATAAGTTTTGAAGTCTTTGTATTTTCTCATAGTCCATAGGATTTCAATGTGATTTTAATGTGAAATATTTTTATTTTAGTTTTTAAATTTATTCATAAGAAAATTTTTACAATATAATTTTTTTTTTTTTTTTTTTTTTTTATGACAGTTTAATAATTATATAATATAAGTTTTATAAATTTAATAAGTTTAATAATTTTGATTTAAAAAAAAATTCAGTTTGAATTTCCAATTATCTTGGTCTTCCTGTCTATTGATTTACTTGATGTTATGTATTCTCTGCTTTCAGAATTGGGTGAACTGTTATTTTTTTTTTTTGTTGAGTCGTTCACTACACTATATATCCAGGTAAGTGCAGGGTCGCCATGTTATAATATTTTAGTCGTTGATTGTCAAAGTCTTTTCCTAACATTTCTGATCAGCGAAATATAATTTGCCTGATGCAAAAGTTCCTTCACTTTATTAATCACAGCAGGAAGGCTCTGCTCATCCACAGGCTATAACGCCTATTTGCTTTATTATTAAATATATTGGAAATAATCATGCATAATAAGAAAGCATGATTATTCTAATATGTTATATAAAATATTGAATATTTATTAAATTATATTTATTTATTCCAAGCAAAACATCTGCAGGAATAAAATATATCAAATAAAAAAAATATATTGTTATATTTCGAGTATGATTAACTCTGATTTTTATTTGAAAAGTACAGGGTTTATATACAATTTTTGATTCTATTGAATCCATAATAATTTTATCTAGAGCAATAAATTATTGTAATTTATTGCTTAGTTACAAAGAATTTCTATTAAAGAAAGTATCATAATATTCTTGACCTAATTCCTTTCCATGTAAAGATCAATAACCAAAAATATGAATTATAAAAAAAAACTTATGAATCATTATCATTCGTTACATTCACAACAAATATTTAAAAATGAAATTTGATCATACTAAAAAAAATTAATATATTTGTATGTACATGCAATGCATTGCAGTTGCATTCATACAAATATTAGCGAACAGATGTTCCCACTTGAAATTGTTGACCTATGTCAGCATTTTTTATCTACATTAATGTTAACTAATAATTATTATTTTTGATCGTTTACATTTGTGGAAATTATTTTATGTACAAAATCTTTTTATGTATTTGGTCAAGATATACTACAATATGCTTAAATGTACCTATTTATATTGTACGTAAAATTGTATTAAATGTTGATTTTTGAATTGAGTTTTGCTTTATTTATAAATTTTGAAATATAAACTTTATTTGGAATTTTTTTTAATATACCGAATTAAGTTAAAAACAAACATATTTGTTTGGCTTCTATGGTGCTGGATGCATCGAACTCAAGTATTGTACATCCGAAGCCACTTTGCGAACCTCTACACAATATATTTTTTCAAATTTTAACTTTTTTTTTATATTAAAAAATAATTAAAAGGAATTATGAGGGACAGATGCAGGGTTGAGGGAAAGATCCAGGGATGAGAAAGAAATGTGGGATGAGAGAGAAATGAGGGAACTTGGAGGGAACTTTGAATTACTTATTGCATTGCTTGGTTTATTTGATTTTCAAAACAAAGCAAATCAAGCAATGCAACAAAGCGTACATTGGTTATTTCAGATTTTCACTGAAAATAATTAAGACTTACTACACAATATTCCTGTGAAGCATAGTATTCTCAATTTTTATTTACAAAATGTTTTACTAAGTATTTATATAAAATTTTCAGAAAATGTTCTGTGAATAAACATTTTAAATAATTTAAATTAATAAAAAAATTTTGTTTTTGTGTTTTAAAAATTTAATTATAAATTTAATTAAATTTTAATTATAATTTATTATTTAAAAATAATAATAATTATTTAATAATTTAAATAATTTTTTATTTAATTATTTAAAAATAATTAAAAATAAAATATTTTTTGGCCTGCTTCTGATAATTTTTGATATTTTATTTATTAAAAATAAAATATTTTTTGGCCTGGTTATGATAATTTATGATATTTTATTTTCTAAGATAAAACACATTCAACAAAACATTATAATTTTAGTTTTTTATAATTAAACACATCATGCGTTTGTTACACCTCATTCTAGACAAATATATTAATAACTAGCTGTTCGCCCGTCACAGAATGACGGAATGTCAATAGAAAAACTTTTTCTAATAAGAATTATTTTTAATTTCATTATATACATGTACATATATTGTATATCAATATTATTTTCATAAATAAAGTCGAAACTGTTACATTTTGTAATACGTAGATTATATTTCGATTCTAGTAATTGATACACAAAAGAAAATGACTTATATAACTTCTTGTTGTTTCTTAAAACTTTGAAGATGAATAATAAGTTATGTAGTCTACCTTTTGTATGTTTTAAATTTGATAAAATTTCGGGGTCGTTAGTTCAAATCCCTTCTTGGTGAATTTTTTTTTTTAATTTCAATTAATTTTTTTTTTATTCAATTACGTACTTGTTTAAACTTTAAATTTTTAAATTTAAATTCGATAAAATTGTTTGTTAAAAGATTTGAAATTTTTTTATAGGTTTATTTTGTTTTTGTGACATATTTTTAAAATGTTGCTAAGCTCTGTATATTGTTTCATAACCTTTGTTTATATTCAAATCGAAATACTTGTATGTTGCCAACATTCTACAATATACCTACAATATACTCAACATGTTTAATTATGTCCCGATTTTTATGGACATAAAATTGAATTATGAATTGAGTTTTGCATTATCAAATGCAAATTAATTTTTTGATTTTTTTTATTATACCTACCTAATTAAGTAAAAAAAACTATATTTGCTTTGATTACTAAGGTGCCGTTCATTTGGCTTTATTTCAGGGATGAGATGAGGGAAGCTTTGAAATTGCTTTGAAACATTGCTTGCTTTATTTAGTTTCCAAAGCAAAAAGCAAGCAACGCAACAAAGCGTTAATTTGGCCTTCGCCATTATTTCAGTCTTTAACTGAAACTAATGAAGACTTACTACAAAAATGTTCATGTGAAGCATAGTCTTAGTTTTTAATACCAAAATGATTTACTATTTATTTAAAATTCCCAGAAAATCTTCTGTGATTTTCAAAACTGAAATCAATTTTTTCATAAACTAAAAAAATTTTTTTTTTGTTTATTTTTTTTTATTAAAAATTAATAAAATATTTTTTGGCCTGCTTATGATAATTTATGACATTTTATTTTCTAAAATAAAACACATTCAACAAACATTAATATTTTATTTTTTAATAATTGAACACATCCAACAAAACACATTTAATTGAATGCGTTTGTTACACCTCATTCTAGACAAATATATTAATATATATTAATAATAATAATTATTTATTGATTTAGATTTTTAATATTTTTAAATAGATAAATTAGTAAAAATTTTTAAAATTTTTGAATAGATAAAATAATTAGAAAATTTTTTTAGTATTTATAAAGTTTGTTTGGTTAGTTAATTTTACGATCAAAATAATACAAACTTTAAGGTTTTAAAATGACTGACTGTTTCTTTACATATTATTATTTGAGGCAGGTACAATCATAAGGAAAACAAGTTAAGAAACAGTCAGTCGGTGCAACCGACTTAGAAATACCCTACACCTATTTGGTTCAAATTTAATGGGAAGTTAATAAGTCATTTTAAAACCATACAAGATTTTACCATACAAGATGATAGTTTGATCTTAAGACATGGCTAACCAAATTAACTTGTACTAAAAAACATTTTCTAATTACTTTATCTATTCAAAAATATTACAAATTCTTACTAATTTATCTATTTAAAAATATTAAAAAACAAAAAAACTTGAAATAAATGAAAATATATTTTTTTCGATTCAATTACGAAAGTTAAAAAATTTGAATTATTAAATTTTGTGATAAAAAGCTAATCAAAGCATAATATATTAATTAATTCAAATTTTTCAAATCGATCAAAAGCTTCTATAATCCGAACTCATTAACCAAACTCGACCAGAACCAATTCTCATCATATTTTCATTACTAGTAACCTACAGTTTAAATTTCTTCAAAATAGCGGCATAATTTTTCGAGTTATACTATTTTTAAGATATATGTTTGTTAGCCTTGAACTTTTCAAGGGTTCCAGAACCCGAAACCATGGTACGATTTCGCCCATATGCAGTCTGCGCTGTATTTTAAATACTAGTGAACCCTTGTACACAATTGGAACGTACTATCTTAATTTTAAATTACTATTTTTAATAATTTCGATTATAAGCTTTTAAACCTTGGTAGGTCTAAGAGGCGTACTAAACCACCACTCCAATTGATCCCAATTGAGGGGCCACACAAATAGTAAAGAACATCCTTGTGCCAAATTTAAAGCTTCTACATTTGTTTCAAGTTGCTATCTTTATTAATTTTATAGATATGATTTAAGGTCTTCGGAAAATCTTCGGCTGGTCCCTGAGCCACTACTCCAAAAATCAAGGACACTAAAGAAATAAGATTGGACACCTTGATACCAAATTTGGAGGTTGTATCTTCATTGGTTTTGGAATTATGCTCGTTTGGCCTAAATTCGTTAAAAAAGTTCTAGGTTCCGAACCCATGGTCGAATCTCCCAGTATACCTACATGACCCTTACCGACCCAGAATACCTACTTTATTCTTAATGAAACAAAATGAAGACTATCATAAAAATTTTTATTTACAGCAAGTAGTAAATCTGGTAATGCAAAAAGTAGTAGAAAGCGTAAAAGGCATTCCGAATTATGTACAAAGGTTAACTAGTATAAAAAGTATGGCGGGGACTACACATTGTCGAAATCGGGGCATGGTTTCGGCATCAATTCAATTACAAAAGTGAAAAAATTTGAATTATTAAATTTTGTGATATAAAGCTAATCAAAGCATAATATATTTAATAATTCAAATTTTTCAAAATTGCATTTATTTTAAATTGTTAGTTTTATGTACCTATTAGAAAAGCTTATAAACGCAAAATAAGCTATAAATATATTTCTAAAGTACAATTACAATTTTAGAACTTTTCATATAATTCATTTAAATAGGAGGCATCTGAACCAATACTAAAGTTAAGTCTAAATTTCGGGGACACATATGAAATAGGAAATATATTCTTTGGCTTCGAAATTATAGTCGTTTGGCCTCAGATCGATCAAAAGCTTCTAAAATGTGAACTCATTGTCCGAACTCGACCAGAACCAATTCCCAAGGTACTTTCCATATTAGTAACCTAGAGTTTAAATTTCATCAAAATAGCGGCATTATTTTTTGAGTTATACTGCTTTTAAGATATATTCGTTAGCCTTTATAGTTCGTTAGCCTTTGAACTTTTAAATGTTCCAGAACCCGAAACCATGATAAGATTTGGCCCATATGCAGTCCCCGACATACTTTCAATACTAGTTAACTCTTGTACACAATTGGAACGTTCTATCTTAATTTTAAGTTAATATTTTTATTAATTTCGATGATGCTTTTAAACCTTGGGGGGTGTAAGAGGGGTATTGAACCACCACTCTGATTGATCCAAAATTAAGAGAACATGCAGGAAATAGTAAAGAGCACCCATGTACCAAATTTGAAACTTCTAAATTTGTTTGAAGTTACTATCTCTATTAATTTCGAAAATATGCTTTAAAGTCTTTGGAACTGTGTGGCTGGTTTCCAACCCACTACGCCAATTGGTGCCAAATTTCAAGGACACTAAAGAAATAGACACCCTGGTACCAAGTTTGGAGGTTCTATCTTCGTTTGGCCTAAATTCGATCAAAAAGTTCTAAGTTCCGAACCCGTTGTACTTTAGCCACCGTACGCAATCACCGACGTAGTTTCATTACCAGTACCCTACACCACAAATTTTATGAAGATAGCGTCATGAGTTGTTGACAACAACTAATGACGCCATCTTCATGAAATTTGTGGGGTAGGTTATTGGTAATGAAACTACGGCGGCGATTGCGTAAGGTGAGGATTGGACAATGGGTTCAAAACTTAGAACTTTTTGATCGAATTTAGGCCAAACTAGCATAATTCCGAAATCAATGAAGATAGAACCTCTAAATTTGGTATCAGGGTGTCGCTTTCGATTTCCTTAGTCTCCTTGAAAGTTGAGTCCAATTGGAGTAGTGGGTGGGGACCAGCCACTCAGTTCCGAGGACTTTAAAGCGTATTTTCGAAATTAATAAAAATAGTAACTTCAAACAAATTTAGAAGTTTCAAATTTGGCACATGGGTGTTCTGACTATTTCCTGCGTGTCCCTCTAAGTTTGAATCAATTGGAGTGTTGGTTCAGTACCTCTCTTAGACGCCCGAATGTGTAAAAGCTTATCATCGAAATCAATAAAACTAGTAACTTAAAATTAAGATAGAACGTTCCAATTGTGTACAAGGGTTAACTAGTATTGAAAGTATGACGGGGACTGCATATGGGCGGAATCGTTCCATGGTTTCGGGTTCTGAAACCCTTGAAAAGTTCAAGGGCTAACAAACACATATCTTAAAAGCAGTATAACTCAAAAAATAATGCCGCCATTTTGATGAAATTTAAACTCTAGGTTACTAGTAATGAAAGTACCATAGGAATTGGTTCTGGTCGATTTTGGACAATTAGTTTTTGTTCGATCTTAGGCCAAACGAATATAATTTCAAAGCCAAAGAATATATTTCCTATTTCCTATGTGTCTCTGAAATTTAGACTTAATTGTAGTGGTGGTTCAGGTGGGTCCTAAGAAATCCCAAACTTAAAAAGCTTATCTTCGAAATTCATGAAGATAAAAACTTTAAATTTGACGAGGGTTCTTTTCTATTATATGTCCATGTGCGGTTCCCGTCATACATTCAATACTAGTTAACCCTTGTACACAATTGGAACGTTCTACCTTAATTTTAATTTACTATTTTTATTAATTTCGATGATAAGCTTTTAAACTTTGGGGGGTCTAATATGGGTACTGAACCACCACTCTGATCTGATTGATTCAAAATTAGGGGATCGCGCAGGAAATAGTAAATAACAACCATGTACCAAATTTGAAACTTCTAAATTTGTTTGAAGTTACTATATTTATTAATTTCGAAAATATGCTTTAAGGTCTTCGAAACTGTGTGGCTGGTCTTCAACCCACCCACTACTCCAATTGATCCCAAATTTCAAGGACACTAAGGAAATAGAAGGAGACACCTTGATACCAAATTTGGATGTTCTATCTTCATTGGTTTCGATATTATGCTCGTTTGGCGTAAAGTCGATCAAAAAGTTCAAAGTTCCGAACCCATTGTACATTACCCACCGCACGTAATCGTTGCCGTGGCTTCATTACTAGTACCCTACAACACAAATTTTATGAAGATAGCGCCATTAGTTGTTAAGTTATCGTGATTTTTTATTTATGTTCGTTAGCCCTTAGAACGATAAGGAGTTACAGAATCCGAACCCTTGGGCTGATTTCGTCCATATGCAGTCCGTGCTGTACTTTAAATACCAGTTAACCCTTGTACACAAGTGGAACGTTATATATTAATTTTAAGTTACTATTTTTAGTAATTTCATTTATAAGCTTTTAAACCTTCGGAGGTCTAAGAGGGGTACTGAATCACCATTCCAATCGATCCCGAATTAAGGCGACACACAAGAGATAGTAAAGAACACCGTTGTGCCAAATTTGTAGCTTCTCCATTTTTTCAAGCTGCTATCTTTATTAATATTAAAGATGTGCTTCAAGGTCTTCAGAAATGTGTGGCTGGTCCCCGACCCATTACTCCAATGGGGCCCAAATTTCAAGGACACTAAGTAAAAAGAAAGAGACACCCTGATACCAAATATAGAAATTCCATCTTCATTGGCTTCGAAATTATTCTTGTTTGGCGTAAATTCGATCAAAAAGTTCTAAGTTCCGAACGCATTGTGCATTACCAACCGTACGCAATCATCGCCGTAGTTTCATTACCAGTACCCTACAACACAAATTTTATGAAGATAACGTCATTAGTTGTTGAGTTATCGCAATTTTTTATATTTGTTCGTTAGCCCTTTGACTGTTTAAAAGGTCCAGAATCCGAACCCAGGGGCGGATTTCGCCCATTTGCAATCCCCGCCGTGCCCTCAGTCCTAGTAACCTACAGTTAAAATTTTATCAAGATAGCTCCATTATGTTGTGAGTTATTGTGCCTACGGACGGACGGACATGGCTATATCGACTCAGGAGGTCACGCTGATCACAAATATATGGGTGATTATCAAAAAATTTATATATTTATATGTCAAAAAATGGACAAGTCACTAAAATCTTTAAAAATAAATAAAATTAATTAAGTGGAACGTAATAGTTTTCTTATTTTTTTTGCCTTTTTCAATTTTTTGGAAAACAGGGAAATAATTTGTTGACAGGGGAATGGTTGTTTTTAATGGTATACAGGGGAATGATGTTCCAGCGGAATTTTAATAATATTTTTAGATAAAAGTCATAATATGGCGTACTTTACTTTTGGGCGATTGTACAAAATTTCATTATGAATTATATTTGAAAACATTTAAAATGTTTTCTTATTAAAATAAAAAATTAAAGCTTGCCAGGGGAATGATTAATTTTCCGTTCCAAATAAAAATATTTTTTTATAAACACCTAGATGACATAAAATGACATTTTTTTGTACAGTAGGTAAAGATTTGTTTTTGTTTTTTTTTCTCTTTTTTCATTTTTGCATAGATTTTAAGTAAGAACGGAACAGGCACAGGGTAATGATGTTTGTTTCAGAGACATAAGAAAATTATGAATTTTTCTAAAAAAAAGTAAGAGAAAGAGAAACACAAGATAGGGGATGAAAGATAATTCATATTCTCATTTAATTTCGTCGTTTTGATTTCTCTTATGTTTCTTGAAAATGAAAAAATTTTTATAGACATGTCAAATTTTGTGTTAAAGACATGCCAGGGGACTGATAATTTACACGTTTAAAGTAAAATTTGATGAAAAATATTATCAAATTAAACGTTTTCTTAAATAAACAAAATTAATAATGATTTTTTAATTTATAATATGACGAAAAAACGAATAAGTTATGTGATTATATTTAAAAATTTAAAGGTGGACATTAAATATATACATTTTTTGATAATCACCCATATATACTTTTCAATATCTAGCTGGATTCCTTTAGGTGGTTAGAAACACCATACCAAAGTTAATATACCCCTTTACTTCTATAGGTGTAGGGAATAACAATAAGGATAACTCATCAACAAATGGAGCTACAATCATGAATTTTGTGGTGTAAGTTATTACTAATGAGAATATGGCGGGGCCTGCGTACGATCGAGTTCGGATTGTGGGTTCGAATCTTAGAAGTTTTTGATCGAATTTAGGCCAAACAACCATAATTCCGAAACCAATGAAGATAAAACCTTCAAATTTGGTATCAGTGGGCCTCGTCCTATGTCCTTAGAGTTCTGGGAATTTAGGACTAATTGGAGTAGTAGGTCGGGGACCATCCACACAGTTCTGAAGACTTTAAAGCATTACATTGAAATTATTTTAAAAAATAGCTTAAAATTATGATAGAATGTTCCAATAGTGTACAAGGATTCACTAGTATTGAAAGAACGGCGGGGACTGCATATAGGCGAAATCCGACCATGGGTTCGGATCCCGGAACTTTTTCTTCGAATTTAGGCCAAACGAGTATGATTGCGAATTCAAAGAATTTAGAACCTCCAAATTCGGTATCAGGGTGTCCCTTTCTATTCCCATAGTGTCCTCGAAAATTGGAACCAATTGAAATATTGGGTCGGGGACCATCCACATAGTTTTGATGACCTTAAAGCATATTTTCGAAAATAATAGAGATAGTATCTTCAAATAAATGTAGAAGATTCAAATTTGGCACAAGGCTGTTCTTTACTATTTCCTTCGTGTTCCCTCAATGTGATCAATTGGAGTGGTGGTTCAGGTAACTCTCTTAGACCTCTAAAGGTTGAAAGGCTTTTCATCGAAATTAATAAAAATAGTAACTTAAAATTAATATAGAATGTTCCAATTGTGTACAAGGTTTAACTAGTATTGAAAGTATGACTGGGACTGCATATGGGCGAAATCGTACCATTGTTTCGGGTTCTGGAACCTTTGAAAAGTTCAAAAGTTAACAAACGTATATCTTAAAAATACAAAAACTCAGAAATTAATTACGCTATTTTGATTAATTGCCTCAGTATGGATTCTCTCCTGTAAGTCTCCATAGGTCTTTGTTGCTTTTTCTGCTAGGCCAGAATATTGTGCAGATTATGCGCAAGCCGCGGTTAGTGAAGACTTGTAGACGATGTTGTTGGATATCATCCATGTTTCGCTTCCATACATTAGTACGGTCTTTACGCAAGATTTGAAGATTTTTCTTTTGTTTTCTTGGAGATTTTGGTGTTCCTTTATACTGGGTACAACCGTTCGAATGATGCCCTTGCTTTGCTAAGTCTGTTGTTCACATTTACCTCCGCACCACCATCAGTAGTCACTATGCTACCGAGATAGTTGAACTGGTTAACATATTCGACTGGTTGCGTTTTCAGCATGATGAGTTGGTTGTTGGTACTGTTGATTTTCATCGCATTAGTTTTCCTGATGTTAATTTCACTGCCATCGGTAAGTGCTAGTCTTTCCCAATTGTTCCGGTTTGGACTGCATATCGCTGACCTTGTGTGCTAGAAGTACTGTGCCATCTGCATAGTTCACATCTTCTAAGCGGGGAGTGAAGCTCCATGTAATTCCTCTTTTTTACGTACAGACTTCGGACCTTATACTATCTAGGACGGTTGTGAATAACAATGGTGATAGTATACATCCCTGTTTGACGCCGATGTTATTTAGAAGGGCTCACTGATGTTTCCGTTGGGAGTGACCGCTGGTTCGGAGTTTTTGTACAGTTCTTTTACGATGCGAATTATCCGTCATTCGATCGATTGCTCAATAATGATTCTTAGTGTGTTTGATTGGTCTACACAGCTCCTGTGGGGGCGGAAGCCTGCTTGCTTGTCGCTTAACTCTGGTACTATTTTTTCTTTGATTCTGCCTTGTATTATAGTTGCTATTTTGTACATTGTGTTGAGTTGTTGCAATCTTTGAGGTCGCCTTTCTTCGGTAGCTTGACTATTGTACCCTTTTTCTAAGATGGAGGTAGTTCTTCGTATTCCCATGCCTTTATGATGTGAGGTCTCAGAAGTTCAGCTGAGGTATTTTGGCAGGCTTTTATAATTTCAGCTGGAATACCATCAGAACCAGCCGCTTTGTTTCTTTTCAACTTGGTGATGGCTTCTTTGATCTCAGTCATAGTTGTTCTGGAAGTGCTAATGTGCAGATTGTTTGTATTGTTTTCCGCTAGTGATATATCTTCTGTTTCGTTCATTTCACTGTTGCTTGTTTCTTGGAAATGTGCTCTCCATCTTTTCGTTTGTTTTCGACCGTTAATAATTTCTGTGCCAATATTATCTTTAATGGAAATTGATGCTGTGCGCGTTTTGTTGGTGAGCTTGTTCACAATTTGATGTAGTTTCCTTGCATCATTTTGTCCAGCAGCTGTTTCTGCATCTGAGGCTTCTCAAGAATATTCTTTTGTCTCTTCTGGAGGCTCGTTTTACTTTCTTTGCCAGTGCTTTGTTTTGCTCCGTGGTGACAACTTTGCTTTCTAGCTTTTTCTTTGTCCCTTGCCTTTGTGATATGAGTTCCCATGTGCTTTCTGATATCCATGGCGTTATGTCTCTATTCTTTATGCCTAATTTGTTTTTCGCAATCTCATAGACGGTTATAATTAGTTCGTGGTCGCTATTTATGTCGGCTCCCCTTTTATTTCGCATATCGAGCATTGAATTTCTTCATCTACTGCTAATACATATGTTGTCTATTTGGTTATGTATTTTCCCATTCGGAGAGGTCCACGTATATTTGTGAATTTCCTTATGGGGGAAAATGGTGCCGCCAATGGTATAATAAGCCTTTTTCCGTTTTTGTTCTTTGTTCCGCATCCATGTTTTCCTATAAAAATTCAGTGTTTAGATTTCGTATTTAAGTCGCCCATTAGAATCAAGATATCTCTTTTCCGGATAGTGTTGAGAGTATGAGTGAGCTGTTCGTAGAACTCGTTTTTCGCTATATCTTCGGCATCTTCTTTTGGTGCATAACATGGTACTAGGGAGATATTTCTAATTTTACATCGGAAACGGGCTGTAATAATTCTATCTGATACGGCCTTCCAGCTATGCAGGGAGTTTCGCAGCTTTCTAGATATTATTATTACCACATATTTTGTTCCACCTATTTATTTACCGCTACACAACAGAGTATTTCCATTAGCCGTAATGATTTCACCATTCCCGTTCCATCTAATTTCACTTAAACCCATAATTTGAACTCTATAATCTGCCATTTGTTTTTCTATTTGGTGTCTTGATGTTTCTCGCATTGTTCGGAAATTCCATTGTGCAATTCTAGTCATTGTTCGAGTGCCGAAGGTTTTTTCCGTGTTATCTTGCCTATTGTATCCGATTTGTCTAATTTCAGTGTCTTAAATCCGTTTAGTCTTTCTAAGCAGGAGATTAACCTACTGTAGAAGTGGCCTATTTTACTTTTCCCTACATAACGCCTAATAGGGGGACGATGTTATTTGTTCTTATCTCTGACATTGAAGATTCCACACTTATGCAAATATCAATGGTGTCATTTTGACATGTGTATATATTTATATAGATAATGTTATTATTCATTTTAATATTAAGCTATAGGTTATTTCAGGAACACGATTATTGGTAATATTTTTATTTTTTTATTTGTTGTTAATTATTATTTTCTCTTTAGACTATTAGTTATTTAATTATAATTTATAAGTTATTTATGACTTTAATGGCTTTTGTATGTTGAAGTAAATTTTTTTGTCGCTGAAAATTTTTTATTCTATTTATAAATATAATAAATACGCAGTTTATCTTCATTTGATAACACAGAGGAATAAGATTTCCCCTATCTTTTAAACTGAGAATAAGCTATAATACCTTTTTGTGGCTTATAAATATTTGAAGAACGAAATTAATTTACCACTTAAGTACTTTTAAAGCACGAACCACTATTGGTATATTTTAATCTTCCGTTTACGATAAATCTAATCAATCTAATTAAAAATATTACTAGATTGATATATCCAAAAATTGAAAAAAGGTTTACCTGATATAGACTTTTGTACCGGCATTCCGGAAGCGCTTAGCGAACATGAAAATAAACCTTCTCTATTTGTTTTAGATGATTTAATGTTTGATTCAGCAAACAAGCAAGTATGTGAACTTTTAAGTAAAGGTTCGCACCACCGCAATTCGTCCATTACATTATTAACGTAAAACGTCTTCTATCAAGGGAAAATCTCACGAGATATTTCATCAAATTGTAAATTTTTTGTCCTTTTTAAAAACCCATGAGATATGAAGTTAAAACATCAAAATGGTAAACAACACGATTTGTTCTACGTGCAAAGAAATAATTAATCCTAGAAAGGATAAACATATGCAGTGCGATGGAGATTTTAAGAAACTCTACCATGACATGTACACTGGGTTGGGTGATGCAGATTTATGAATCCATAATACGGATCCAGAGAAATTATGGTTCTGTCCCAACTGTAAACAAAGGAGAAGTTTCTACATGTTATAAGGCCTAGTACTATCTCATGTTTAAATTGTATGTGGAATTCAATAAGACCAATTCTAATAACACGAATATAATATGACCCCGTGTTCCAACATGTACCTTTGGTATAGACAGGCTTATTAGCCTAACAGTTGAACAGTTAGCGCTTAAAAAAAAAAAAAAAAAAAAAAAAAAAAAAAAAAAAAGTATTTCCGCTTGAATCCAGGGAGGCCAAGTGCGAGTGGGAAGCCAAGTGTTGCACAGACCAGAACCACAAATGATGGTGCAGCGACAGGAGATATTATGTCAAGGCTTGATGATATGTTGAAAAAGCAGGATAGCCTTGAAAAAAGTTTTTTGAGGTTAGAGAAGCCCTGGACATTCTAATAGAAGATAATATTAAGCTAAAAAATGAAAATGAAATCTTAAAGTTACAAGTAAATAAAAATAAAGTGGACATTGAAATTATGAAACAACAAAAATTACGAAAATATCTCGAAATTACTGGGTTGGAAGAATGTGATAAATTGGAGCCAATGTCGATATTGAAAGGAGTAACAAAACAACTGGATATTAATATTGATATGCACGACATAAAGGATGTCTATTTCGCGGCTGCAAATTCCAAAAATTCAGGTGAGCCAAACAAATTATTAGTTGAGTTTGCGAATGTCAAATTAAAAAACAATATAATGTCGGCAAAAAGAAAAAAAATTATTAGTACTTGTACGTTACTTGCAGAAAACGTAACAATTGAAGAAAATTCCGCAGTTGAAAATAATGTGAAATAAAAGCTCCAAACTTAATTACATATATTTTAATGAGAGATTAACACCATATTTTAGTTTGTTGTTTAAAAAAGCCAGAGACTTAAAACGAGAAAAGAAAATTGAATTTGCTTGGATAAAAGATGGTAAAGTTTTTATAAGGGAAAACGAGAAATCTAAAATAATAAATATTAATATAGATAAACAATTAGAAAAATTTAATGAACCAAATCAATAATGTTGTAGACCCTTTAACTTTGCCATCAATTATATCCAACAACCATACCTTTAATATAAATAATCTAAAATTTGTACAATCGAATACATTAAAAATTCTATACCTTAATATACGTAGCTTAAAACATAAAATCGATGAAATTAACTATTTGCTAGACAACATTAATTATACTGTTCACATAATAGCTTTTACTGAAACTTGGATACGTCACGAAGAAACTGACTTAATCAACATAAAAAATTACAACAAAGTTTTCTCGTGTAGACATACTAGGAGAGGTGGTGGATTTGCTATGTTTGTACATAACTCTATCAATTTCACAATATTCAGTAATTTTCAAATGACTACAATAATTTATTGTCAATCAAATTATCTATTAACAAGCAAATTTTACATATTTCCACAATTTACAGAGCACCATTAAATGATAGACAACCAATTCATAACTTCTTTACACTATTTGAAACACACTTAAATGAAATTAAAACAAATGCAATAGTTCTTAGGGACTTTAACTTTAATATAAAAAACTCTGTTGACAAATTAGTATTTGACTATAAACTAATTGTTGAATCCAATAGATTCTATTTTTGCAACTCCAGCATTACTCGGCCTATCTCTGGATCTTGTCTTGATCACGTTCTGAAAAATAAAATTAATAACATATTATGGCTTGAAGTTAAATCACAAAATAATTTAATAAATAATAAAACAGATGTTCAAACAGTAAGCTGGTTAAATAAAAATAAACTACAACAATATATTAAAAACTGTATTATCGACAAAAATAGTGATGCAGTTATGCTGTGTCAAAACATACTAAACAACATAACAAAAGGTATTGCCATATTCACGCACTTAAAAAAAAAGAAAATAAATAATAAATTCAGTAAGCCGTGGATAGACTCTGATTGCATAAAAATTATTAAAATAAAAAATTATTGGCACAAAAAGTACACTCAGGACTACAACAATTCTTTCGCAAAAGAGAAATACAAATACTAGCTAAACAAGTTCACAAATACAAAAAGAAGGAAAAAACATGAATATGATTCAAAACAATTTGAAGCTAGTAAAAATAACAGCAAACAAACCTGGAATGTAATAAAAAATATCACAGATGGAAACTCATATAATAAAAGCAATGATTTTTTTAAAGTATCTTCGACCTCAGATATGACAGATAATATAAAATTAGATAGAATCAACAGTTTTAATGAATAGTACTGTAACATTAGCAAGGAAATGGCCAAAAATTTTAATAGAATATATCTCGGTAAAAGTAGAACAGACAAATGTTTTAAATTTAAGCGTTTAACTGAATGTGTAACACAAAAACTTATAAATAATTTAAAGAGTACAAATAGTTCGGGTGCAGATAAAATTAGTAATAATATAATAAAGCTACTGAAGGATGATCTAATAAAACTCATTGCATCCCTTATAATGATACAAAATAATAAATTAATTAGTCATATGCAGTATGGCTTTACAAAGAAATCAAACACCAATGCTGCCGTCTTCGACCTCATCTATTTACTTCAAAAGCAGATAAGTGAAGGAAGGAAAGTGTGCGTAGTTTTCTTTGATCTTAAAAAGGCGTTTGATTCTATTGGTAAGAAGATATTATTAAGGAAATTATTTGAATTTGGTGTAAAAGGAAAGGATTATATGTGGTTCCAAAACTATTTTGCTAATCGAAAACAATATTCTGAATGTGATGGCATTGTTAGCAATACAACCAACATAGACTGTTGTGTGATTCAAGGTAGCTCCTTGGGCCCACTATTATTTTCTTGTTATGTGCATAACTTTTGTGAACTGAAATTGAACGGTAACTCTTTTTTATATGCTGATGATCTACCTATAGCTTATGCTGAAACTAATTTCTCTACGCTACAAAAAAACATAGCAAACGATATGGATGTTATTTATAGATGGATGTGTCAACATAAATTGACAGTTAATGTAGACAACACGAAGTACATCTTATTGAAGTCAAATAATCATAAAATCACAATAAAATACAATAACCAAGAAATTAAAAACGAAAGCAGTTACAAATATCTCGGTATCACAATCGATGATGATTTAAATTGGAATTTGCATATAAACGAAATAATAAAATCAACTAGTAGAACTGCAGGTATTTTTAAAAAAATCTCCTACAGAGTACCAGATAGCCTCAAGTGTACGGAAAATCTAAAAGGCTTCCTGGGGATATATAATAAACCAATATCAAGCCCACATGGTTATATTGTATTAGATTTAACGCAAGATGTTAACGATTTGTTTTGAATTAGAACCAACATATTCTCAGTTGAATATTGCGTTTGTTTTTGTGCGACAAAAGGTTTGAACATTTCCTAAAATATGAAACGATTGAAGCAAACCTGTCATATGTTACATGTTCTAGAAAATGCAACAATAGTAATTTTCGTAAAAATGTTCTAAAATATTGTGATGATGATATAATAAAAACTGTATAATAAAAAATGCTGAAATTGTAATTAATGTGTTAAATGGAAACAACAAAATAACACCATCACAAAAAGCAAATCTAAACAAGTGATGAAAAAAGCCAATGGTTTTTAAAAATACTTAAATTCAATACTTAGGATATAATCCTTATGCACTTAAGAAAACCTGTTAACAATTGCAAAATATAATATTGGAGCTTCAATTTTAACGTTTAATTTTGGAAAAGGATACAATGGTGAAGTAGTTACTGATATATAAAAAAAGGAAAGTTTGCATTTTTTAAGGCGTAATAGCCCTTCAAAGGGAAGGGTTCCCAAATTTGTGCCAATCAAACTTATGATGATTCTCGAGGATCTGCCACTCCCTTCCTGTCCCACCCTTCTATTTTGTTAGGTTTTAGGAAATCAACTGTGAACTCCAAAATTTGGAAATTTACCTAGAATTTTATTATCTAAGCAAAAAGGTTTAAAACTAAGATTACAATTTCTTCAATTTAAAGAACCCCTTTCAAATTTAAGAAAGACCTTTGACATATCTTGAAATACAATGCTGCAGCTTTAAATTGTGTATATTAGTAAAATAGCTCTAAACAGGGGGCGCGACAAAAAAAAAATTGTTTACCGACTCCTACTAACTTCTGAGGATCTTATCTCTCCCAAAATTTCCAGACCCTAGCTTGAACCGTTTAAAAGATATGTGGGGCCCAACATTTTTCAAAAATTGAGTTTCTCATAACTGTTAATTTTAGTATCCTATGGCAACCCTATGCATTTTAGGGATATATTTGCGAAGTCTATAAAAGCTGTTCTCAAATTTAAATATAAGACTTTTTTGGAATTTGGGGGGGCTAAAGCTTCGTCACCCTTCAAATTTAAGAAAAATCTTTGACACATGTTGAAGTATAATTAAGGAGCTTTGAATCTAATATATAAAGAAGAAAATTTGTGTGTTTATTTGTTTGTTTGTGTGTCAGTCCAGGATTCACGTGATAGCCTAGCCACTGGTCCGATTGTCACAAAATTTTAGAGGAATAAAGATTGCACAGGTTGCAGTTTCAGAGACATTTTAAGCTTTTTCGTTTTTTTAATGTCGAGTCAAATGTTTGACCGATTAACTTGAAATTTTGCAAAAATGTTCTTCTTAACAATCAGAATTAGTTGTATAAAGTTGGTTGAAATGAGTTAATCCATTTCGGCTTGGCGGGCTTCCAAAAAGTTTTGTGTTTCTGGTTTGTGTCCAATTACAGGGGTTTTGCAGTCGAAAAGAAATGCTGACACAATTTTTGTTGAGTTCGGTTAACCCGTTTGGGAACGAGAGCGCAATGAAACTTTTCCAATGTTTTTGATGTCGAGCTGAAGCGGTTTAACCTAATAATGACTTTTTCTGAAGTTTTATAACAATATTTTGAAACTCTGAAAATTTTAAATGCACATTTCTAATATTAATAATAATAAAAATAAAGCTAATAAAGAACCCGAATAAAAACATCCTTAAATTTAAGTAATATAACTTTTGCATCTCTACGTTTTTTCGTAAGTCTTTATTTTTATCTACTTTACATTTGTTGTTCTTTTAAAATAGATTTCACTGTCAAAATGCTGTTGTTTTTTTTTTTCTAATAATATCTAAAAAACAAAAAGTTCGATTTCGTATATATTAATCTTAAATACATATTATTGTAAAACCTTTTTCCAAAAAAAAAGCATGTAGGCCAAAAATCATAAAAAACGAGGACTTTCAGTTAAGTACAAAACAAAATATCAGTTGAAAAGCAGCTCTTTAAAACTCTTCCACTACATCGACTATATTTTATTCAGCCGTTGGCCATTCTAGTTAACTACTATTCACATAAAGTCTCATATAAAACAAGAAGTTGTATGGCAGCAAACCGAACCGACTGCATTACCCAATAAATTTTTGCAAAACCTTTGGCAATAAAGCTAAAATATTTTTGGAGAAATTTCAGGCACCCTGTTTAGTTAGGTATAAAGTAATAAAGAAGTTGTATGGTAACTATTCCAACCTTAGTGCAGTAGAAATGTTAGCCCGTGAAGCTAACTGATTGTGCGGATGAATTAACATACATAGCTAGATTGATTCACTTTTTTATTTTGAGCTGATCCATACCTTTGAGTCTATATCTACTCTCCTTTTTCTCTGCGCCACAAAAATAATGGCTAATTTAGTATAATCTTTTGACCTTCAGTCAGTAATGCTTACATTTAAGTTATATAATACCGGGTGAGCGTTTCTGCTCGTTTCTGGTCTCAAAGGGTTTTTAATTGAAAGCAAAAGTTCACTTTGTAAATTTTGCCGGAATAAATTAAAGGAAATCAACACAAGTGTTTTCAAAATGTTTGTGGATTTTCTAAATTTTTTTTAGATGCATCATCATCCCAATATTGGTTAACAAATGTCAAATCTATTAAAGAGTGAACTGCATTGTCTAACAGCAACACTTATATAAAATTTGCAGGCAATCGACGACACCTATTTTATTTTATATAGAACTTTGAAGCGTTTCAACTTTAAGTCTAGACACTCGCCATACCCTAAAACCTTTGTATACAAATTTTCATGATAATTGAAAGAGCAATTTTGGAGCCTATACGCTATAAAAACAAAAAAAAAATTTTTGCTTTATAACATACATATATTATAAAATATAAATTTTAATTTAGAAAGATTGCGGGCAACGCCAGGTAAATCTGCTAGTTTTGTATATTACTAAAAAAAATTTTTAACAGGTATTCACGTTACAGGTTTTAAAAAATAGAAAAATTTAAATTTTCGAGCTTTTATTCCTTATCGATCCTCAGAAAATAGTAGCAGCCGGTTAAAAAATGTGTTTTATCAAGCCCCTGTACCAAAATTTTTTTAACCGGCTCCCACTATTTTCTGAGGATCTAACTTCTCCCAAAATTTAAAAACCCTATATTGAACCGTTTTGAAGATATGTGTGGTCAACAATTTTGCAAAAATTGTGTTTTGCATAATGGTAAGTTTTAGTACCGTATGGCAACCCTAAACATTTTGCTTTTAAAAAATTTATTTAGTTTATAAATTCAGCTACCTACCTGTGTTCAGATTGAAAATACACCTAACAGAACTCTTGTTATAACAATTTAAATATTGGGCTTTTTCCAACTTTGTGGGGCTACAAAAAAACTTCTTCTACGAAACAATTTTTTTTGCAATACCTACGCATGGTTAAAATTTTATTACCCTATTTCAAACGGTTTAAAAGTTTTTGTAAACGGACGGACGGACAGAGTGAAGCTATATAGGCACATTCTTACAAAGTTTTTAAAAATGTGCTATTAAACATAAAAAACAATTTAGACTCTTAGCATGCCTACAAAAAGGTATAAAAGCTAAACGAAAAATGTTAATTCAACATGAAGGGTTTTTACCGACAGTAATTGGTACAATATTGTCTGGTGTAATCGGAAAACTTCTCAGTAAAACTCAGAATGATTGTTATGCCACCTGAAATATTAAACAAATTTTAAAGCTTAATTCAAATTGATAGGAATCTAAATATACTAGATCAAAAAATGGAAAAGGTTCCGTATAATAAAAAACTAAAACCAATTCAAAAATGGCTTTTATTTGACAAAATTTAATGGAATATGGAATCGATAGACGATTCGCGAGAAACTTCCAGACAAAATCATCCTTTGTTAAATCATTTGATTCTGCAACTCAAACTAAATTCATTTCAAAATGTAATGCACATATATAAACCATTGCACCTAAATATCAAACAGCATATAAACAAATAAATTTTATTCCTTTTATGGAAGATGGTGCTTTTGAATATTATCCTGAAAATGTTATTTAGTTATTGATTAAATTCAAAACTATACGGACGCGTTTTAATTTTCTGTATCGATACAAATTTTAATTAATGTAAACGGCAACGGAAAATTATTTTGAATGTTTTTTTGAAAAGTATTAATAAAAAATATCCGAGACAAATAAAAAAAAAAAAAAAATAAAAATTTTAATTACACGAAATGGCGTCGTGTAACAAATGCAAGATGAAAATTATAGGTGAAACAGGAAATCAATGTGGGAGTAGAGTGCACAATTCCGGGTATCGGGTATCCGGATATCCGGGTAATTTTGTATTTTTTTCAATACCCGAATACCCGGGTATTTAAAACGATTTTAGGCCCGTTCCACTAGAACAATTCCACTAGACACAATTCCACTAGAAGCAATTCCACTTGGCATAATTCCACTAGACACAATTTCACTAGCGCAATTCCACTTGGTATAATTTCACTAGGGAACAATTCCACGTGGTATAATTCCACTAGCGCAATTCCACTTTTTATTAGCCCAACGCATTTAGAGTTAAAAATCGCCGCGATTTTTAACTCTAAATGCGTTGGGCTAATAAAAAATGGAATTGATATAAAATATATTCATTAAATTATATAATATTTTCAAAAAAAAACAAAAGAGCTAGTTTATTAATAATAATTAGTAGAATAGAAACAGAATAAATTAAAGTTAATGAATACAAATATATAAAATTAATGAAAAAAACCTATTTAGGAAAAATCAATTCTCGTTATTGCTGCAATAGCCTTCATGTATTCAAATGGATCATAATTATTAAAGTTATTCGCTACACGAGATATATTTTCTGAAAGATCTTTGTATTTTTTCTTTTGCGGGACTCCCATTTCTAAATTTAAAATATTTGACAGTAATTTATAAATTTACTTAAAAAAATCAATTTTAAATTTAAATAATTTTTAAAAAAAATTATTATCTACAAGTGGAATTATACCAAGTGGTATTATGCCAAGTGGAATTGTTTCTAGTGGAATTGTGTCTAGTGGAATTGTTCTAGTGGAATTGTGTCTTGTGGAATTGTGTCTAGTGGAATTGTTCTAGTGGAATCGACCGGTCACGATTTAAAACGGGGATACCCGGAGCGAAATATTCTTTTTTTTTATATAAATTTCAATAACTTAGAAAATTTTTCTCTAACGATGTCATCGCCATCTATTATCTAATTTAAAAAAAAAAGATAAGACAGTGCATAAGAGGTGGCGTAAGCGTGAGTTTAATCATGTCTACAAAAAGAAAAACAACCTTTTGTTTTTTTAAATTGAACATTGAATGTCAAATTAATTTAGCAAGATTTGTGTAATTTTTATGGTAAACGTTTTCTTATTGGAATTTTGTTACATAAATAACGAATTAGTAATTAGTATAACTTTTATTATATAACTTATACTACTAGGTAAATTAAAAGTATTTTAATATTTATTATTTATGAATTTCTTATAAATCAAACTTATTATTTGAGAATTGTTTGTTATAAATTAAATATGTTATTGCAGACAGCCTAGTCAAAATGAACAAAAGAAAATGAATTCTCAGCAGGCCAAATGCAATATTGATTGTTGCCAAAAAATTATAAGCTGTAAAGGTGGTAATACAACAGCGATGATAAATCATTTGAAAACGCACAGTATTGAAATTAAAAAAATATCTAATGAAAGTCCAACCAAAAGGGTTAAACCTTCTGCTGCAACTCCTCAATCAATGTTAGATTTCATACGACGAGAATCTTTGAATGAAATATTGGCAAAATGTGCAGCAAAAGATGGATTTTCTTTTCGTAGTATGGTAAAATCTGAAGCAATCAGAGGATATGTTACAAGCCGTAATTATACAATGCCAAAAAGGGCAGTTACCATTCAAAATTACGTTATGCAATTTTTTAATGAGAAACGTGAAGAAATGAAAATCAAAATATCAAATTTGTTGAAGGCTGATAATAGATTTAGCATAACGGTGGACGAATGGACTGATATATTAATGCGCAGATATTTGAATGTAACCATCCATTCTACAACAAAAGATTTTGTTTTAGGTCTTATACACGTTCAAGACCGCTGCACTTCAGAAAAAACTAAAGAACTGGTGACACAAGGACTGCTAGAATTTGGTATAAAATTAGATACAGATATCGTTGCGTCCACTCATGATGGTGCTAGTGTTATGGTGAAATACGGCCAAATAATCGAAGTAGATAGCCAGCTATGTTATAATCATGCAATACATTTAGTTGTCGTTAAGGTTCTCTACAAAAATAAAAGTTTTATAGATATCGAAACTGAATCCATAAACCAATATGAAGAAGATGACGCTGATTTTTTTTTGGATTATGAAGATGATGAAGAGGAGATTAGTTTTGGTGATGTGAAAATTTATTGTTTGAGAACACCATTACAACTGCACCAATAATGCGTGAAAATGTAAAGATATCCTTGGATAAAATGCGCAAAATCATAAAATTTTTCAAAAAATCTGCGGTTCGAACTGAGATTTTGAATAAACACGTAATTAGCCAAGAAGGAAAAGTTCTTAAACTAATGCAAGACTGTAAGACTCGCTGGAATACACTTGTAACGGCCGTAACTCGATTTCTAAAATTACGTATATGTGTCAATCTTGCTTTGGAAGAGCTTGGTGCGGAAAAATTTCCAGATGAAAATATTGCCATTTTAGTCGAAGTGGAAAGTGTTCTAGAACCTTTAATGCTAGCAGTTAAGGAATTAAGCAAACAAAATTCCGATCTAATTACTGCTGAAGGAACACTTATATACGTTTTCCAAAAATTGAAAAAGGTAAACACAACTCTATCCACAGAACTTTTAAAAACTCTGACAATTGAAATAGACCGACGTAGAAACAAAGAAGTAATTTCTTTGCTTCTATTTCTTCATCATGGTAGTTACCTGAAATCAAATGAATTGTTTTCGTATTCAACAAAAATTATTATAAAGCTATCAGCAAAAAAATTTATAAGTCGCCTATATTCTGATCCTGCAGAAACTCTAGCTGATGAAGCTCATGATCAAAGTAGCAGTAACAATTTGTCAGGTGAAGTTATTGAGATTATTGAGAAAACTGCGTACGACGAACTAAGAGAGTGTGTTAGTTCATTTACTGCACCGAAAACAAAAACGGCCTCCATACATCAACTAAATATTGAGAAGGATTTTAAGCTGAGTAAAGCTAACGGAAAAAGAACAGCGTCGTTGGACTATTTATATCGGGCTCTGATCACTATCAGTCCTACATCTACTACTTCAGAGCGAGTATTTTCAGTTGCAGGTAATATTATCACAAAACTTCGCAGTCGGCTAGATCCAAAAACACTAAATGCATTATTATTTTTAAAATATTACTTTACTTCTAATAAATAAATGGGTAAATAAATTAATAAAAAATGCAATATTGGCTAAATATTTTTTTTTAATGTTTTTTTTTAATATATTATAAAATTGAGGAGATTTTTCGGGTTATCCGGGTATCCGGGTAATTGAAAAAAAAATTACTCGACTACCCGGGTAGCAGTTTAATCGGGTATTTGGACACTCTATGTGGGAGTATGCAAAAAAATTTTCCATGAAGCATTTAAATGTTCTAGTGTAGATTAATCACCAATAAGTATGCTGTGCGCAAACTAAAATATTAAATATATCTGCGATATACAAAATGTAGACCTGGTGTTGCAGAATATGGAACAAGCGGTAGCGAAAACTAATGAAAATCGTAAGGAATACAAAGAAGCCTTTGAAACGGCAATAAAACATAACTAACAGGAAACTATGGAGTTACTTAGGGTCATCGAAAATAATTGCATGAAGAGGTTAGATGAAATTAAAAATATTCAAAAAAAAGAAATTGATAAAATGCACAAAGTCTTTAAAAATGAAAGCGAAAAGGTGAATGAATCATTTAAAAATTTAATAAAAAACGAGGAAGATTATAGTTGCCCTTGTCAACTTTTAGATACCCGTGCATACCCACTATGGTGTATAAAATAAACCGTAATTTACTTCCCTTATACATTTAACTCATTACCCCATAATTTTGAAGTAAAAAAAAAAAAAAATTAACAAAAAAAAAAAAAAATCACAAAACAAAAAACAAAATTTTCATTCATTGTCCAATAACTTTAGCTTAAAAAAAAAAAAAAAAAAAAAAATTAAAAAAAAAAAAAAACATCACAAAACAAAAACAAAATTTTCATTCATTGTCCAATAACTTTATCTTAAAAAAAAAAAAAAAAAAAAAATTAACAAAAAAAAAAAAACAAAATTTTCATTCATTGTCCCATAACTTTAGCTTAAAAAAAAAACAAAAAAAAAAAAAAATTGGCCCACTCTAAAAGTCCGAAGGTCCGAGTGATGTCCAACTTTGCCAAGTAACTTGCCCTATTAATTTATCTGCCCAATTTTAATTTTAACCTTGTAGCTTCATTAGATTCAAAGTTATTGAATTGAAAACTTTGTATGGCAGCCCCCCGAAAATGGGGCCCTAACATTTTGAAACTTCATATAAGTGCTCGATTCATTATATAACTAACCGTGTGTAATTTTCAGCCTCGTAGTACAATTAGTTTTGAAGAAATTCATATTGGTGCAAAGAAGTTGTATGGCAGCCCCCCGAAAATGGGGCCCTAACATTTTGAAACTTCATATAAGTGCTCGATTCATTATATAACTAACCGTGTGTAATTTTCAGCCTCGTAGTACAATTAGTTTTGAAGAAATTCATATTGGTGCAAAGAAGTTGTATGGCAGCCCCCCGAAAATGGGGCCCTAACATTTTGAAACTTCATATAAGTGCTCGATTCATTATATAAATAACCGTGTGTAATTTTCAGCCTCGTAGTATAATTAGTTTTGAAGAAATTCATATTGGTGCAAAGAAGTTGTATGGCAGCCCCCCGAAAATGGGGCCCTAACATTTTGAAACTTCATATAAGTGCTCGATTCATTATATAACTAACCGTGTGTAATTTTCATCCGCGTAGTATAATTAGTTTTGAAGAAATTCATATTGGTGCAAAGAAGTTGTATGGCAGCCCCCCGAAAATGGGGCCCTAACATTTTGAAACTTCATATAAGTGCCGGAGTCATTATAAAACTAACCGTGTGTAATTTTCATCCCCGTAGTATAAATAGTTTTGAAGAAATTCATATTGGTGCAAAAAAGTTGTATGGCAGCTCCCCGAAGCCTTGGTCCGATTTTAACCAAAAACAATAGGGAAGCTAGAAATTGTCTAAAAATGACTTTGTGTGAAATTCAAGACTCTAGCCCTTTTAGTTTTTGAGTTATCGTGCTGACGGACGGACGGACGGACGGACGGACGGATACACATAGCTAGATCGATTCACTTTTCGATGCTGATTCGATACGTACCCTTGACACTATATCTAGCTCGTCTAGATCGATGCTTTACAAACGGAGGAGTAATTTTAATATACCCGATGTTCATATATGTATGCACGGGTATAAAAATGATTAGGTGTGCAATAATTTAAAAACAATTGTGAATGAATGTCATGGAAATATAGGTGAATAAGTGTCATTTGCTGATATTTAAAAATAAAAAAGACTGTGCAAATGACTTTCCAATTGTATTGAAAAAAGATCTACCGTTAATAATTAAACCAAAACAAAAACAAAAAAGTGTCATAACAAAAAAAGACTTAAATATGAAGGTAGATCCAAAAAATTTAACAATAAAAAATATCGTAAGTACAGTAGTTAACTGTACTATTTTAATTGAAACGGACTCTAAAGAAAATCGTGAAAAAATAAAAACGGAAGTCAAAAAAAAATTTAGCCCTCTTTCAATTTTTTTTTGACTTCCGTTTTTATTTTTTCACGATTTTCTTTAGAGTCCGTTTATCAAAATTCCTGTTGAAATAAATCCAAAATTCGAAATAGTGCATATGAATAATAAATTTACTGAAAATGAAATAATAGATAAACTAAAAAAACAAAATAGTTTTATAGAAATGAGTGATTTAAAAGTAGTTGAATTAAAACTATAATAAAATATAACAAGGAAATGCAAAATGCAATAATTGAAGTGGATAGGGATTCCTTCCCTAAAATTATGATTGCCGAAAACTATGTATTGGTTGGGAAAGGTGTAAGGTGTTTGATGCTATCACAGTAATACGTTGCTACAAATGTAAAGGGTTCAATCATAAATCGGCTGACTGTAAAAATACAGAAAAGTGTCTTAAATGTCAGAAAGACCATAAGACATGTTATTGAGTACGCCCAACAGTGTCGGAATCTCCCAGCTCAGGCATACCGACTAAAAAACCTACCGCTCTCCACGGACACTAGCCTGGAACTGTTTATCACATTACTTCGGGCTGGTGCCTAGCCGAAGTCTGTAGGTTGGACTTCTGTGATGTCTAGGTCCAACTTCTTTGTGCGCAGTATTTTCTGTGCAAAAAGTGACAAACCGTCCCAAGCTCCCTTATCCTGTAGGATGTGGCCCACCACTGTGTTCGGTGAGAATCGCGGTACTTCATCCCTCAGCTGCATCCGCTATCGAGCCCATCTCTGACAGATCAAGAAAGTGCGCTCAGCGTCATCGTACATTTGGCAATATATGCACTCCGCTGAACCTACTTTCCCCATCTTGTGCATATAGGCCCCAAAGTATCCATGCCCGCTCAGCAGCTGAGTGAAGTAGTAATTTACCTCCTTATGCCGCCGCTCCACCCATGGAGTAACATTCCCAATAAGCCGCATCGTCTATAACCCTCGTTCCTCCTGTTCCCAGTCCTGCTGCCAACACCGAAGCGTGCGATTCCGCTATTTCGCCTTCATTGCCTCTGTGTTTCCCTCTGCTCTTCTCCGGTATATTGCTTGACGCTTCGTAGCAAGTAGTGCGATTGGGATGACGCCAGCGACAACCAGAATAGCTGGCTCCGAAAAAGTCCTGGAAGCGGATGGGACTCGTAATGCAGCCAACCTTTGGACCCGACCCAGCCTTATCCGGTACGACTCCTTCCCGAGAGCATGAGTCCATATCTCGGCACCATACAGCAGGACTGACTGGACCGCACACATCAAAAGGCGCCTCCGGCTGGACCTTGACCTACATATGTTGGCCATCAATCGTGCTAGTGCCATGACACCATTTGCGGCCCTGTCAGCAGTCTTCTTGATCTGCTCAAAGAAGTTGAGTCTGCTGTCAATCATAATGCCAAGATATTTCACCACCCGTTTTGTCTCTACCTCCGAGTTCAAGGTTCAGCCTCCCTTTTATAAGCACTACGACCTCCGTTTTGCTCAATGCCAACGACAATCCGCGGCTGTCCATCCAAGAAAGGATGCACCACATGGCCTGGTTGAGCTTCACCTGGGTGAGCTCGACGTTCCGTGCTGATATCAGAACGGCAACGTTGTCAGCATATCCGACCAGCATCGACTCATCCGGCGGTCTAGCCTCAACAGACTGAAAATTTATGGCATTCCAGAGATCGGGGCCGAGGATCGAACCTTCGCTGCACCTCTGTCACGGTAATACTTCCTTGCCTTTCAGTCGTATCGAAGAGTACAGTACGATCGTCAATATAGTCCCTGATCATTCCTAGCAGATATTCCGGAACGCGGAATTCCTGCTCTACAGCTTGTAGCATGTCGTTCCATTTCGCCGAATTAAACGCATTTTTCACGTCTAAAGTCACGAGGAGGACTATACGACGTGAAAGATGGCTGGGGGACTCGGTTCTATTCATCGCAGATTCGACTTCCGCAATGGCATCTGCTGTGGAACGACCAGTTCTGAAACCGTACTGATGGAGAGACAAACTCTCAGCTGCTTAGATGGCAGATGGCAGAAGTCTTGGCTTGGGTAACTTCTCAACAACCTTTCCTGCCGTGTCCAACATACAGAGCGGCCGGTATGAGGAAGGAAGCTCCAGATGTTGTTTCCCCTTGGTGATAAGTACAAGCCTAGCAGACTTGCAGCACTTGGGGAAAATCCCCTCTAAAAGACAGGCATTGTACATACTCAGCAAAAGGTTAGTACTATACCGAAGAACCAACTTTAATTCCTCCCCTTGCATGCCGTCAGGACATGGGGCCTTCTTGATCTTGAGGGATTCGATGGCTTATTCCAGCTCCTCCATCGTGAGGGAGAAGCTCCATACCGGTTGTACACTCGCGCAGCTCCATACCGGTTGTACACTCGCGCAGCTCACTGGGAATGCACTGGAAAGAGGGCATTAACTAGGTCCGTTGTGGTCCGCATATCGATGGGAGCAGGGTTTTTAAGGGCCCCAATTTTCTGGGTAACAATTTTGTTAGCCAAACCCCATGGATCCGAGTTAAAAGCTTCTCTTAGTACTTCGCAGCATCTCGCCTTGTGATTGATGGTACGTCGCAATTGCGGCTTCTTCTCCTTGTGATCCGAGAACATTAGTCCTCCTCCTCCGTTCTAGCTCCCTGAGCTTTTTTCCTCAGTCGGAGGCAATCTCTCCGTAGGTCAGCTGTCCACCAGTATTTCGGCTTTCCACCAGTACATTGACTGTCTTCCACGGGGAATTCGCCTCCGCGGCATTGAGCGGTCGCAGGATAGAATAGAACGATTAAATCCGTTCTGGATGCCAACCCTAGCACCTCATATCCCCTCGAATCAGAGTAAAGCATTCCCCACACATATGCCTTAGCGTTGAAAGCCTTCCCTGCTTCCCAAGTGAGCCTTCCCTGCTTCAGCAGCTTTATGGCAGCTTGTTCGGGGAAGTCCACGATGGCTGCCATTTGGGACCTCGAATTTGCCAACTCTTAATACTGCAACATCTCCGGAATCCCTTCTCAATGCCTGCTCCACTTCTGCTCGCTCGGTGAGGCAGTCCAAGTCGCTCACATCCACAGACTTCATCAGAACCAGGCCCTTCACAATCCCTAAAGCGCCCACTGCTCCCTCTAGGGCCTTTGTGAAGCTTTCTAAGCTTATCCACCACTCACCTCAAGGAGAACCTTTCCATCTCGTGTTTGCCGAATGGTCTTAATTTCAGTACCCGTTTCTTCCGACTAGACTTTTGCCTTGATGAAAATTTGTTTGTCCAGGATTCACGTGAAAACCACTGGTCCGATTGTAACAAAATTTGAAAGGAATTATTCTAAGAGCCCAGGGGTGACATAAGGTATGTCACATATTTATAAGACAACAGGTTGCAGCTCCAGAGTTGTTTCGAGTCAAAACAGTTTGACCGATTGACTTGACGATTTTACACAAATATTCCTTTTAGCAACCGGAATTAATTGTATAAATTTGGTTGGAATAAAATAACCCATTTCGGCCTGGCGGGCTTCCAGAAAATTTTGTTTTTCCGATTCATGTCCTATTTTAGAGAGTGGTGTCACAGTCAAAAAGAGAGGCTGAGACAAATTTTTGTTGAGTTTGGTTAACCCGTTTTTTCAATTTTTTGATGTCGAGTCGAAATGGTTTAACCGATTGACTTGAAATTTTGTACAAATGTGCCTGTCAGTTTACGGAATTATTTATATAAAGTTGGTTGAAATATATTACCCATTTCGGCTTCCAAAATATTTTTTGTTTCCTATTGTGTTAATTTAACAGATTGATGTTGCAGTCCAAAAGAGAGCTTGCAAAAAATTTTTGTTAAGTTCGATTGCGCCATTTCCCATGGCGACGCCATGAAGTTCTTTATAAATTTTATTTGCTTAAACGATTAACTGAATTTAAATCGAAAATTTTGTACTTGCATTTTAATTATAAGAGCCTATCTAGGGTTAATTTTATTTTGACCTGTTCACGCGTTTTGCACAAAAACTCAAAACTTACTTTGATACACGAGGGTTCTTTCCTATTTCCGTTTTTATTTAACACTTTTATATTTTTATTAGGCTTAGAATTTAACCATAAAACATATTGTATAATATTTTATAATTTAAAAACAAAATATTTTTTTAATAAACGATTAAATTCCTTTTTTTTTATTTTTATTACATCATATATTTATTGAATTATTAGCATAGGTGATATATAATTAAGACATTGTGTACAATACTTAAGCTATATTCAAAGGTACTTGCTGCATTTATGTAAAATTTATTGTTATATTTAAATGAATTATATGAAAAGTTCGAAATTTGTAATTATATTTTAGAAATACATTTATTGCATATTTTGCGTTTATAAGCTTATCTAATAGGTACATAAACTAGCATTTTAAAATAATTGCAATTTTGAAAAATTTTAATTATTAAATATATTAGCTTTTTATCACAAAATTTAATAATCCAAATTTTTTCACTTTTGTAATTGAATTGAAATAAATATATTTTTATTTATTTCAAGTTTTTTTGTTTTTTAATATTTTTAAATAGATAAATTAGTAAAAATTTGTAATATTATTGAATTGATAAAGTAATTAGAAAATGTTTTTAGTACTATAAAGTTAATTTGGCTAGCTATGTCTTACGATCAAACCAATAACAGCTTTAATGGTTTTAAAATGACTTATGGACTTCCCATTAAATTTGAACCAAATAGGTGTAGGGTATATCTAAGTCGGTTGCACGAACTGACTGTTTCTTTACTTGTTTAAACATTCCCCTAATTCAAAGAAGTTTTACCTACTTCCAAAAATTGGACGTAATTTACTTACAAAATTTTTATTTTTGACGAATCGTAGGAATGTCAAGTATATACATGTACGCATACAAAATTTAAAGCCAATTGGTCAAACCGTTTCAGCTTAACAGTAAAATAACAAAAAATATGTGAAAATCCACAATGGGTGGCCTTTTTTGAGACTTTGACCAAGTAATATTTCGGAGAATTGGACGTAATATCCTTCTAAAATTATTTTTTGGACAATCGTTGGGCCGGCGATTTACAAATTCCAAATCTGTTAATGGAGTGAACTCCATTCTCAAAGAGGAACACATAAACCAAGTTTGAAGGCAATCGATTAAACCATTTCTAATTTATAGCAAAGTAACGAAAAAACCTATAAAAAGCTGTTGAGCCGCAATGTGGTAATGGAACTCCACAAATATTTTTTGATGTTTTCTTTTTAACCAAAGTAGTACTTCAAAAAATTGACCAAAACTTGCTTTTTTACAGTTTGCACACTCCCGGGCAACGCCGGGTAAATCTGCGGGTAAATAATAAATAATAAATAAATATTAAATAAATAATAAATAAATAATAAATAAATAAATAAATAATAAATAAATAAATAAATAATAAATAAATAATAAATAAATAATAAATAAATAATAAATAATAAATAATTAATAAATAATAAATAATAAATAAATAGTAAATAATAAATAATAAATAAATAATAAATAATAATAATAAATAATAATAATTACGTTGCAGAGTAATGGCTACATAATCTATAACAAAATTTGTCCAAATTTCTCTACTAAACTAGGAAGTGCCAGTGTGTCCATAATTGACCACTTTATTACCGATCTTCTTCGATACAAATATTAATTCTATCTAATGGACACTAAACTCTCCGATCCAGAATGTTTTTTTTAAGAAGATACATTAAAAAATAATTAAAAAAAACCATGAATGGATAACGGTTGAGATAATAAATCTATACCACAAAACAAAAAAAGCAGAAAACTATACCACAAATTTATGTTTAAAAGAAACTCGAATAGTACGAGGTGTAGGATTAAGGCCTTAAACAGCTGGGTGGCACAGTGGTTGAGTGCCCACCTTTCATGCGGAAGGGCCCGGGTTCGAATTCTAGTGAAAGTGAAAAAACTTTTCTGGTTTTCGACTCGACTCAGCTACCATTCGCCATTGGGTTCAAATTAATGGCATAATCAATAAGTAATAATTATAAATCTTTAATATAAAATACTTTAATATAAAAATATAAACAAATGCAAAATATAAACAAATAATTTAATTGAATAATATAACTCGCAGATATAGAATACCATATAAGTAAAAAATAAAATATTACAATATAAACAAAAAACAGGATTGTAAATATTGAAAATCTAATACGTTTCAACATGTTATAAGGCCTAGTACCATCTCATGTTTAAATTGTATGTGGAATTCAATAAGACCAATTCTAATAACATATCACATAATATGACCCCCTGTTCCAACATGTACCTATGGTATAGACAGGCTTATTAGCCAAACAGTTGAACAGTTAGCGCTTCAAAAAAAAAAAAAATACAGTCATTAATAATCTAAAATCCGCAGCCGCTACTGGATTCGATAAAATTTCCACGAAATTTATTAAGATATTCTGTCTTCAGTTATCTCCCGTGATAGCAAAACACATTCATTTATTGTTTCAAACAGGAACTTTCCCGGACTCACTTAAGGTAGCAATAGTAAATCCCATCTTTAAGGATGATAAATCAACGGATCAGTCAAAATACCGTCCCATATCGGTTCTTTATTCGATATCAAAAGTATTTGAAACAATTATTAAAAATAGGTTATCAAATTTTATTCATACGAATTATATTTTACATCAGGAACAATACGGGTTTGAAAAATTCTTTAACACATCGTCGGCATGTTTGAGTTTAACAGATTTCATAACAAAGAACTTAGATAACGGTAAATATGTGTGATGTATCTTCTTTGATTTGCAGAAAGCGTTCGATTGTGTTTGCCAAGACATACTGTTAAGACTGATGACCAATTTGGGGTTCAATACTAACCAAATCTCATTATTAAAGTCATATCTGACTGGTCGCAAGCAAAGGGTTAAGATCGGTAATATTCTTAGCTCTGAAAGTTTAATTAAAAAAGGTGTTCCACAAGGTTCTATCTTAGGGCCAGACAAATTCTATTTGAATGACATCTGTAGTTTAAACTTGACGGGTTCAATAAAATTATACGCAGATGATGTCGTCCTGAAATATGCCGCGAACAGTTATAACCAACTTCAGGATGACATTCAAAATAATCTGCGAATACTAGAGCAGTGGTTGACGAGCCACCGATTGTTACTGAACACCAAAAAAACAAAATTACTACTACTGGGAAATAGAAAGTACTTCAACTTTTTTGTTACTTTTAATGAAAACAGTGGAAAACTTTAATTACCTCGGTCTAATAATTTATAGAATGTTGAAATGGAACGACCATGTTGATCGCTTAATTAAAAAATCACCCCATATTTGTTTCTGATACGCAGACTACATAAACTTCTACCGAAAGAAGTTCTAAATCATGTTTATAATTCAAATATTTTATCTAACGTAGTTTGTCTAATTCCTATATGGGGCAGTTCTAATCAATATATTATGGACAAGTAAGATAAGGTAGACAAAAAAGCCATTTAACTTTTAAATTTCTTCGCATAATATATACGAAATTGAATTTTTTGATTTTTAGATTTTACTATAAAAACAAGTGATGAAAAAAAACCAAGGGTTTTTAAAAAGCACATTTTCAAAATTAAATAGGGTTTCTTACTGAGTATTTTATCATTTATTTTTATAAAAATATATGTAAAATTGAATGATAATATTATAATTTAGTTATTTGATCAATTTTATAATTATGACTAATAGTGAAATCACTACTTAGAATATAATCCCAATGCACCCAAGAAAACCTGTTAAAAAGTGCGAAATATAATGTCGGAGCTTCAATATGTTAATGTTTTATAAAAACATAAAAGTTTTACTTTTTAAGTCCTTATAGCCCTTCAATGGGAAGATTTTCAAATTTTTGCTTAACAAACTTATGATGATTCTCGAAGATCTGCCCACCCTCTTTCTGCCCCCTTCCATTTATATAGGCTCTAGAAAATCAATTGTGTTCTCGACCAAAATTTGAAATTTTACCTAGAATTTTATTGTCTAAGCAAAAATGGTTAAAACTAAGAGACAATTTGTTCAATTTAAAGAACCCCTTTCAAATTTAAAAAAAAACCTTTAACATATGTTGAAACATAATGCTGCAGCTTTAAATTTTGTATATTTGTAATATTTGAAAAATTTGAACAATAATTTTAGTGAAAGTTTATTATGTATTGTGAAAGAATTTTGATATAATTGAAAATCTTATGATTATTCTCGAGGATCTGCCCACCTTCTTTCTGTCCCCACACTTCCATTTTTATAGGTTCTAGGAAATCAATTGTGTACTCCACCAAAATTTGGAATTTGACCAAAATGAGTTTTTATATCGCAAACAAAGTATTTCATTTATTAAAGAAATTAGTCTTATTAATTAAGTGAGATTTTAGAATAAAGATAACTTGCGTTAATACTGAAAAGTTCATTGAATTTTTGTGCAAAACGCGTAAACAGGTTAAAACCAAATTACCCCGGCGGGCTTTTATATTTTAATTATAAAATGCAAAATTTTCAATAAAATTCATTTAACGGTTTAAACAAATAAAATTTATAGAAAACTTGATGGTATTGTCGTGTCGTTAATCGAACTCAACTAAAATATTTTGCAGCCACTCTTTTGGACTGCAAAATCAACCTGTAAAATTGAATACAAATCGGAAACAAAAAATTTGTTCGAAACCGGCTGTTTCGAAATGGGTTAATATATTTCAACCAACTTAATACAACTAATTCCTTTAGCTAAGAGGAACATTTGTGCAAAATTTCAAGTCAATTGCTCAAACTGTTTCGGCTCGACATCAAAAACATTGAAAAAGCTTCATTGCGCCTTCATGCCCAAATGGATTTACCGAACTCAACAAAAATTTGTGTCAGCCTCTCTTTTCGACTGCAAAACCATGCTGTAAAATTGAACACCAATGGGAAACAAAATTTTTTTTGGAAGCCCGCCGGGCCGAAATGGGTTAATATATTCCAACCAACTTAATACAACTAATTCCAGTTGCTATGAAGAACATTTGTGCGAAATTTTAAGTCAATCGGCTAAACTATTTCGGCTCGACATTAAAAACATTGAAAAAGCTTAAAACGGCTCTAGTGCCGCAACCTGTTTATTAATAAAAATGTGAAATAGCCTATGTCACCCCCGGGCTTCCAGAATTATTCCTCTAAAATTTTATGACAATCGGACCAGTGGTTTTCACCTGAATCCTGAACAAAAAAACAAATAAACAAACAAATTTTCTTCTTTATATATTGGAGTAGCAGATTTACCCAGCGTTGCCCGGGAGCGTGCAAATTGTAGAAAAGCAAGTTTCGGCCAATTTTTCGAAGTACTACTTTGGTTAAAAAGAAAGCCTAGAAAATATTTACGGGTTCCGTTAACCCATTGCGGCGCAACAGCCTTTTATAGGTTTTTTCGTTACTTTGCTAAAAATGGTTTAACCTATTTACTTCAAATTTTGTATATGTGTTCCTCTTTGAGAATGGAGTTCACTCTATTAACAGACTTGGAATTTCGTTACCCATGCCGAACCGACGATTTTTCAAAAAAAAATTTTGGAAAGATATTACGCCCAATTTTGCGAAATATTGTTATTTTAAAGGTTGAAAAACAGGTGAATTGAGCTCCGTTAACCCATTGCGACACAGCAGCTTTTTACAGAATTTTTCGTTACTTTACTCTTAAGCAGAAACGGTTTGACCAGTTGACTTTATATTTTGTATGCGTACATGAATATACTTATCATTCCTACAATTATTCAAAAAAAAAATTTTAAATTTTAAAATAAATAAACTCTCCGATCACAAAATGTTTTTTTTAAGTATGTGCTGGGAACCAATATTGTAGAACGTAAATCGACGTATAAGACTGTACTGGATTATAATAACTTAGAAACTGTGGACTTTTGAAATAGGTTTAGATTCGTACACGAACTTTGAAGAATTATTAAATGACTTGGGGCTAATTATTACCTACACATAATACTAAGATTATTACATTAAAAAATAATTAAAAAAAACCATGAATGGATAACGGTTGTGATAATAACCAAAATAAGAATAAGAGACTCATATTATAAATACTTAAAAAAATATGGGTAATCAAAGGATTTATGAGTTATAAATGAAGTATAGAAAAGAAATGATCGCTCTTATTCTTGAAACAAAAAAAAAATTCTGTTCTGATACCATTTTACAAAATCCTGGTAATAGGAGAAAACTATACCACAAATTTATGTTTAAAAGAAACTCGAATAGTACGAGGTGTAGGATTGAGGCCTTAAATACAGATGAAAAACGGGTCTATTATGGATGAGGTCTCTTCGGATAGAATAAATACATACTTCACTAATGTAACATCAGAGTTGAAGATCGCGACGGGGCCTATTAAGATTTAATATATTGACTCTTTCTCAAGGATCGTTCATAAGACCCTTAAATTAAGACACACCAGTACCGAAGAAGTTACTGCGGTCATTAATAAACAAAAATCCGCAGCCGCTACTGGATTCGATAAAATTTCCACGAAATTTATTAAGATATTCTGTCTTCAATTATCTCTCGTGATAGCAAAACACATTCATTTATTGTTTCAAACAGGAACTTTCCCGGACTCACTTAAGGTAGCAATAGTAAATCCCATCTTTAAGGGTGATAAATCAACGGATCAGTCAAAATACCGTCCAATATCGGTTCTTTATTCGATATCAAAAGTATTTGAAACAATTATTAAAAATAGGTTATCAAATTTTATTCATACGAATTATATTTTACATCAGGAACAATACGGGTTTGAAAAATTCTCTAACACATCGTCGGCATGTTTGAGTTTAACAGATTTCATAACAAAGAACTTAGATAACGGTAAATATGTGTGATGTATCTTCTTTTATTTGCAGAAAGCGTTCGATTGTGTTTGCCAAGACATACTGTTAAGACAGATGACCAATTTGGGTTTCAATACTAACCAAATCTCATTATTAAAGTCATATCTGACTGGTCGCAAGCAAAGGGTTAAGATCGGTAATATTCTTAGCTCTGAAAGTTTAATTAAAAAAGGTGTTCCACAAGGTTCCATCTTAGGGCCAGACAAATTCTATTTGAATGGCATCTGTAGTTTAAACTTGACGGGTTCAATAAAATTATACGCAGATGATGTCGTCCTGAAATATGCCGCGAACAGTTATAACCAACTTCAGGATGACATTCAAAATAATCTGCGAATACTGGAGGAGTGGTTGACGAGCCACCGATTGTTACTGAACACCAAAAAACAAAATTACTACTACTGGGAAATAGAAAGTACTTCAACTTTTTTGTTACTTTTAATGGATCTGTATTAGAAACAGTGGAAAATTTTTATTACCTCGGTCTAATAATTTATAGAATGTTGAAATGGAACGACCATGTTGATCGCCTAATTAAAAAATCACCCCATATTTATTTCTGATACGCAGACTACATAAACTTCTACCGAAAGAAGTTCTAAATCATGTTTATAATTCATATATTTTATCTAACGTAGTTTGTCTAATTCCTATATGGGGCAGTTCTAATCAATATATTATGGACAAGTAAGATAAGGTAGACAAAAAAGCCATTAAACTTTTAAATTTCTACGCATAATATATACGAAATTGAATTTTTTGATTTTTAGATTTTACTATAAAAACAAGTGATGAAAAAAAACCAAGGGTTTTTAAAAAGCACATTTTCAAAATTAAATAGGGTTTCTTACTGAGTATTTTATCATTTATTTTTATAAAAATATATGTAAAATTAAATGATAATATTATAATTTAGTTATTTGATCAATTTTATAATTATGACTAATAGTGAAATCACTACTTAGAATATAATCCCAATGCACTCAAGAAAACCTGTTAAAAAGCGCGAAATATAATGTTGGAGCTTCAATATGTTAATGTTTTATAAAAATATAAAAGTTTTACTTTTTAAGTCCTTATAGCCCTTCAATGGGAAGATTTCCAAATTTTTGCTTAACAAACTTATGATGATTCTCGAAGATCTGCCCACCCTCTTTCTGCCCCCTTCCATTTATATAGGCTCTAGAAAATCAATTGTGTTCTCGACCAAAATTTGGAATTTTACCTAGAATTTTATTGTCTAAGCAAAAATGGTTAAAACTAAGAGACAATTTGTTCAATTTCAAACTTTAAAATCAATTCAAAACTTTAACATATATGTTGAAACATAATGCTGCAGCTTTAAATTTTGTAAAAAAAAATTTGAACAATAATTTTAGTGAAAGTTTTTTATGTATTGTGAAAGAATTTTGATTTGATTGAAAAACTTATGATGATTCTCGAGGATCTGCCCACCTTGTTTCTGTCCCCACACTTCCATTTTTATAGGTTCTAGGAAATCAATTGTGTACTCCACCAAAATTTGGAATTTTACCAAAATGAGTTTTTATATCGCAAACAAAGTATTTCATTTATTAAAGAAATTAGTCTTATTAATTAAGTGAGATTTTAGAATAAAGATTAACTTGCGTTAATACTGAAAAGTTCATTGAATTTTTGTGCAAAACGCGTAAACAGGTCAAAACCAAATTACCCCGGCGGGCTTTTATATTTTAATTATAAAATGCAAAATTTTCAATAAAATTCATTTAACTGTTTAAACAAATAAAATTTATAGAAAACTTTATGGTATTGTCGTGTCGTTAATCGAACTCAACTAAAATATTTTGCAGCCACTCTTTTGGACTGCAAAATCAACCTGTAAAATTGAATACAAATCGGAAAAAAAAAATTTTTTCGAAACCGGCTGGTTCGAAATGGGTTAATATATTTCAACCAACTTAATACAACTAATTCCTTTAGCTAAGAGGAACATTTGTGCAAAATTTCAAGTCAATTGTTTAAACTGTTTCGGCTCGACATCAAAAACTTTGAAAAAGCTTCATTGCGCCTTCATGCCCAAATGGGTTTACCGAACTCAACAAAAATTTGTGTCAGCCTCTCTTTTCGACTGCAAAACCATGCTGTAAAATTGAACACCAATGGGAAACGAAATTTTTTTTGGAAGCCCGCCGGGCCGAAATGGGTTAATATATTCCAACCAACTTTAAACAACTAATTCCGGTTGCTATGAGGAACATTTGTGCGAAATTTTAAGTCAATCGGCTAAACTATTTCGGCTCGACATTAAAAACATTGAAAAAGCTTAAAACGGCTCTAGTGCCGCAACCTGTTTATTAATAAAAATGTGAAATAGCCTATGTCACCCCCGGGCTCCCAGAATTATTCCTCTAAAATTTTGTGACAATCGGACCAGTGGTTTTCACCTGAATCCTGAACAAAAAAACAAATAAACAAATTTTCTTCTTTATATATTGGACTAGCAGATTTACCCGGCGTTGCCCGGGAGCGTGCAAATTGTAAAAAAGCAAGTTTCGGCCAACTTTTCGAAGTACTACTTTGGTTAAAAAGAAAGCATAGAAAATATTTGCGGGTTCCGTTAACCCATTACGGCGCAACAGCCTTTTATAGGTTTTTTCGTTACTTTGCTAAAAATGGTTTAACCTATTTACTTCAAATTTTGTATATGTGTTCCTCTTTGAGAATGGAGTTCACTCTATTAACAGACTTGGAATTTCGTAACCCATGCCGAACCAACGATTTTTCAAAAAAAATTTTGGAAAGATATTTTTGCGAAATTGCCCAATTTTGCGAAATATTGTTATTTTAAAATTTCAAAAACAGGTGAATTGAGCTTCGTTAACCCATTGCGACACAGCAGCTTTTTACAGGATTTTTCGTTACTTTACTCTTAGAAGAAACGGTTTGATCAATTGACTTTATATTTTGTACGCGTACATGTATATACTTATCATTCCTACAATTATTAAAAAAAAAAATTTTGTAAGTAAATTCCGTCCAATTTTTGAAAGTAGGTAAAACTTGTTTGAATTAGGGGAATGTTTAAAAACAAGTTTGTCGAGTTCTTTTAACCGATTGCGAAACAAAAATTTTAAAAAACAGTTTGCAAAACAGTTTTTTAACAATTATCTCTAATTTTTCTATACGTGGTGCGTCTTGGCAATTTGGTGCTCCTTGACGATAGAGTTGAGGATGGTGGGCTTCCGGAGAATAATGTTAACTGCTTTTGGACTGCTTTTGGACCTGTAAAATTTGACACAAATAGAAAACAAAAAGTTTTTTGGAAGCCCGCCGGGACGAAATGTGTTTATATATTCCAACTAACTTTATTCAACTAATTCCGGTTGCTATGAGCAACATTTATGTATAATTTTAGTTATAAGAATTTTTTTTGTAAACACCCTGTTTTGGTTCAAAATATAATAAAATAAATAACAGAAATGCAGACATACACCCCGATTCTTTATACGAAACGCTTCTCAGCGCGACTCCTCCAAAACAATTATTACTTCTGGCTAAAGACTTTTCTTTTGAGTTGATGTCATTTTTGTAAAGGTGGTAGACATTAAATTTTTAATTTTTTAACTTTTGATTTTTTGCTGTTGTCAAAAGTTATAAAAATAAATATGTTTGAGTTTTTTTTATTTGTATGGGTCTTTTGAATATGAAAAAATATTAATACAGAATTTTAAATCAAGTACAAGAAATAAATCAAATCTTTTTAAATTACCTACACTTTATAAGTAAAATGTACCTTTCATTTTTCAGATTTTTAGGTTTAACCAATATATTTTTTTGTTTTAAACTACATTACAAGTAATTGAAATTAAAATTTATCAAATTCTTTATTTTTTTTAAAACATATGAAAGTTTTTAGGTGCTTAAACATAAATGTTTATTTTTTTTATAACATTTTCAAGTATCTAAACTTAAATGTGCTATTACAATTATTATTAAATGTGCTAAAGATATGCTATTACATTTAAATTAATTTCTAGTTTATTCATTTTTGTTTATTAACATTTAAAATTTTAAATAAAAAACTAGACAAGAGGTAGCTCTTCGTAGGGAAATTTTGAAGTAATACCAAATTGCTATCACTTCGTATGCTACTACCTCAAAAATTGCCAAACGTGATGACGTCAATATCACTTTTGAGTCTTAAAGAAGAGCCAATCATCACTTTTGTAATACTTATCGTATGCTACGCCTTCATGAATTGAGGTGTTAAATTGAACAAGAACAATAAAAGAACAATATATTTTTATAATGTATAAGTCATTTTAAAACCATAAAAGTATTTATTAGTTTGATCGTAAGACATAGCTAATGAAATTAACTTTATAATTTTAAAAACATTTTTTAATTAATTTATCGATTCAAAAATATTAAAAATTCTTACTGCTTTATCTGTTTAGAATTATTAAAAAACAAAAGAAATGAAATAAATGTATTTATATTATAATGTATTTTCACGATTATTAATTTTTCCTGTACTGCATTTACTGTTGAATGGCTTAGTACTAGTAAAATTTATTCACAATATTATTTCTATTCACGATTACTAATTTTTGCTATACTGCATTTACTGTTAGTACCTATGATTAATTATTTCAATTTTAAATAATTTTTAAATTTATTCTCTTAATATACTTATTTTTTAATGTTCATAATTTAATTGTTTTAATTTGAAAAATTCTGGTTTGATTTAACTTATAGATTTATTGGAATCCTATTTACTTTTCCTTGAAATAAAACCTGATTTATGTTATAGGAATGGAAAAGATTAATTTCAGATTAAAATATTGGAATTGGAATTGTTTAATTCTCATCTTTTATATTTGTAATAAAGAGTTTTGAGCACTTCTGTTATAAATAAGTATTACAATCATAATGCTACTGTTATTTGTGTCTCTAATTTTCTTTAAACTCAAAGTTATTCGAAATATATATATAAAAAATTTTATATAATTAGATGGTTTTTAATGTTAATTAAAACCATTAACGCTTTGATTAGCTATTTATCACAAAATTTATTAAGTGAAATTTTTCAAAATTGGAAATAATTTAAATTCCTAATAAATGTACCTATTATAAAAGCTTATGAATCCAAAATATGTAATAAATGTGATTCTTAAATACAATAACAATTCTGCTTAATTTAATTTTTGGGAGTAGTGGAGGTGGTACGCAATTTTCCTTACTAGTAACATAGAGTTTCAATTTCATCAAAATTGCTTCATTATTTTTAAAGATATCATGCTCTTTGGATACAAGCTCGTTAGCCCTTGATACGATCAAAGATTTCGATGATAAACTTTTAAACCTTGGGAGGCAAAAAAAAGGAGCTGAATCAGTCCTCGAATTGATCCCAAATTAGTGGGAAACGCAGAAAATAGTAAAGTAAATGCTTGTGTCGATACCCTTTATTAATTTCGAAGATATGTTTTAAGATCTTCGGAATTGTGCGGATGGTCCCCGATCAATTACTCCAATTGGTCCGAAATTTCAATGACAGTAAAGAAATAGGAAGTGACATCCTTGTCTATATGCAATTCCCACCGTACTTTCAGCACAAGTAACCTGCAGTTAAAATTTCATCAAGATAGCTCCATTAGTTTTTGAGTTATTGTGCTTTGGGACTGATATGGCTCAATCGACTCAGGAGGTCATCCTGATCACACATATATATACGTTTCCAAATCTAGGTCGCTCCCGTTAGGTGGTACCACCATACCTAAGTTAATATAGTATTTTACCTATTTCATAAGTGTAGGGTATAAAATATGTTTTAGGAGATTGAATCATTGTTAATGACACCTTTTTGGAGTTCTTTACCGGGAAGTCGTGATAGAAGATTTAATGAAAAACATTCTTCAACACGAAATATAATAGAAAGAACTGTTAGAGAACTAAAAAATGGTTTAGCTGCTTAATAGCATAACTTAATTACTCCCAAAAAAAAGGCAGTAAAAATAATAAATTCTGTCGATGCTTTATCCATATTTATATTTATTACAAAATTTGCAGATACAACTTATATATTGATGTAAGTATTCTATTTGCAAAAGATGAAGATAACGAAGTAGAAAATATAACGAACTGTACAGAAGTTCAATTTTGAATTCAATATTATAATTATATAGTTACATCCACACCACCTTCTGCTGATAATTTTATACCTACTGTAACAAACAATATTGTACAAGAAAATGGAATTATCCTACAAGAAAGGAAAATGCCATTTTCTCTAAATTAAATCGAATTTAAATTTTTCTTTTAATTTTACATTTTACGTTTTTTTATACCCGTGCATACATATATGAACATCGGGTATATTAAAATTACTCCTCCGTTTGTAACGCATCGAAATATAAGAGCTAGATATAGTGTCAAGGGTACGTATCGAATCAGCATCGAAAAGTGAATCGATCTAGCTATGTGTGTCCGTCCGTCCGTCCGTCCGTCCGTCCGTCCGTCCGTCAGCACGATAACTCAAAAACTATAAGAGCTAGAGTTCTGAAACTTTCACAAAGTCATTTTTAGACAATTTCTAGGTTCCCTATTGTTTTTGGTTAAAATCGGACCAAGGCTTCGGGGAGCTGCCATACAACTTTTTTGCACCAATATGAATTTCTTCAAAACTATTTATACTACGGGGATGAAAATTACACACGGTTAGTTTTATAATGACTCCGGCACTTATATGAAGTTTCAAAATGTTAGGGCCCCATTTTCGGGGGGTTGCCATACAACTTCCTTGCACCAATATGAATTTCTTCAAAACTAATTACACTACGCGGATGAAAATTACACACGGTTAGTTATATAATGAATCGGGCACTTATATGAAGTTTCAAAATGTTAGGGCCCCATTTTCGGGGGGCTGCCATACAACTTCTTTGCACCAATATGAATTTCTTCAAAACTAATTATACTACGAGGCTGAAAATTACACATGGTTAGTTATATAATGAATCAAGCACTTATATGAAGTTTCAAAATGTTAGGGCCCCATTTTCGGGGGGCTGCCATACAACTTCTTTGCACCAATATGAATTTCTTCAAAACTAATTATACTACGAGGCTGAAAATTACACACGGTTAGTTATATAATGAATCGAGCACTTATATGAAGTTTCAAAATGTTAGGGCCCCATTTTCGGGGGGCTGCCTTACAAAGTTTTCAATTCAATAACTTTGAATCTAATGAAGCTACAAGTTTAAAATTAAAATTGGGCAGATAAATTAATAGGGCAAGATACTTATAATGCATCCTTATATAAATGTATAAGGGAAGTAAATTACGGTTATTTTATACACCATAGTGGGTATGCACGGGTTTCTAAAAGTTGACAAGGGCAACTATAATCTTCCTCGTTTATTTTAAACTCACTTGAACCCAAGTGCTTTATTTCATAATCGACCAAACATTTTTTTCATTAAACAAATAAATATTTTTTAAATAACTAATTAAGCTGATCAAACATTTTTTTTTGTTAAAACTTTTAAAATTAAATTAATTTAAATTTATTGAGAAATTATCGAAAAACGCTGATAATGTAAAATCAGCATTTTTCTTTTCTTTTTATAACACACTTAAAATGTGAAATGTAAAATACTACGTAAAATCAAAATTGTATTATGTAACTAAAATTTTATACTAAGTTAAGTAAAATTAGTTTAAGAAAATTTTCAGTTCTTTTTCTGACAACAAATAATAAAGTACTTTTTTGAAAATTAAAGATTTTTTTTTGTTTTATTAATATTTTTCCAAATAAAGAATTTGAAAAACATTAATATATAAATTACTAAGAAAAATTCTTTTTTGTCTATGAAATTGCCTATGAAAGTCTCAATATTTAACTCAAGTAGAGAACTGTCATTCTGCATTTAACACAGGAAGGGAACTCCCATCGTCAGTGTTTGAGGCAAGAAGTGAACTGCATGATAGTAAACCATCAGCAAAAGCCTTAGAAACACCTAATACTGATGTATTCAATGAAGGGTTGTTACGCCTTTTGTTAACCTTACGAAAATTAAATCTGTAAAAGTATATAATTTTCTAGGTCTATCAACTGTGACTTTTTGCTGCTTTTTGTTTTTATTTAATTTCCGCTTTTTTCCGTAATCCTTCCAATCTAACCTTTACCTACGAAAATTTAGAAAATTATTATAACTTATTTTTTTAAAATAAAATTAATAATAAAACTTTATACATACTTTTTTCCAACTTGTGAAATCCTTTCGTGCCGGTCTAATACTGTTTAGCTCTTTTGAAACACGTACCAAAGTTCTTTGATCTCCATTTGCCCTCCCTTAGCACAATCTGAGCTATATTTGGATTTTAATTTGGCACATTTAGCAATCTTTTATACTGAACTTGGCTTGTTGCAATTCTTGCCCTTTTCAAAATTAATTTGTTAAAATCGAAATTCATATATAAGAATCATGATTAATGGACTCAATACTTTTTAAAACACAATACTTACCTTTTGTTACTATTTTTAACAATAGCTAAAAATAATTTAATATTTGAAAATAAACAGAATTTCAAACAAAACTAAACAAAGGCACTACGAATGAATATTTCTACGACTTAGCTCTACGATGGAATTTAGAATAAGGCTGAAGATTTTAAGTACGTTTAAAAAACATAAGTACGTTTTGAGAACTTAAAGTAAATTTATTAAAACAGTTTTGTATTCGTATTTTATTACGATAATTTATAATTTTTTAATTGAAACTTTGTGCTCGTTTATTTATTTTTAATTAGCAAAATAATTGCCAAATATTGGAAAAATTAAAAAATTTAATAACATTTTTGACAAAATTAAACTACAATATATAGTTTTCTATCTTTAATCTTTGAAATTATGTTTATATGAAATCTGGAATAAAAACAAATTCTTCCTGAAATTTTTTAGAATTAATAAAAACAAAAAAAAATCAGTAATGAGAAAAACGCAGGGCTACTTTACTATAGTTTTTTAGAACTTATAATATAAAAAAACAGTATGTTTCATTAAGAGTGTTAAACTGTTAATCGGAGTAGAACTTAAAAAATATTATTTTTTCAGTGTATCCATATGATATTTGTTATTGATTTTTGTTTATTTTATTTAGTATTATACAGATATAGCTCATAATCCGGAAACAAATCGACCTGCAATTGACATTGTTCGTCCAATAATGCCAATTACATCATCCACAAATTTTCTCCACAATAATTTTCATTCGCGATTGATTTCATATTCTCCTGAAGGTTTCTCGAACTTAGCATCCACTGTTCATCAACCAAATTTAGATTTGCAAAAATCTACATATTCCTTTAATTATAATGAATATCTTATGGAAGATGCACGGTAATTAACTAAAATATTTTGATTCTCGTTTTTTTAATATGATAGACTTTTATTTAGCTTAAAACAGAAAAATTTATCAGTATTACGAAAGCCAAATAATGAAGATCTTTTAGGACGTTTGCGAAAGAGTATAGAACAAAAGGAAGAATTTTTGAAGTCCTTAGATCGAAGTTCAACTTTATCATTTATAAAAAATGTCGATAATATTGTTAGAAATGAAAACACACTCCCACTTGAATTGCAAACTTACAGAAATAATGTTGTTGCCAATAACTTCAACGAATTTAACCAAGATAAAATTTTTAATTCAAATGCTTTTTGCACTAAACCGCAAAATTTTTATTATGGTGAAAACTATTCGAACCCGACAAAGTCTTTTAAAATACTATCAAAAAATAGTGAAAATAATGAAGATAGTTATCATGGTTTGGACAGTCTCTTAAAAAACTCGACTAAAAAATCAAATAAACTTTCCAATTTTGGGCGTAAATCAAATGATAATTTTGATGAGCCAGTAACATATTTCAAGGATATATTGAAAGAGGAACCGGAGTTGTCAAAAACTTTATCTGAAACTTGTGCCACAAATGAAGTGTAAGAATAAATTCAAATTTATCTTTAGGTATATATTTTATTTAATATTTTTATGATTCATAGATTTAAAAGAAAGCTAGTTAGAATTCTTTCGAAAAGTGGGCCGTCTAAACAGTTGTCTTTTAATGTTGATAAAATTGACAAATGCACACCAGGACAAAATGTGGTTTCAGAAGAGTTGAAAAAAGAAATTTCTACCACCATGGAAAACAAAATCTTTTCATCAAATGATAACACAAATGAAAGGGAGAGAAATATTTCAACTAGTATTCATGAAGCAAATGATGAATTTAATATAACAACACGTAAGACAATATACTATCTTTTAAAAAATATAATTATTATATTAAAAAAAATTAAACCTATTTAAAGAACCGATTTAAATTTATATCTTTTTAGAATCAACTATGCATGTTATCCGACGTGTAAAAAATTTTCAAGAAGATAATTTTTCAATTCGTCGAATTTCTTATTTACAAGCAACAAAAAATGATAAAACTGAACTTAATGTGGATACTGATTATTTTACTTTAAATACACAAAATAGAAAAGATCTTAAGAAGGAACCGTGTATCGGAAACACAACTTTCAAAATTCATAATGGATGTGATAAGAATGATAAATATGGATTACCGGCAAATAAAACCTCTCAAGAATGGTAACAAATGTGTCAATAAAAAATTAAAATTATAACTTAATTGGAAAGAAATATTTTAGGAAAGTTATAAAGGATGAAAATGATGCAAAAGCGATGAATCATAATTATGAAACCGAAATGGAAATGAAATCTACATCTATAAATGGCAAAGTATTTTTTTTAGTACTTATAATTCTTATTATAGTAACCATGTTTCAAACTTACAGAGAATGGCTGAATACCGGTCATGGCGACATGTTAAAGTTGAATTAAGAGGGTTTCTAATAAAAATTTATTTGATAGGAAGTCATAAGTCTGATAACAGTGTAAGTACAAAGATTTTTCATTTGAGTTTTTTTAAGAAGTAGTTATGGCGGATTTATGTGCGTATTATAAAAATCGTGATATACGGGTGGCTTTCGAGCTTTCCATTTCCTTGAAAAAAAAAACATTAAATGCAACATTATATTATACCATACACTTAAAATAATCATAGTGGTGTATTAACTTTGTACGGTGTTTGTAACCATCAAAAGAAGGAAGCTAGATATAGAAAAGTGTTCATATTTTTGCTCCGTATCGAATTAACGATGAGCATCGCAGGTTCAATCTCCTGAGTCAATTTAGCGATGTACGTTCGTTCCTTTACATGATAACACAAAAAATAATTATTCTGTGTTGTAAATTGGATCGCGAGTTCGAGAAATGTGATCGGAAGCTTCCGTTCGAACCAAAGGCGAACGGGCATATCTTTGAGACCAATATTAGAAAATTTAGTACGACGCCCACAAATCTCTCAAGATTTAAAAGCATATCTTGAAAATCAATAAAGATTGTAGCTTGATATTTAGTAAATTGATGTTCTGTTGTGTTTATATTATGATATTTTACAAAAACTTGATATCATAGGTGTTAATTAGAGTGCTGGCAAAGATGGCATTCCAAATTTATTATTAAAGTAATGTTGATTTTACTTTTACTAGAATCTTCTAGGTATATTATTTAAGAAAGTTTTAAGGGAAAGCATACTTATTGACTGGAAATTTTCTTATATTGTTCCAATTTTCAAATCGGTAAAAATTAGTCATTGAACCTGTATTCCACTAGTGCTAAATGCTGATCTGTATTCTTTATACCCGTGCATACATATTATATGACATTTTTTTATGCAGTTTTCGACATCAGTAGATATTACGAGTCAAGAATTGTGCATTAAAATTTCATTGCTGACTGATATGCTATATCTATCGTTATATATTTATATCGATCTGGCCAACCAAATAGACAAATATATTATGTAATAATGTTAATATACATGATCAATTAATAATGTACTAATATATGATGTAAATATGTTAGGAATATGAATATGGAAATAAGAAAGTGTTATTATAAAGAGAGACTAATGTTACGATTTTACAGTAAGTAATAATGCACATGTTGTAAAGTAAATTCATGCTAATTGGGAAAGTCGTGATAAATGAAATACTCTACATGACACCCAAATATTTCGCTTCTATTCGAAGTTATGGTGATTTCGCTCTTCTGCAGGAGCAGAAATATTTTCTTATTGTGCAAATTAAATGGATTTCATTTAAATGTGCAAATATAAGCGGCTGGGTTGCACAATGGTCAGAATGCAGATATTTCATTCGAAAGGCACAGGTTCGATACCCGGTAAAAATGAAAAAAACTTTTACTAGGTTTCGAACTCAACTCAGCTACCATTCGCCATTGGACTTAAATTAATTGCATAACTAATAATCAATAATTATTTATAAGAAATACTTTAATATAACAATTTAAAAAAATAATTTAATTTAATAATATAACACAGATTCAGTAATACCTTCAAATTCCTTAAGAATTCATTAAGATTCTAGTAAAATAAATACAACATGTCCTCCCTGTGCCAACATGTAGCTTTGGTAAAGAGAGACCTATTAGCCTTAAAGGTAAACAGTTAAAATTTTTAAATGATAAATTTAACAATATAAAATTAGAGTTTCTGCTGTTAGTAGGGCTTTGAAATCAAGGAATTAGGAATTATTCTTGAAAGTAAATTGACTTTAATTTTTGTAAGTTTTCCAGTTTTTGAGGAGAACTCTACCACTTAAATTGCTTTAAATGTCTATGTCTGTAAACTTTGCATTTTCAATCGTTTTTTCTTGTATTCATAATATACTTTAATATATGCTTAATTGTTCATGAACTGACTGTGAAAATTTGCAGCTTACCTTTTTTTTTTCCTTTTGTTTAATTTTTATTGTTTTTTTAAAAATGTAAGACAACTAAAAATTAAAGTTTACAATCTTTTGTAGCTTTTGTTAATTTCTTTTAAACTTATTTTTTAATTTAGGTTATCAATTTAGATATCAAACATTTCCAAATTGTAGATGAAACAGTGGATAAAAAGAAGTTTATATTTCGATTACAATCAAAATCATTAAATGGTTGCAAAGATAAAAAAAAGCAACAAAATCAAAATATGAATAATAGTGAAGTAACTCTAAAGCATGATACGAAAGAGTACACGGAAATTTTGTTCAAGACAAAAAATTTTAGTGACGTGCAAAAATTATTTGATTTGTTTCTAGAACAAGAAAGGAAAAGTAATAAGGTGATAAAAACTAACAGATAACATTTTTTTAATAATAAGTGTTTTCACAATATTTTTTTAGAATATTCAAACTAAAGAATTATCAGAATCTCTGAATACATCAATTTGTGGAAGTAAAAATGTGCTTACCTCAAAATTTCAAGCAATAAAAGATAATTCCCCGCTGCCAAGCTCCAAATCTCAAAATATTACAAACACGGTATTAATTACTGAATCGGTGGCAGAGTCAATTTCACCTGATATTAAATTACGACAATTTTTTACAAAGGTTTTTCCTGAAAAAGAACTAAGTTTATCTAAATCTAAAAACTGGAAGGATTTATTTTTTCGTAGGATTCATAATCTTCATTCGGACATTTCTGGTTCAACATCTATAACTAATGGAATATCAAAATATGTTGGTTCAATAGGAGTCCCACTGAAATTTTGCCCCATGGTAAGAAAGGATACATCAAAATATAATTTTTGAATTACGTTAACTTATTTTAAATACTTAAATAATTTAATTGATTGAATAGTTGAGCAATTTTGAAATTGTTTCAAATTGATTGATGTAATTTTTGCTAATAAATCTGTTACCTTGGCTTCACGCTATTCTATACCCTCGATCTAAAATAGAAAGGGATATGGAAGGATTTTGATATTTCGGTGGAAGTTATTTGGGATTTCTGGATTATGTGTAATGGGGACAATTGGATGTGATATTTAAAAGAAGGATGTTAATTTTCTTCTTAAATTTAATAGTAAGAGGGATCGATTTTATCGTTTTTTTTTAGGAATTGGAAATATATGCGCAGCCTTCCAATGAGTAGGTTGGATATATCACTGGATAGGATAGGACTGGATAAGATGGATTTTCATCACTGCTCGTGCCTTAAAGTATATTCTACCAAAGAAAACGTCAAGTTCTGGAATAGACTTGAAGGTTTCCTCTCTTTTAAAAATGGCTTTTTTGCAAATACGATTTAACTAAGTTTTGGGTCTCCGCTTAATAGAATTCATGGAATGAGGGATAAATAAAACAGGTATGTATTGGAAGCCATTGTCTGACAAGAATTCCAATATGAAGTTTGACTCAAACGTAATGAAAGTTGAGCTAGAAGATTTATATTTGACAAAATTGTTGAAAACAATTTTTTTTCGTTTATAGTGATGTCTCTTTTGCAAACGAAATGTGAAATAAGTGAGTAGCCGTGAATAGCGAAGTTAAATTACCTTCAACGACATGCAGGTGATTTCTTAACCGCGAATATTACAAAAATTAACGTTAAAGTTGATAGTTGTAATTGTAACAAATTTATTATAATTAATAAGAAAATTAGTACTTTACTTTGTATATGGCATTGTATATATAAAAAGAATAAAATGAAGAACAGAAAATAAAAGTAAAAAGATGATAGGTGAATCAGAGAAAAAAGAAAAAAAATAAAAATTTTATCTTTTCTCTATTTTAAATGCCTAATAGTGTACAGTAACTCAACCTAAATTGAAAACACCATTTAAAAAATATAACAAGTAAAAAAATAGTCAGTCGGTGTACCCTACACCTATTTGGTTCAAATTTAATGGGAAGTCCAAAAGTAATTTTAAAACAATAAAAGCTTTTATTAGTTTGATCGTAAGACATAGCTAACCAAATTAACTTTATAATACTAAAGACATTTTCTAATTACTTTATCTATTCAAAAATATTACAAATGCTTACTAATTTATCTATTTAAAAATTTAAAAAACAAAAAATTACTTCAAATAAATGAAAATATATTTATTCCAATTCAATTACTAAAGTGAAAAAATTTAAATTATTAAATTTTGCGATAAAAAGCTAATCAAAGCATAATATAATTAATAATTAAAATTTTTCAAAATTGCAATTATTATATACTTTTATATGAACTTTCCTATATCTATGGCTTTATTTTTCATTCTGTCAGTTAATGATACATTTATATTATAAATCTGACCATAAACTTATAAGAATTGTATGGTTCAGTGCTTAGCAAAGTGGCTTAGGCTGTAAATAGATTTGAGTTCGCTCCTCCTTCAAAAATAAAAATTTTTTTTGTTTTTTTAAATTCAACAGAAATAATTAAAAAAATTATTTGAATAGTTTCTTTAAAAATTTGTAACTTTGAGTAATTGAATTTAAATAAATATATTCTCATTTATTCTCTCCTCTCTCTCTAAAACTCTAGTAATTGAATTTAGATAAATATATTCTCATTTATTTCAAGTTTGTTTGTTTTTTAATATTTTTAAATAGATAAATTAGTAAGAATTTGTAAATAAATTAGAAAAGTAATTAGAAAATGTTTTTAGTATTATAAAGTTAATTTGGTTAGCTACAAAACGATCTTACGTCTTACGATCAAACTAATAACAGCTTTTATGGTTTTAAAATGACTTATGGACTTCCCATTACATTTGAATCAAATAGGTGTAGGGTATTTCTAAGTTTTACGACTGACTGTTTTTTTACTTGTTCAATGTTTTTGATGTCGAGTCAAACGTACGAGGGAAAAACTGTACATAAACCGTTTGGTTTACTAGTTTCAATAACAGATACTTCAGTGTCTTCTATAAAAACGAGTTCTCAAAAAGCTAATCTTATTTTAATTGATGAGGCTTCAGTGATTCCTGTTTAAGCAATTAATTGCATCGATCGTTTGTTTAAAGATATAACTCAAGGTAATGAACCAATAAGGGAAAAGTCATTGAAATTGGTGGTAATTTTCGACATGTATACAAAATAGTATAATCTAGCCTAAAGTAACTTTAATTCACTTGAAAAAGAATATGAGATCAAATCCAAATCAGATCAACTTTTCAAATTGGTTTTTACTTTTCGGTAATAATGAGGTTCCCATTAAATTGAGTAAAGAGATTATTAAAATTCCCAATGAATTTATTTGTACTGGTTCAATAATAAATCATGTTTTTGAAACGATTGATGATTTTCAGAATATTACTCCAAAAGTTATTATGTGCCCTTTAAATAGAGTTGTTTTAAATTAAATGGAAGATTTTAAAATTAGTTGACTGATTTGAAAAATGTTGTTATACTGTTTCCGTCATATCAGATAATATTATTTTACTATTAATTTTTTGTCATCTCCAGGATTACCCCTTCATTGATTAAAATTAAAAAGGAGTCTGGAGTCATTCTAATTAGGAATATGAATATAAGTTTTATATTAGTAAATGTAATGCGATTAGTTGTTAGAGATATTTAAAAAAAAATTTTAAAATTAGAAATTGTCACGGAATTTCTTTGGTAAAGTAGTTTTTCATCCATGGACAACTATACGTAGTATTTAGTAGAACCAGATCTGCAAGTGATAGTTTAAAATTGACGTTGATCAAACCAATTAACAAGGTCAGTTCGAACAGAACGTGAGATATTTTTTTTTTTTTTTTTTTAAAAACACCCAAATGGCGTATTTATTTATAACAATCTAGCAACTTAATACTAATAAGCTATTTTTATAATATAGCTATTATTTTTCTTTAAATCTTAGTAGGCTACTTTTTAAAATACAAAGACTTATCCTACGACAGTTTCTTTATTTTTTGTTCGTTTTAGTTTTACACCAATTCAAATGGCTTCACTCGTTTCAATCTGCGTGTTGTATCATCATTGTCCAAGAGTTTTAAAGCCTCGACGTTGATGTGATGTTGTAATCTTTTTTGGTGACTTTGTGCATATGTTGTTATGACCTTGTCTACCATTTCTACACCCAAATCCTTGTGTAGGTTGACATTTCGAATATACCACGGAGCATCTAATATACCACGTAGTACTTTATTTTGGAAACGTTGTATTGTGTTTCTGATGCTTTTACTGGCGCATTCCCAGAGCTGTATACCATAAGTCCAAACTGGTTTCAGGACTTGTTGATACAGAAGTACCTTATTTTTAACTGATAGTACAGAATGTCTACCAAGTAACCAGTACATTTTTCTGAACTTTAAGTTTAGCTCATCTCGTTTTTTCTTTACATGAGTTTTCCACTTGAGCTTTGTATCAAGCGACATGCCCAGATATTTGGCTGTTTTTTCATACTTGACAATTTGATCGTTAATGTACTCAGGTTCATGTTTAACACGTTTATTGGTGAAATCAATGTGCACCGATTTAGCTTCGTTCAGCTTAATACGCCATCTGAAGGTCCAATATTGGATTTGTTTAATTGCATTTTGCAACTTTTTTGTTGTTTAATGTTGTTGTTGTCGGTGGCTAAAATAGCAGTATCATCAGCAAATGTTGCAACTGTATTTTCTTCGAAAGTAGGTAGGTCACTGGCGTATATTAGATAGAGGATTGGCCCCAATACAATACCTTGTGGAACGCCTTCCCGTATATTCTTTAGTTCAGAGTAGTTTTTTTCTTGTTTTATTCTGAAGTAACGTTCTGATAAATATGAAATTAATATTTTTGAATACTGAGCAGGAAGGAGTGATTTTAACTTATAATTTAAACCTTCGTGCTACATTTTATCAAAAGCCTGTTTTACATCTAAAAATATGGCTGAACAGACTTTTTTTTCTTCGAGAGCTTTTTCAATTATGTTTGTAATTCGATGAACTTGGTCTATTGTGGAATGTTGGTTTCGAAATCCAAATTGGTGATCCGGGATTAGATGTTTTTCTTCAATTATTGGTTTTAATCTTTTCAGTAGAAGTTTTTCAAATAATTTAGACAGAATCCGTAAAAGAGAGATCGGCCTATATGATGTTACTTCAAACGTCGGGTTTCCTGGTTTAGGTATCATTATAACCTCAGCTACTTTCGACAACTTTGGGACATATTGTAGGCAAAATGATTCATTTATCACATTAGTGATTTTGACCAATGCTTTCCTGGGAAGTTCATTCAATATTTGACCAGAAATCAAGTCAAATCCAGGGGCTTTTTTCGAATTGATATTTGTTTTGATTTCGTTTTTAACCTAAGATACTGGTTGAATATTACTACTTTCTTGCACTGTAACTTCTGGTAATGGCTCGGTGTTGTTTGACCAATTAGGTTGAAAAATACCTTCTTCATGGTCCGCAAATAATATTGCCTTTTGTTCATTATTATTAGCCCAGCTTCCATCCATGGTTTTTATTGGAGGAATTTGCATGATAGGTCTTTTTATGTTTCTTGTAGTCCTCCAAAGCGAGTATTCAGTACTTGAATCATTAGTCACATTTTGCAGAAATTCATTTAGATTATTATTTTTTAATTTTTTAATTTCTAAAGTCAATCTACTGGTTATTTTATTTAATTTGGTTTTATCGCTTGGATTTCTGGTCTGTTGCCACTTTTTTCTCATTTTTCTTTTCTGGGAAATTAGTTCTAGGATTTCTTTCAGGTAGCAGTTGCCCTTAACCTTCTTACAGTTGTAGATGTATTGTGCCATGCTGATTGTTGTATGTCATTGATTAATTTTTTTACTTCGATATCTACTTCATCTTCTAGTTGTAGTGATACTCTCAATTATATTTTTTCTTCTAAAGTTTTCCTGAAACCTTCCCAATCCGTTTTTTTATTGGTCAGGCTGGGATTTGCTGGCTTTGAAATGATGCATTCACTTAAGGTTAATACTATTGGTGAATGATCCGAGTTTAATTCTAGATTTTCTTCAATTTGGATATAATTGCATGATATATTTTTAAGGTTATAAAAGTCTATCAAGTCTGGTATTTTATTAGCATCGGTGGGCCAGGCCGTGGGTTTTCCTGTTGATTTTGTCTCACATCTATAATCTTGGATGGCTCTTAGAAAATCTTTTCAGTTAGTGGTGTTTAATCTAAATCCCCAGTGGGTGTGTTTTGCATTGAAGTCGCCGCCAATGATGAATCTTTCTCCAATTTTGTTAAATAATTCTTTTATATCTTTCTGTTTTGATGTTACGTTTTGGAGGACCGTACAGGCTGGCTACTGGGATGCCATAGTTTTTTGTTTTAACATTTACCACTTTTGCTTGTATGTCTTCTGCACAAATTTTAGCTTTTTCATAGTCATTAATATTTTCTTTGATTATTACCGCACTTTGCTGCATTTTCTGGATGAATTGTGTGGTAAAATTTATATCCTCTAAATTTAATAAATGATTCTTTGGTAAAGTGTGTTTCAGATATTAAACACAAATCAATATTATTTATGCAAAGGACGGCTTCGAGTTCTTTTTGGTGATTGCGTAATCCATTGGCATTCCAACTCATTATTTTTAATAGGTTGTTCATTATTAGTTTATCTTAGATTTTATAATACCTTTTTCGTTGCTACTTTCTAGTTTATTAATTCTTTCATTCATTTTCTTCATTTCATTTAAAATTTCCTGAAAGTATTGATTTTGTATTGCAAGATCGGTAAGATATTCAAATTTTTTATTCCATAGATTTTTTCTATATTTTCTGAATTTTCGAACGTCAACACAAACATGTTTAAAGGTTCTTTTTATCTCCATGATAACTTGTTGGTCACCGAAGTTATAGAAAAGTTTTTCTTATCAGAAAATTTTTTATAGTTTCTGGTTTTATCTTTGAATGTAGGTTAACTACCATTACTCTTGTGGGTCTGGTTTGTTTGTTTTCATATGTTTGATATTCAAATTTATTTTCATCTAGAAAATTTACAATATTTCTATAAATTTCTGAATTAACAGGATTTAACTTGATCTTATTTGAATTTAAGAGTTTAATTCTAAGATATTGTTCTGAACTATTAAGAGCTTCTATAAAAACATTGTAATCTTGTATCCCTTCCACTATAATAGGTGGTGGTTTTTTTTCTTTAGTTGGTTGTTCAGCTTGATTGCTTTTATTAATTATTTTTCTAGATCCATTTTGTTTTGGCGTGGGTGGAGATGGAGTGTCACTCATTTTTCTCTTCTTATTTCTCCATCCTTTCCTTACCCATTCGGTATCTCTAGATAGTTGTTCTTCGTCTGTATTATATTCTACTTTTCTTGACGTATTAGTTTCTACTAACCTAGTTGATCCTGATGCTATAGGAGTATTTGTTCTTGGTGTTCGTTGACCAAATTTGGCTGGCGTAATGGTTGAATTTGCTCTTAAATTTTAAATTTGGTTTTGAAATTCGAAAATCTTAGCTTTTAGTATTGCATTTTCATGTATTAGCAATATGACTGCCCTGCGTCTCACAATTCTGCAATGTGACCTCTTTGGAGGGTGGATTTATCAACTGAGTTGGCGTACCACCTGGGGTATTCAATCCTTGAGTTTTATCCATTGCATTAAATTATTGATTGAATAATTTTTAAATTTATATAGTGAGCCGCTTGTTCCAGGTCAGACGCCTGCTCGAAACCGCCAATTGCTGGACAGACGCTTAAGTTAAACATTTATATAGCGAGCCGCTTGTTCCAAGTCAGACGCCCGCTCGTAGCCGCCAAGTGTTGGACAGACGCTGCCCACGAGTACCCTCGCCAGGAGCCCTTACAAGGTGCTATCAGCCGGGCCAGGTGAACCAAGGTTTTTTAACGAGGTTGTTACTCCTCCCCCTCCTCCTTTTACATCAGGGCTTGGGACGTGGGATATTATACCAAAAATATAGTTTATCGCGAAGTATTAAGTTTTATGTTTATTAAGTTTGTATAATGTGATGGTTTTTAATGTAAACTAAAAGGAACTAAAAATATTAATGGTTTGATTTGCGTAATCTCGAAGCCAATGAAGATAGAACCTTCAAATTTGGGCACAGGTGTTTCTTCTTACTTCCTTTGTGTCCTGGAAATTTGGGATCAATAGGGTTAGTGGTTCTGGGAGCATTGATAAAACTCCGGTAATACTGAACCACCACTTCAATTATGTCAAAATTGCGGAGAAACAAAGGTAATAGAAAAGACCGTTATATTAAATTTCAAGCTTCTACATTTGTTTCAAGATACTGTCTTTATTAATTTCAATGATATGCTTTAAGGCATTCGGAGCTTTGTAGATGGTTCCCGAACCACTACTCCGATTGGTCCCAAATTTCAAGAACACTAATAAAATTGGAAGAGACAACCTTGTTCCAAATTTGGAAGTTAAATCTTCATTGGTTTCGGAATTATGCTCGTTTGGCCTTAATTCGATCAAAAGCTTCTAGGATTCTAACCCATATTCCGAACTCGACCGCACGTAATTTTCGCCGAAATTTCATTACTAGTAACCCACAGTACAAATGTCATCAAGATAACATAATTAATTTTTGAGTTTTATTGATTTTAGAAAAAAGCTCGGTAGCCCTTAGAAAAATCAAAAGTCCCAGCATATGAACCCATGGGCTGATTTCGCCCATATGCAATCCTCGCTGTAGTTTTGGTACTAGTAACCTATAGTTTAGATTTCATCAAAATAGCTTCATTAGTTTTTGAGTTACCGTGCCTACGGACGGACGGATGGATATGGCTCAATGAACTCAGGAGGTCACGCTAACAAAAATATATATACTTTTCTATATCTAGCTCGCTTCCTTTAGCTGGTTATAAACACCATACTAAAATTAATATATCCTTTTACCTATTTCATAGGAGTAGGGTATAACGAACTTACAAAAATAACTGTAAAAATAAATAATATTAATTATTATTGAAACGTATAAAACAACTTAGATAAGTAAAAAAAAAAAATTTTTTTTAATAAGCCGGTGTGGTGCCAACGTTCAACTTGAATTTATTAGTAACTTAAAATTTGGTATGAGGGTGTTTGGTTCCATTTATTTTAATTAGTAGTAGTTCTGGTACCTTTCACGACTTCTAAAGCCATGAAAAGGCAGAGGACAGTAAGTTGTTGATGCAAATCAAAATAAAAGTTAGTGATAAGACGGAGCCTTGTAGAACTCTAGCGTTTGTTTCTAAAGTATCCGTCATAAAACTGTCGACAAGGATACGAATGCGAATATTCGAAAGAAAATCCTCGATCGATTCAAACAATATCTCGGAATTTGCTCAAAAGAGCAGAGTGCCGCATTCGATTAAAGGCCTGAGATATCAAGAGTAACAATCTAGTATTCACCGGTGCAGTGAATACTGGTGTTAAGATTTTCGTTGAAGTATGTTAGAAGATCGATCATTGATCTTTCAACGAATAAAGCCGTATTGCCTTTCTTGCTAAATACCACTGCTATCAAGGTACCTTATCAGCATTTTGCTTATTAGAATTTCAATAACTTTGTAAATTCCTGAAATAATGGCTATTGGTCAGAGTTAGAGAGGTCGCTGTTGTCATTTTTTTGGAACCCGGAGAAATATTAGCAGTTTCCAATGACTGAGATATCTACCAGTCGAAAATAATAGCGAAAACAAATTACGCAGGTAGGGCAATATGTTTAAGAATCATCACAGGAATCCTTCAAGACCAATGAACTTTCTAACATTCAGATTCTCAAGTAAACCCAACGAAGGATTTTAAACCCAAGAGGATTACCAAAGCGTAGTACTAGTGAAGCTTGAACTTTTGGAGGGATCGCAGTATTTGTTGCAAAGGATTTTGTTTCAAAGGAAAGAATGGCTCGCAAAAGTGCAATGGCGAAAGGATGGCATGGCAAGTTATTCTTTACACTTTTGGCAAATGCTAAAAAAAACGATTGCAGGGAGGTGGAGTAATTTTTTTTCGCTTAAATTGTTGGTTGTAACGAAATTTTTGCTAATTGATAATTTGCAATTGTTCCTAGCTACATCATAAGCCCCGCAGGTAAGGACTTTTTAGCGTAATCTAAAATCAGATGAATTTTTAGCACATTTTCAAAAATTTTTGTTGCTCTCTGTCCGTATGTCCATATATTTACAAAAACTTTTACATCGTTTAAAAAAGATTTTTTTTTCTTTTTGAACTTTTCATATAATTAATTTAAATATAAAAATAAATTTTGTAACTTAAGTATCGTACACAATTTTTTAATTATATACAACCTATGGTAATAATTCAATGAAATATAGATATGATATCATAAAAATTAAAAACACAAAAAATTTCGTCGTTTATTAAAAAAATATTTCGTTTTTAATTTATAAAATATAATACATAATATGTTCTATAGTAAAACTCTAAGTCTTTAAAAAATATAAAAGTGTTAAATAAGAATGAAAATTGGAAATAGTGTATCAAATTTGATTTTTTTATCTTTATTAATTTTGAATATATCATGCTTTAAGGTCTTGAGAGTAGTGAGAGTGGTACGCAAACTGCAAATTCAATTCATCCAAAATTTCACGTTCACAAAACAAATAAAAAGAAACACCTGTGCCCCAAATATAAGGTTCTATCTACTTTAGTGTCGAAATCATACTAGTTTGACCTCAACTCGATCAAAAGCTTTAGAATCCGAACTCAACCAGAACCAATTCCCATGGTATTTTCATTACTGGTAACCTAGAATATAAATTTCTTCGAAATAGCGTAATTAGTTTCTGAGTTATGATGTTTTTAAGATATATGATTGATAGTACTTGAATTTTTCAAAGGTTCCAGAGCCCAAAACATGGTACGATTTTGCCCATATGCAGTACCAGTCATACTTTCAATACTAGTTAACCCTTGTACACAATTGGAACATTCTATATTAATTTTAAGTTATTATTTTTATTAATTTCGATGATAAGCCTTTCAAACTTTAGGGGTTGAAACCAAACTCCAACTGAACCACCACTCCAATTGATTATACATTAAGGGAACACGTAGGAAATAGTAAAGAACACCCTTGTGCCAAATTTAAGTTTCTACATTTGTTTGAAGTTACTATCTTTATTATTTTCGAAGATATGCTTTAAGGTTTACGAAACTATGTGGCTCCCCGACCCACTATTTCAATTGGTTTCAATTTTTTAGGACACTAAGAGAATAAGAAGGGACACCCTGATGCCAAATTTGGAGGTTCTTTCTTCTTTGGATTCGGAATCATGCTCGTTTTGCCTAAATTCGATGAAAAAGTTCCAAGATCCGAACCCATGGTCGGATTTCGCCTATATGCAGTTCGTGTCGTTCTTTCAATACTAGTGAACCCTTGTGCACAATTGGAACGTTCTACTTTAATTTTAACCTACTTTTATTAATTTCAATGATATGCTTTAAGGTCTTCAGAGCTGTGTTGATGGTCCCCGACCCACTGCTCTAATTGGTCCTAAATTTTAAGGACTCTAAGGACTTAGGAAGAGGCACACTGATACCAAATTTGAAGGTTTTATCTATATTGGTTTCAGAATTATGCTTGTTTGGCCTAAATTCGATCAAAAACTTCTAGGATCTGAACCCATGGTCCGATCTTAACAGCACATAGTTTCCTCCATATTCTCATTACTAGTAACCTACACCACAAAAGGATGATTGTAGCGCCTTTAGTTGTTGAGTTATGCTTATTTTTTTTAGATGTTGGTTAACCCTTAGAAAAATTAAAAGGTCCAGAATCCGAACCAATGGGCCGATTTCGCCTATATGCTATCCCCGCCGTATGTTAAGTCCTAGTAGCCTACAGTTAGAATTTCATCAAAGTTTTTTACAGTTAGAATTTCATCATCATTCATTTTGAGTTATCGTGTATACGGATGGGCGAACGGATATGGCTATATCGACTCAGGAGTTCACGCTGATCACAAATATATATACTTTCCATATCTAGCTCGATTCCTTTAGGTGTTTAGTTAATATACCCTTTTCTTATTTTATAGGTGTATGGTATAATAAGTGATAATATTATAATTTAGTTATTTCGGCAATTTATTATTAATTATGAATAACAGTGAAATCAATGCTTAGAATATAATTCCTATGCACTCAAGCCATGGGCCTCAACTCTTCCATTTTTTTAGGTTCTAGGAATTAAATTGCGAATTCCACGAAAATTTAGAATTTTATTTTATTAAGTATTTTATTTACAATAAAATTATCTTATCAAAAATAGTTAAAAAACCTATAACATATGTTGAAGTATAATGTTGAAGCTTTTAATATTTAATATTACTAAAAAAAAATTTTAAGTTACAGGTGCTTAAAAAAAGCACAATTTCACTTTTCGACTCCTTACTGTTCCTAAACAGCGAGCGTCACAAAAATTATATTTTGTTAACCGACTCCTACTAATTTCTGAAGATCTAACTTCTCCCAAGACTCTAGCTTGAACTGTTCAAAAGATATGTGGTACCAAAAAATTTGCAAAAATTGAGTTTCGAAAAATGACTAAATTTAGTACCGTATAGCAACTCTATACATTTAAACGCTATATTTTGGCAAAAGCCTATAAAAGCAGCTCACTTTTACTGTTTTTAGATTTACTCTTGTTATACTATTTTAAATATAGGATTTTTTAGATTTTTCAAAGGCTGTAGCTTCTTTACCCTTCAAGATTAAGAAAAACCTTTGTTGAAATATAATAATGGAGTTCAATTTTGTATATTGCTTTATAAAATTTTGTCAGGTTTTCAAGTTACAGTTGTTTAAAAATAGCAAAGTTATAGGACTTTTTCCAACTTTGTAGGGCTGTTACAGGTGTGGCTATAGAAAAATGCTCTTCCAAAATTTTTTTTTTTATAATACCTACCCGTAATTAAAATTTCTTTTCAAAGTGTGTAAAAAGTTCGTTAAACATACGGACTGACGGACAGAGTGAAACAATATACGCACATTTATATAAAAACTTTTGAAAATTAGTACATTAAAGAGTTTAAAATAATGGATTTCTTTTCTAATTTTGGTTTTTGTTTGTTTAAATTAAATTTTTAATAATTTTTATTAAAATATTTTATCAAATTTTTCATTATACATTCTTGTTTTTTGTATTATATGTTCTTGTTGTAACGTAATTTTAATACAACATAATGTACAAGTTAATTTAATTTATACTTTCTATAAAATAACAACGCAATATTAATTTTTAATTGAAGAGAATCTCTTCTTTTAATACCACAAATTGTTCTGTCCGTTTTTTTAATTTTTTTCCATATTTATATTACTAGCAGATTTACCCGGCGTTGCCCGGAAGCTTGCAAATTGTAAAAACGCAAGTTTCAGCCAATTTTTTGAAATACTACTTTGCTTATAAATGAAGCCACAAAAAAATATTTGTGGAGTTCCGTTAACCCATCGTGCCCCAACAGCTTTTTATAGGTTTTTTCGTTGCTTTGTTATATATTAGAAATGATTTAACCGATTAACTTCAAATTTTGTATATGTGTTCTTCTTTGAAAATGAAGTTCAATTTACTAACAGACTTGGAAGTTGTTAACCCCTGCCGATCCGACGATTGTTCAAAAAAAAATTTGTAAGTAAATTACGTCCAATTTCTGAAAGTAGGTACAACTTCTTTGAATTAGGGGAATGCTTAAAAAAATGTTTTGTCTAGTTCTTTTAACCGATTGCGCAACAAAAACTTTAAAAAACAGTTTGAACGATTATCTCTAATTTTTCTATACATGGTGCTTCTTGACAATTTGGTGCTCCTTGACGATAGAGTTGAGGATGTTAGGTTTCCGGCGAATAATGTTAACTGAATTAAAATGACTATTTGTCAAATGGGGATAATAAGTTTGCCATTATGTCATTATACTATGTCAATAGTAGTTTTCTTGAATTGCCAACGTTTGAATAAAATATAGTTGATGGTTTAGAAAAGGTTTAAAAATTTGCTTTTCAACTTATATTTTGTTAAGTACTCACCTGAAAGTTGTAGTACGCTCTTCCTCGTTTTTTTATGATTTTATGAGAGAAATGTAGCCTTATTTTTTGGAAAAACTGTTTTAAAATACTATGTTTTTAAGCATTATATATAAGAAATTGAATTTTTTGATTTTTAGATTTCATTTGAAGAAAACTGAAAATTTCATTGAATCTTTGTTCAAAACACACAAACGGGTCAAAACCAAATTAACCATGTGGGTTTTAATTAAAATGTTGGTACAAAATTTTCAATAAAATACTTTTAATCGTATAAGAAAATAAAATTTATAGAAAACTTCATGGCGTCGTCGTAGAAAACGGGTTAATCGAACTTAACTAAAACTTTTTGCAGCCTCTCTTTAGACTGCAAAATCAACCTGTAAAATTGGACACAAATCGAAAACACACAATTTTTTGAAAGTCCGCCAGGCCGAAATGGGTTAAATTATTCCAACCAAATTTATACAACTAATTGCGATTGCTAAGAGGAACATTTGTGCAAAATTTAAAGTCAATTTGCCAAACGGTTTTGACTCGACATAAAAAACAGTGAAAAAGCTTCTTTGCGCCCTCGTGCCCAAACGGGTTAACCGAACTCAACAAAAATTTGTGCCAGACTCTATTTTCGACTGCGAAACCACCTTGTAAAATTGGACACAAATCGGAAACACAAAATTTTTTGGAAGCCCGCCACACCGAAATGGGTTAAATTATTACAACCAAATTTATACAACTAATTGCGGTTGCTAAGAGGAACATTTATGCAAAATTTCAAGTCAATCGGTCAAACTGTTTTGACTCGACATCAAAAACATTGAAAAAGCTTCATTGGGCCCTCGTGCCCAAACGGGTTAACCGAACTCATCAAAAATTTGTGCCAGACTCTCTTTTCGACTGCGAAACCACCCTGTAAAATTGGACGCAAATCGCAAACACAAAATTTTTTGGAAGCCCGCCAGGCCGAAATGGGTTCATTTTTTCCAACCAAATTTATACAACTAATTCTGGTTACTAAGATGAACATTTATGCAAAATTTCAAGTCAATCGGTCAAGTCGTTTTGACTCGACATCCGAAAAACGAAAAAGCTTAAAACGGCTCTGGAGCCGCAACCTGTTGACTTATAAAAATGTGACATAGCCTATGTCACCCCCCGGGCTCCCAGAATTATTCCTTTAAAATTTTGTGACAATCGGACCAGTGGTTTTCACGTGAATCCTGGACAAACAAATAAACAAACAAACAAACAAACAAATTTTCTTCTTTATATATTAGATTATTTTTTCTTTTAAAAAGTACAGTTTGCTTATAATTTAAATTAGTATTTCTTAAGAATTTCGATAAGTATTACATGGTTATCTTGATTATCATTACATTTCCTAAAACTGATAATCTAGATTCTTCATTAACATAATATTATTTCCTAGGTGTTCCAAAAAGTTATTGTTTTGACCAATAAGCGAAATACTTTCAAGTGTAATTTCTTTCTTTTAAACCAATAACATAAATTTCGTTTATCATTCAAAACAACGTAAAAAATTCTTACATAACATAATAAAACCTAATTTCTTTTTAGAACACTTGAAACATCTGTTTTAAAATAACCTTTTCTTTCCAATATGAAATTTTTTATTTTATTTTTGTTGTTTTATTATTTTATTTTTTTATTTTTGGTTTTAAATTACAATTTTACAAATTTTATTTTATAAATTTTTTCTTATAATTTACAAATTTGTTTTTGATATTAATTTTTGTAGTATTTTCATTCAAATACGTAAGTGCTAATTAGGCAAAATATTATGACATAATAATTCAAGTTCAGATAATAAAGAATTTAGAAAAGTACTTATTTGTTATTTAAATTTTAGTATTTGCTAGTTAATTTTATTTATGGAATTATTATAAAAATTTTTAAATAAACTGAATAATTGTATGAATATTAGCTCTTCACCCTTTGAATTTCAAATGTCCTCATTTGATTACATGTTAAAATTTGGTATGTTGAGTGTTCTCGCTTTTGGTGCTAGTGATGGTTTCCTTGCATGTGATTTTATTGTTTATGTGTTTGATATTGATGATTGTGTAGTTGGCTGTGGTGGTGGTTGTGGGATGTAGTTTGGAGGTTGTGGTATATTTGTTTGTTTAACCTCAGGTGTTGATGTTGGTAATATTGTTTCTCAGGATAATGATGTTTGGATGCTTTCAAGTTTACTTTCAGATGCCTTGTCAAGTTTACTGTTAAATATTATTTTATTTTTTTGTTTTGTGTTTATTGTTATTACGGTTATTAGTATAAGAATGATTACGGCTGTTGGTCCTATACTAATGATGCTTAAAAGTTGATCGCTTATTGTTTTTTCTTTTAGTGTTTCGATCTCTTTAGTATTGTTGATATGGATTTCTTGTAGTAACTCTAGTGATAGTTTTTGTTGTATTTTGTTTTTCATAAATTGTGGTTGCAATATGGCTGGTAAAATTTTGGTATTTGATACTTCGTTTGAGTAGTATTGATAACTTTTTCCACCTATGGTTATTGTTGAATTTTTTATTTTTATGAGATATGTTCCTTCAATATGTCCTCCTTCCTTGTCAATTATCAGTACTACTCAAACGAAGTATCAAATACCAAAATTTTACCAGCCATATTGCAACCACAATTTATGAAAAACAAAATACAACAAAATCTATCACTAGAGTAATATCACTAGAGCCCTTCAAATTGGTTGAGGAAAATCACGTCGTCTGTCAGTTGTTCTATTGTTGGAATATGATGACTATTTGTTGCATTACATGCTGAATTTTTACATTTTATGAGGTTTGGTATGCAGTCAGAGTTAGTTATATCCACCAATTCATTATACCCTACACTTGTAGAATAGGTAAAAGGGTATATTAACTTTGGTATTTTTATACCCTACACCTATAGAATAGGTAAAGGGGTATATTAACTTTGGTATGGTGTTTGTAACCACCTAAAGGAAGCGAGCTAGATATGGAAAAGTATATATATTTGTGATCAGCGTGACCTCCTGAGTCGATATAGCCATGTCCGTCCGTCCGTCCATCCGTATGCACGATAACTCAAAAAAAAATGGAGCTATCTTGATGAAATTTTAACTGTAGATTACTAGGACTGAAAGTACGGCGGGGATTGCATATGGGCGAAATCGGCCCATGGGTTTGGATTCTGGACCTTTTAATCGATCGAAGGGCTAACGAACATATATAAAAAATCACGATAACTCAACAACTAATGAAGCTATCTTCATCAAATTTGTGCTGTAGGTTACTAGTAATGAAACTACTTCGGGGATTGCGTAAGGTCGGGATTGGACCATGGGTTCGGAACCTAGAACTCTTTGATCGAATTTAGGCCAAACGAGCATAATTCCGAAACCAATGAAGATAGAACCTCCAAATTTGGTATCAGGGTGTCCTTTCCTATTTCCTAAGTGTCTTGGGAATTTGGGTCCCATTGGAGTACTGGGTCGGGTACCAGCCCCACATTTCCGAAGACCTTAAAGCATGTCTTTAAAATTAATAAAGATAACAACTTGAAAAAATGTAGAAGCTTCCAATTTGCCACAAGGGTGTTCTTTACTATCTCTTGGGGGTTCCCTTAATTTGGAATCAATTGGAGAGGTGGTTCAGTACCCCTCTCAGACCTCCCAAGTTTTAAAAGCTTATAATCGAAATTACTAAAAATAGTTACTTAAAATTAAGATAGACCGTTCAAATTGTGTACAAGGGTTAACTAGTACTATAATGAAAGCGCGGGCTGTAGAAGGGCAAAATCAGCCCATGGGTTTGGATTCTGGACCTTTTAATCGATCGAAGGGCTAACGAACATATATAAAAAATCACGATAACTCAACAACTAATGAAGCTATCTTCATCAAATTTGTGCTGTAGGTTACTAGTAATGAAACTACTTCGGGGATTGCGTAAGGTCGGGATTGGACCATGGGTTCGAAACCTAGAACTTTTTGATCGAATTTAGGCCAAACTAGCGTAATTCCGAAACCAATGAAGATATAACCTTCAAATTTGGTATCAAGTTGTCCCTTCTTATTGCGCAAGTGTCTTTGAAATTTGGGCCCCATTGAACTGGCAGGTCGGGGACCAGCCACTCAGTTCCGAGGACCTTAAAGCATATTTTCGAAATTAATAAAAATAGTAACTTGAAATAAATGTAGAAGCTTCAAATTTGGCCCAGGGTGTTCTTTACTATTTCTTCCGTGCCCCCCTAATTTGGGATCATTTGGACTGGTGGTTCAGGACCTATCTTAGACCCCCCAAATGTGTAAAAGCTTATCATCGAAATTAATAAAACTAGTAACTTAAAATTAAGATAGAACGTTCCAATTGTATACAAGGGTTAACTACTATTGAAAGTATGACGGGACTGCATATGGGCGAAATCGTACCTTGGTTTCGGGTTATGGAACCCTTGACAAGTTCAAGGACTAAAAAACATATATCTTAAAAACACCATAACTCAAAAAATAATGCCGGTATTTTGATGAAATTTAAACTCTAGGTTACTAGTAATGAAAGTACCATGGGAATTGGTTCTGGTCGAGTTTAATTTCAAAGCCAAAGAATATATTTCCTATGTCCTATATTTCCTATGTCTCCGAAATCTAGACTTAATTGTAATGGTTCAGCTATGTTCAAAGGAACTTGCTGCATTTATGTAAAATTTATTTTTATATTTAAATGAATTATATGAAAAGGTCTAAATTTGTAATTGTATTTTAGAAATACATTTATTGTTTATTTTGCGTTTATAAGCTTTTCTATTAGGTATATAAACTAACCATTTAAAATAATTGCAATTTTGAAAAATTTGGATTAGTAAATATATTATGCTTTGATTTTTTTTTTATCACAAAATTTAATAATTAGAATTTTTTCATTTTGTGATTGAATTGGAATAAATATATTTTCATTTATTTCAAGTTTGTTTGTTTTTTAATATTTTTAAATAGATAAATTAGTAAGAATTTGTAATATTTTTTAATAGATAGTGTAATTAGAAAATGTTTTTAGTATTATAAAGTTAATTTGGTTAGCTATGTCTTACGATCAAATTAATAACAGCTGTTAAATGGTGTTAAAATGACTTATGGATATGTCCTTAAATTTGAACCAAATAGGTGTAGGGTATTTCTAAGTCGGTTGCACCGACTGACTGTTTCTTTACTTGTTTTTTTTTTTTTTTGCCCGCACCTCTACGTGCTAACTGTTCACTGTGATAAACAGCCTGACTATATATATGCATGTCGGAACAGGGAGATATATTCATATATTAGAACTGATCAAATGAATTCCACATACAATTTAAACATGAGATAGTACTACGCCTTATAACATGAAGAATAGATTTTCAATAAAATGCAGTTCTATTTTTGTTTATATTGTAATATTTTGTATTAGAGCTATATGGTATTCTTTATCTGTGAGTTATATTATTTAATTGAATTATTTGTTTACATTTTGTATTGGTTTATATTGTTATATTTATGTATTTTTTATTAAAGATATATAATTATTAATTAAGCCGTTAATTTGAACCCAAAGACGAATGGTAGCTGAGTCGAGTTGAAAACCAGATAAAAGTTTTTTCACTTTCACTGGGATTCGAATCCGGGGCCTTTCGCATGAAAGGTCGGAACTCTAACCACTGTGCCACCCAGCCGGTATGGTGTTTGTAACCACCTAAAGGAAGCGAGCTAGTTATGGAAAAGTATATATATTTGTGATCAGCGTGACCTCCTGAGTCGATATAGCCATGTCCGTCCGTCCGTCCATCCGTATGCACGATAACTCAAAAAAAATGGAGCTATCTTGATGAAATTTTAACTGTAGGTTACTAGGACTGAAAGTACGGCGGGGATTGCATATGGGCGAAATCGGCCTATGGGTTCGGATTCTGGACCTTTTAATCGGTCGAAGGGCTAACGAACATATATAAAAAATTACGATAACTCAACAACTAATGACGCTATTTTCATCAAATTTGTGCTGTAGGTTACTAGTAATGAAACTTCTGTGGGTATTGCGCAAGTTCGGGATTGGACCATGCGTTCGGAACCTAGAACTTTTTGATCGAATTTAGGCCAAACAAGCATAATTCCGAAAATAATGAAGATAGAACCTCCAAATTTGGTATCAGGGTGTCCCTTCCTATTTCGTAAGTGTCTTTGAAATTTGGGCCCCATTGGAGTTGGGGGTCGGGGACCAGCCACACATTTCCTAAAACCTTAAAGCATATCTTTAAAATTAATAAAGATAGCAACTTGAAAAAATGTAGAAGCTTCAAATTTTGTGTTCTTTACTATCTCTTGCGTTCCCCCCTAATTTGATAGAACGTTCAAATTTTGTACAAGGGTTAACTAGTACTTAAAGTACAGTGCGGACTGTATAAAACCGAAATCAGCCCAAGGGTTCGGATTCTGGACCTTTTAATCGGTTTCAGGGCTAACGAACATATGTAAAAAATCACGATAACTCAACAACTAATGACGCTATCTTCATGAAATTTGTGCTGTAGGTTATTGGTAATGAAACTACGGCGGCAATTGCGCACGGTGAGGTTTGCACAATGGGTTCGGAACTTGGAACTTTTTGGTCGAATTTAGGCCAAACTAGCATAATTTCGTAACCAATGAAGATAGATCCTCCAAATTTTGTATCAGAGTGTCGATTTCGATTTACTTAGTCTCCTTGAAATTTGAGCCCAATTGGAGTAGTGCGTGGGGACCAGCCACTGAGTTCCGAGGACCTTAAAGCATATTTTCGCAATTAATAAAGATAATAACTTGAAACAAAAGTAGAAGCTTCAAATTTGGCACATGGATGTTCTTTACTATTTCCTGCGTGTCCCTCTAATTTTAGATCAATTGGAGTGGTGGTTCAGAACTTCTCTTAGACCCACCAATGTGTAAAAGCTTATCATCGAAATTGATAAAACTAGTAACTTAAAATTAAGATAACACGTTCCAATTGTGTACAAGAGTTAACTAGTATTGTAAGTATGACGGGGACTGCATATGGGCGACTTCGTACCATGGTTCCGGGTTCTGAAACCCTTGCAAAGTTCAAGGGTTAACAAACATATATCTTCAAACACCATAACTCAAAAAATAATGCCGCTATTTTGATGAAATTTAAACTCTAGGTTACTAGTAATGAAAGTACCATGGGAATTGGTCCTGGTCGAGTTTAATTTCGTAGCCAAAGAATATATTTCCTATTTCCTATGTGTCCCCGAAATTTTGACTTAATTGTAATGGTTCAGCTATGTTCAAAGATACTTGCTGCATTTATGTAAAATTTATTTTTATATTTAAATGAATTATATGAAAAGGGCTAAATTTGTATATGTATTTTAGAAATATATTTATTGCATATTTTGCGTTTATAAGCTTTTCTAATAGGTACATAAACAAGCCATTTAAAATAATTGCAATTTTGAAAAATTTTAATTATTAAATATATTAGCTTTTTATCACAAAATGTAATAATTCAAATTTTTTCATTTAGTAATTGAATTGGAATAAATATATTTTCATTTGTTTCAAGTTTTTTTGTTTTAATATTTTTAAAAAGATAAATTAGTAAGAATTTGTAATATTTTTTAATAGATAATGTAATTAGAAAATGTTTTTAGTATTGTAAAGTTAATTTGGTTAGCTATGTCTTACGATCAAATTAATAACAGCTCTTATGGTGTTAAAACGACTTATGGATATGTCCTTAAATTTGAACCAAATAGGTGTAGGGTATTTCTAAGTCGGTTGCACTGACTGACTTTTTCTTTATTTGTTTTCATTACAAATTGTTACATAGTTAATTTTTTTACAATTATTTTCTTTTATTCCATATAATTTTACATTGTTTGATAGTATGTAATCATGCTCAATTGTTATAATAGAATTTTGTCTTTTTACTGGTTTAATCATTAATTTATCATATGTATCTTTTAATGTTAATGGAATTTCAATTAAATAGAACAAGCAAGTACCGTTAGAAATAATTTTTACATTAGCAAAATCTAAAGCTTCCTCGGCATTAGCATAAGGAAATTTTTAATTATCAAGTATTTTAGTTATCGTTTCTATTTCTATTTTTGATAGTATCAATAGGTTTATTACATTTAATTTTGCCCAATGTACTGCATATTTTAAATTAGTAATTTCTTCTTTTATCAACTTAAGTTTGTATTGTATTTGGAAAATTGAATGGTTATTAATAATTTTATTAGTTTTTATATTTTCTAATATTTGGTTAGTAATTCTAGTTATATTGTTAATTCTATCATTATAAGTTTTGTTAATTATTACTTTTTTATTATTGTTAGTTAGTAAATTATTTAATTTATCTTGTATCATGATGTAATCATCATGATCTGGATTTCCAGCTATCCATTTCCATATAGAACCTATTTCATTTATGGATCTGGATTTTCGGTGTATTTTGAATTCATCTAGTAACTCTTGTATTTGCTGTTTTTCATAAGTGAGATATGGGTAAAGAGCGTGTGACTTAAGGACATTAGTATAGGAGTTATCTCATTTATTAATACCTGCAGATTACTTAAATCACTGATGTGTATTCCTCTGAATTTACCTTTTTGTATTTTTGCCTTTCCCACCCTGATGGTTACAGTGTGGGATCCAGTATAGTCCAATATTTGAACATCTCCGAACACCAATTTCAAAAGGTACCTATAAAAGATTTTTAAGATTTAATATTTGATTTATGTACTATTCTGCCTGTTGTGGTAATGATATGTGAATTCTTATCTCTTTGAACTGTTTCTTTTTTATAACGATGTGTTAGTTTTGATCCTAATCTTTTGTTATGCTTAACAAATATAATTTCACCTACTTGGTATTTTTTTATCGGTTTTCGTTCTTTGTTATGATATTCTATGTCCTTTCTTTGTTTTTCTTTTATTTTTTCAATATTTGATAGTCTTGTTTTTTCGAATTCTTCAGGTGTAATATTGGGAGTTCTACCAAAAAATAACTCTATTGGTTTTTTAGTTACCGAAATAGTTACCGAAGTTACCCTGTTACCGAATGTATCATATGGTTATATTCATTAACTGCTCTTTGCATTAATTCTTCAAAGTTACGTTCTATTCTTTCTGCTTTTAGACATCTCATGATTTCTGCTAAAGTGGAATGAAATCTTTCCACTTGACCATTTACTTCGCTCTTATAATCGGGGTGTTGTGAAAATTTTTATTTTCAATTCATCTTCCATCATAGATCTAATAGAAGCGGAATTAAGAGATTTTTCATTATCTACTACTACCCATTCTAGAATTCCATAGTAGTATAAGATGTCTCTTAATGGTAACCGTATGTGTTCTGTTGATCTACTTTGAATCATTCTGAATTGTGCGAATTTTGTCAGTTTATCTATGGCAGTTAATGCTAATTTAGATTCAGTTGAAAAAATGTCCACGTGTACTATATGTCCTGAATAACTTGGTATTGGTGTTGATTGTATGTCAGGATTAGGAGGGCGTCTGTCATATTTATTCTCTTTGCATATTGTACAAATTTTTACAAGACTATTTATTTTTTTATTCATTTGCGGAAAGTAGTTTGTTTGTAGTATTTGGTTCTTATTTTCTTTCGCATATATATGTGCGCGTTTATGGGTTTCTAATATGATTTCATTCTGTTGTTCTATATTGGTAATATCTTGTACTATTATTTTGGTAAATTTTATTTTGTACTTTTCAAAATATTCTGTCTGAATTTGTTGTATCTTTTCTTTAATTGATTCATCCCCCATTACACCATTCTGTTTGTTTTGTATCAAGGTATTTCTTTAAAATATTTTTTAACTCATTTTCTGTAAAACTTGGTCTTGTTTCTATGTGCCGAACATAACTTGTAAAAGGATTAGATTTTTCATAATTTATTTTATTTCCTATTTTTAAAATTATTTGATTTTTAAATGCATTTAATGGTACTTCTATAAAGTTAATAAAGTTTTGAGTTGGTCTTATTGGTGTTGTTAATAAGTTTATTTCTGTTCTTTCAATTAAACTTCATATTGCATCTGCGACTACATTTGTTAAACCAGGCTTGTGTTGCAATTCGTAATTATACTCTCTAAAATTGCTTTCCATCTTTTCATTTTGCTATTTGAATTTTTGTTACTTAATGCGCATGTCAATGATTGGTGGTCTGTGAAAACTACCACTTTTCTTGACGATCCATATATGTAATTTCTTAAGGATGTTAAAGCCCATACTATTGCTAACCTCTCTTTTTCGTTTGTAGCATATTACTCTTCCGCTTTTTGAAGTGTTCTGGATAAGAAAATGATTGGTTTCCTACCTTGGGCTAATACCGCACCAATTGCATAATCAGAAGCGTCAGTAGTGAGCTCAAAATCTTTGTTGAAATCAGGATATGTTAATACCACGTCTTTTGATATTAATGTATTTTTTAAGGTAGTTATTGCATCTTTTGCTTTTTCATCTAAAACTATAGGTACTTTCATCGATTGTCTTTTTGATATAAAACCTTTTTCATCTCTTAAAAGGGTTGACAGAGGTTTGGTCATTTTGGCATAATCATATATGAATCTTCTGTAATAGCTTGTCATACCCAAGAAGGATCTAATTTCTTTTAAATTGCTAGGATCAGGCATATCACAAATTGTTTGTATTTTCTTTGGATTTGTTTTGATTCCTTCTGCTGAAATCACAAATCCTAGGAATTCTACCTCGGTTTTTAAGAATTCACTTTTGTCTGATTGAACTTTCATATTTGCAGTTTCTAATGTATGAAAAATCCTTTCAAAATTTTTAAAATGTTCTTCTTCATTTTTGCTGAAATAATAATGGCGTCTATATAGACGTAACAACATTTACCAATATGATTTCTTAAAGTATCATCTAGGGCTCTCTGGAATATGGCAGGTGCATTTTTCAATCCAAATGGAAGTCTATTAAACTCATACTTTCCATTATTAACTGAAAAAGCAGTTTTTTCAATATCACTTTCTCTCAAATCCAATACAGAGAATAGTTTATTTTCCCCTTAATTTGCTAGTACCTCGTTAATTTCAGGAATTGGATACTTATCTGCTATTGTTACTTTATTTATTTCGCGGTAATCTATTACCATTCGATATTTTTTCTCTCCTGATGCATCCTCCTTTTTGGGTACTATCCATACCGGTGAATTATATGGTGATCTTGAAGGTCTGATAATTCTATCCTCTAATAATTGTTTCATTTGTTTATCCATTTCCGTTTTCAGAGCCATGGGGTAAGGATATGATCTTAGATATATTGGGTTATCAGTAGTGGTTCTTATGTCTGCCACTACTGTGGTTGTATAAGTAAGTTTCTCATCTGGATTAGAGAAAAGGCTTCTATATTTAATTACAATTTCGTTAATTTTATTTCTTTGATTTTCATTAAGATGTCCAGTCCTTATTTCAATGTTATTTACAAAATTCGAGATGTGTTGTTTAATTGGTATATTTATTCTATTATTAATTTTTCTTTTGTATGGATGACGGCATTTAATTGTTTAAGGGTATCATTACCGATGATTCCTTCGAATGACGTTAAATTTGGGAGTAGATAAAATTTTATTTTAGGTAGGTTATTTTAAATAGATCAACTTCTGCGTTGTGTGTTATTGTCACAACACCACCTATAGAGTTGGCTTGAAAATTATTTTTATTTAGTATGGTATTTCTTATAAATCTATGATGTACGTAATTTTTATTAGATCCCGTATCTATTAATAATTTCATTGTTTCTCCATTCTCCAATGAATATTCAATATACGGGAGAGAAGAATGGTTTAATCTAAAAAAGAATTGCAATTACCCTTGCAGGAACAACATTGTTTTGGTTTTTCGGATTCTTTTTCTTGTAAACATTTATTAACTTCCGTTTGATTGATTTCCTGGTATCCTATTTGTTTTTGTGTAATATTGTGTTTTGTGTAATTGACTGAGGATTTTTCCTAAAATTCCCTGGATTATTGTTATAATGATTTCTTCCGTTTTGGAAATTTCCTGAATTATTATTATAATAGTTGCGTCCGTTTTGGTCATTACCCATATTGTTGTTATTATTATAATACCCTCTACCATTAAGGAAATTGGTAGTATTACTGTTATTGTTATAGTAATTACGCCCATTTTGGTAATTACTAGGATTATTTTTATAACTATGTCTGTCAGTATTTGACTGATATGGTGCTGATTTAGATTGGTGATTATTTTGATGATTGGCTTGGAAAGTATTTGGTCCATCTGTTGATATATATCCTGTTGAATTTTGGTCTATTATAATTATTTTGTTGATTGTTTTTATTGAATCTATTTTGGAAATTTATTTTATTCGGTTGAAAATTGAATCTCTGATTATGGAAATTTGGTTTCCAACCGTTATTTTGCCTATGAAAACTTTCTCTGTTTGCTGGTCTTATTAATTGTTGGTTGTTATTTGTATTTCCGCATGTTCCAGCTTGTTGTTTATTTATGCCTTCTAACTTTAGACAATAATGTAGGGCTTCCGGGAGATCTTTCGGTTCTCTCATACTTATGAACTTCGCAAAGTCTCCATTTAGCCCCATAATAAAAGTTTCTAGAGTTTTTTCTTGGTAGTGCTCTGTTCTACCTATTAAAGCTTCTGGTCTTAATCCAATTGATGGAAGTTTTTCAAGTGTCAAAGCCAAATTCTCATATAATTCTTTTATACTATTTTTCCCTTGTTTTTTAGACGTCATTTCATTTTCTATTATGCTTATATCTCTGTTATCTGCGTAATGTCTGTCTAAACAATCAACAATTCTGATCCAACATAGTGGGAGCTTGCATGCCACTAATTTTTTATTAGCTTCTCCTATAATCTTGTTCCTAATGGTAAACAAGATTCCATAAAATTTTGGAGTATTCCTAATTGGGTTATAAATTGCTAATATTTCCGTTACACTATTTCTCCATGAACCATATTCTTCTGATTCACCTGAGAAATTTTTCATACATTTTATTACATCTGGTACTCTATCCATTCCTTCTAAACTATAATGATTATTATTTACTATTTCATCTTCTTCATCTTTATTTTCATTATCTTCTTCCTCCTGCTGATAATTTGTTTCTATATGAAACTCGTGTTGTCCTATTCTCCTATTTTCCCTTATATTTCCTTCTGCGTCTTCCATAATCGTACTTAAGTTAGGTTTAGTCATTTCAGGAGTTGAAGATATGATGTTTTGTCTAGTAAAAGGTAGGGTAGGAGCCATTATAAAAGATTTTGGTTGAAAGTTTAGGGTCACTAGGATATAAGACTTCTCCTAGATACAAAATTTAGTTTTTATAATAAATGCAAATTGATAAAAGTTAAATATTAATAATATTATTTGATTAATGATTTTTTTATATCTTAGGGGCACTAGTAGATTAACTTCTCCTAAATACAAAATTTTATTTTTATAATAATTTGATACGTATGTGCTTGATCTATTTTCTCGAAATTCTTTTTAATAAGTTTATAGTAAGAAAAAAAATTTTTATTTTAACAAAAATTATCATATACGATAAAAATATAGTTGAAATTAATTTTTTATGATTTAATTTAAATTTTTAATAATATAGTTAAACTTAAGATTTTATAATTTATAGTTTAGTATATTTAACAATAATATTTTATGATAATAATTTAACCGTTAAGAATTTTTTAAAAATAAATGTGTTAATTAATTAATTCGACAATATAATACTACTTTTATTCTATAATAATAATTCTTTTAATCTATAAATGTAATTATTTAATTAATTACTTATATTTATTATTATAATAATTTTAATCTAAAAATAAATGTGTTAATTAATTACTTCTACAATATAATACTACTTTTATTCTATAATAATAATACTTTTAATCTATGGATCCAATCTACTTTTAATTTAAGTTTTTCTAAATTTTTCCGGTGTAAGATTTTAATATATTTTTTTTTTTATAAAAATCTTTTTAATTTTTTTTTGGCCTTTATAATAATAATTTTTTACTTTTTATTTCATAATTTCTTTATCTTTTATTTTTATTTTACGTCGACGAAGTGTAGAAATTTTACCATTCGTAAGTATAACTAAGTCTTGTACTCGCCATACATATGTGGCTAAATTTAAGAAAGTTAAGTTAACTTACTGGACGTCCGAGTTAAATTAATCGATTTTCCTTCTCGCTATACACATGTAGCTAAATTTACAAAATTTCGATTAAAACAGCGCTCCTTTATTATGGACATGTTGTAAAACTTTTATAATAATTTTTTAAATTTTAAATTAATTCTTATTTTTTTCTTTTCTTCTCAATTTTTCTTTTATTATTTTCTTTCAGTTACTTAAATAATTTTTTTTTTCAATATTTAGTATTTTTCGATTTAAGGCCTTTAATTCATACAATATAGTTTTTCAATAATTCAATATTTTTCTTTTTTAATTTTTATTTTTAAATTTTTTGTTCTAAAATCTTTACTTTCTCTTTTCTGAATTCGCCCAATTAACTCTTTAAAATGGGTTGAAAAATCTTCAGTATCAGAATTCTCTGATACTACTTTTGTCATTATTAAAGGTTTTATTTTATTTCTATTAACTATTTTATATTTATAAAAAATATAGACTTACATAAAAATAATTATTGTTGACCTCATACCGGAACCGCTGCTTTCGTCAATAAATAATCCCTCGGTGATTTGCCGTTCTTTTCAAAATAAGTTGATTTCACAAGTTTTAATAAATTAAAAAAAGAAATTAAAAAAAATGTCACTAAAAAGTTTCTTGATTGTTCACTAAAATTAAAAAATTTTTTTTTTTTTTTTTTTTAAATAAAGTAAATATTTCACTTTTTAATTTTTAATTAGTTCACACGTTTTAATAAATTAAAAAGGAAAATGTCACTAAAAAAATTTATAAAATTTTTAATTGTTCAAAATTATGTTATATTTTCCAATAAAAGAGATATTTCACTGATACATAAATTTTCCTTTTTTGATTAATGTTTTAATTGTTTCACCAATTGAAAAAAACATTTTTATTTTATTTTATTTTTATTTATTTTAAATTTAATCCATTAATCACTTTAATTAATTAGGAAAAATTTTCCTAAGTCACTTTTGCTATTTTCCGCACGAATTCTACCGGAAAAAAATTTTTTATTAAATTGTCTCTTTGACGACTAAAACTCAGTTAAAATGATTATTTTACTGTGCCTAGTGCAGCCTCACACCAGGTGACGAAAAGATAGGCTTATTTCCACAGTATTTTTATAACACTTTTCCTTGAGTCTTTCACCGAACGATTTTTATTGATTTACGAAGCGCGGTCCCTGCTCGGGCGCCAGTTAATTGAATTTATATTTTCTATAAAATAAAAACGCAATATTAATTTTTAATTGAAGAGAACCTCTTCTTTTAATACCAAAAATTGTTCTGTCCGTTTTTTTGCTTATAATTTAAATTAGTATTTCTTAAGAATTTCAATAAGTATTACATGGTTATCTTGATTATCATTACATTTTCTAAAACTGATAATCTAGATTCTTCATTAACATAATATTGTTTCCTAGGTGTTCCAAAAAGATATTGTTTCGACCAATAGGCGAAATACTTTCAAGTGTAATTTCTTTCTTTTAAACCAATAACATAAATTTCGTTTATCATTCAAAACAACGTAAAAAATTCTTACATAACATAATAAAACCTAATTTCTTTTTAGAACACTTGAAACATCTGTTTTAAAATAACCTTTTCTTTACAATATGAAATTTTTTATTTTATTTTTGTTGTTTTATTATTTTTTATTTTTTTTATTTTTGGTTTTAAATTACAATTATACAAATTTTATTTTATAAATTTTTTCTTGTAATTTACAAATTTGTTTTTGATATTAATTTTTGTAGTATTTTCATTCAAATACTTAAGTGCTAATTAGGCAAAATATTATGACATAATAATTCAAGTTCAGATAATAAAGAATTTAGAAAAGTACTTATTTGTTATTTAAATTTTAGTATTTGCTAGTTAATTTTATTTATGGAATTATTATAAAAATTTTTGAATAAACTGAATAATTGTATAGATATTAACTTACATAAATATGTATATATGGATACATTATATTTCCATATATTTAAATTTATAAATATATATGCATATCAATTTGAACTTAGTCCCCAGTGTCGATTGGAGAACGCTACGTATAAATACGCGCTTGTTTTTCTTTTTGCTCTATATTCTTTTTATACCCGTATGACTATATAGTCCAAGGGTATAATAAATTTGCCATTACGTTTGTAACGCAGAGAAGGAGGGGGGGGGGGGGGTAGATATAGACTCAAGTGTATGGATCGGATCAGAATCGAAAAATAAATCGATTTAGCTATGTATGTCCGTCCGTCCGTCCGTCATAACGATAACTCAAAAAGTAAAGGAGCTAGGATTATGAAATTTTCACAAGTTCGTTTTTATGCAAAAAACGGAATCGCTATTTAAATTCAGCCATTTTGGTCCACGGGTTCGAGTACCTGCCATACAACTTCTAATTTTATATGATCATTACTCTATACCTATGGAAGCTGCGTGTCTGAAATTTTGCCAAAAGTAGTTTAGTATAATGGCCAAAGTTTCTGCAAAATTTGGTTGGTCTACTGCAGAGGGTTCGAGTAGCTGCCATACAACTCCTTCTTTTATATGAGCTTTACACTACACCTGATTAAGCTGGGTGTCTGAAATTTTGCAAAAAATAGTTTAGTGTAATGGCCAAAGTTACTGCAAAATTTAGTTGGTCTACTGCTGAGGGTTCGAGTAGCTGCCATACAACTCCTTCTTTTAAATGAGGATTACACTACACCAAATGAAGCTGGGTGTCTGAAATTTTGCCAAAATAGTTTAGTGTAATGGCCAAAGTTACTGCAAAATTTGGTTGGTCTACTGCAAAGGGTTCGAGTAGCTGCCATACAACTCCTTCTTTTATATGAGCATTACTCTACACCTAATAAAGCTGAATGTTTGAAATTTTGCCAAAAGTAATTAACCGGATGATATAATGTATATGTTACGGTCATACGGGTATCCCAGAGTTGACACAGTCTACTCTACTACACTCTTCCTCGTTTTTTTTAATTTTTAATTTTTAAATTTATTTTATTTTTTTTATAATTCGTGAAGTAAAAGTGAGGCAAAAGCCAAAAAATGCAAAAATATAATACGATATTGCACATATATCTAATAGAATATGCACGAAATATTTCTAAAAATTCCAAAGGAATTCAAGGTAGATATATTCCATCACTGATTTTTCCACACTAATGTGCATCAATGTCGAAGGAACTGTTTGAAACCATGAAATCAGGAAGTTCAACATGTAAATGCTATGAGTGTCCTCCTAATAGTAATGATACGTTAATAATTGAAGATACCGATTCATATCAAACCAATTATCCTGTCAACTTGACAGAAATCGATATAAATGGATGCACTTTGCAAAGTCTTGCTTTGTATATGAAAACGCTGGTTTTTGTAGTGCTTGAGATTCAAAAATTTCAAAATTACTTCTCAGTACATTAAAGCGCAAGCAATTACTTCTCAGCACAAGACTTTGTAAAATATAATAAACAAGTGCTGGAGGAAAATAAAAACTAAAAACGAAATAATGATCATTGAGGATAGAACAATTTAACTGTGAAGCATCGTAAATAAATTGCAGTACTAACTATATGAAAGTGAGCAGAAAAAGAATTACAACAATATAGTGCTTGCAGGCCTGCCTCCGAATATCGAGAATCCAGTGGATACTGTGCACACGATGTTTGAGAAAACCCAAGCTAGCATTCCTAGGGAGAACATCATAAAAAAAAAGGTTTGAAAAGGTATTCCAAATATAATAAAAATTAAAAAAATGCTCTATAATTGATCGAGTTGAAATCTGATAAGGATAAAGATAAAGTTAGTTCGATTTCAGCTATCAAGCGATCAAGTTATATTGTGAAAATTATAATAAAAATATATATATAAAAAACAAAAATTCAAAAATATTTAATAATAAAAATCTTATTAAAAATTCAACAAAAAAAAAAAAATAAAAAACTTTAAAAAAGTGGTTTAAAAAGGTATTCCAAATATAATAAAAATTAAAAAAATGCTCTATAATTGATCGAGTTGAAATCTGATAAGGATAAAGATAAAGTTAGTTCGATTTCAGCTATCAAGCGATCAAGTTATATTGTGAAAATTATAATAAAAATATATATATAAAAAACAAAAATTCAAAAATATTTAATAATAAAAATCTTATTAAAAATTCAACAAAAAAAAAAAAATAAAAAACTTTAAAAAAGTGGTGTAATTACTTTTCGCATATTCAAGGATACCAATCATTCCGTCGAAAAAAAAATAACTTATTAAAAGAGACAATAAATTTCAGATTTAAATAACTCCTAGACAAAAGTGAAAATAAGAACCAACAAAAATTTAAAAGCGGTGCAAACCGAATTTAGTTGAACATTTAATAAAGGAAAATAATGAACTACGAAAAGCTTTAAAAAAGTTTGTTCCTGCAACATCATCTAGTTTACCAAGAGACGAGTCGAACTATTACAGTTCTTTGATGGATCTCCGATGAAAACAGCGAAACAGAAGAAGATACCAACGGTAAAACAGAGCCAAAAATTGTTGAAATTGACGATGAGGATACATTTGTCGTTCTTAACCTCAAAAAAAAACACCAACAAAGATGAAAAGTAAAAACGACCATCAACCATTAATTTCCCGGGCGGAAAAGGTAAAAAAAATGCCATCAATAAATATGTATGATATCAGAGTTGATAGGTTAACATATCTCATAAAAAATAAATTAGGGATAAAAAATTTTGCTATAAAAGAACATAATGAAAAACATTCATCACAGTATACACACGATATCGAAGATTTTAAAAAAGCTCGTGCTTTACTGGAAGAAGGTAAAATTCACCTTTCACACTAACACCTAAAACAGAAAAAAAGAAAACCTTAATCCTAAAAGGTTTAAATAGTTTATACTCACCAGAGGAAGTTCTCCATTACTTAAAAGAATAAGAAACTATAAGTATAAAATTTGAAAAGGTTACACGATTAACCACCAACTATTCAATTAACAACGGAATAACTCTTCCACACTATATCGTTCAAGCTTCAGCTGATAGCTTGACAAATGAAATTATGAAAATTGATGTCCTGGAAAAACTAATAAAATCCCATAACTTACAATGCACAAAATGTCAACGCTTCTCACATTCAGCAGCTAATTGTTATATGCAGTTGAGATGTGTTCAATGTGGCGATAATCACAGGCCAGAACAACAACTCAATTTCTGTAGAAGATCCTAGATATAAATTATACTGTATTTTATGCAACAAAAAATTTTTCAAATTTGATATTGTAAATAATAGCATTTTCGATAATTTTTTATGTATCGAACCATGAATTATCCTATTACAATTAAAACAAAGAAAAAAATTATTTATAATTTCTACTTATGCATCAAATAAAAATTCAATTAGGTTTTTAACAGAATTAGAAAAAATATTCGAAATTTAAATCTTTCGAATCTCAATAATTTATATATATTAACTGGCGACTTTAATGCCAAACATACTTCTTGGTTACACTATGTTAACAATACTCGAGGCAATCAATTACACAAATGGTTACAAGACAACAGTAACTTGCTCTTAACTGAGGCACCAACACTACCAAGTGAAAATTCTTATATTGATTTAGTGATGACAAATATTAGGATAAAAATTTTTTTTGAAACAAGTCAAAATAAACTCAACACTCCCCCATACGATAGTGACCATAATGCTATTTACATTCCAATGTCACTATACAATAAAGAGCTTTTATTGCAAGAGTTACCAAGAAATAGTAATAAATTCATATTTTCAAAAGTAAACTGGAGCAAATATCGAAGTAAATTAAATTCAAACTCCAACAATTGCAATAAAATTTTCGATAACTGCAATTTTTCTAACCAAAATGTAGATTATCATCTTTTATAGCTGAACGAAATAATTCTTAAAACTATGGATGAAGCTGCACAAAAAATTAAAAATCAAAATAATTTAAAAAAATTCTACTCAAAAAACACGTCCTCGTGAACTATATACATAAGATCAAAAAACAAAAATTAAACTTTTCTAATCAACAAATCCAATTGCTTAAAAGCCTCCTAAATAACATCAGTACATTAATTAAACAACAAATTAAAATAGAAATTAATAAATACTCGCAACTTCGACTCCAAAAAATAACTGCAACAAATAGTTCAATAGTTATCCTCGACCAAAATGATATAACTTTACTCTTTCAAAATAACATAGACTTCAACAAATTAATGGAAAACCACAACAAATAAATTTATAGTAGAAGATCAATAAAAAATTTACTAGGTACTTGGCACAAACATTGAAAACACTCACAAATCAATATACCTACATGTAACGGAATACATAACCAAATCATAAATAAAATAGCACAATTCAATAACTCTCAAACAATAAATTTCAACTCAACTCTGAGTAATTTCTCCAACACAAACAAATCATGTGAACAAAGTGGTGAAAATAGCGAATTCACGAATCAGACAGAGCTTTCCTTAAAGTTTAAAACTTTAAAAAATAAAGTTTCTTCTGGTATCGATAATATCCCAAACAAATTAATCAGAATTCATTATAGTAGAACTCCAGAAAATTGTTTAATATCACATATATTTTACCACAATGAGGATTACATTAAGAAGACTTTGCTCGCGGGTTTTATAGCCCCTGAGAATTTCAGCTTCTTCGATAAATATAGATACACTCAAAACCAAGATCATGTTCCAATACTATTTCATTATAGTAGACGGGCTACATGCAAAAAAATCGAGTATATCCTAGGCAATATTAACGGAGATAATCTAAGAATTGAAATGTCCATATCAGAAAAAGATAAACTTATAAATAAAGATTGTTGGTGGTTGAATAAATAGTCAATAAGGCTAGTTTAGATAAATTTAAGTTTAGGTTAAGTTAGTTAAGTTTTATAAAAAAAAAAAAAGATAAACATTGGTTTTTTAAAATTGTACATTGATGTATGAATAAGATTTTGCTACAACAGTTTTGTACTTTAAAACAGAAATAATTTTACTTATTGTATATTAAATTTAACATAAACGAGGAAAAGTGTAGTAGAATAGACTGTGCCAACTCTGGGATACCCGTATGAACATAATATAAACATTATATCATCCGGTTAATTACTTTTGGCAAAATTTCAAACATACATCTTTATTAGGTGTAGTGTAACGCTCATATAAAAGAAGGAGTTGTATGGCAGCTAGTCGAACACACTGCAGTAGACCAACCAAATTTTGCAATAACTTTGGCCTTTACACTAAACTATTTTTATTTTTGTGAAAATTTCAAAATCCTAGCTCCTTTATTTTTTGAGTTATCGTGGTGACGGATGGACAGACGGACGGACATATTGGCTAAATCGATTTATTTTTCGATGCTGATCCGATCCAAACACTTGATACGAGTATACACACATACGGGTATAAAAATCAAATATTTTTAAAGGTTACAGATTTATTAGACCTTGTGTGTTAACTTTGCTTTGTAGCTTAAGATATGCATATGTAAAATTATAACAAAATAAAAGTTTATTTATAAAAAAAAGAAAAAAAAAAACAAAAAGGTAAAGTTATGGTGAATTTCAAAAATTTTTAAATTTTTAAAAAGAAGAATAAACTTTTTATTTTATTTATGTTATTATATTGTGTCTAAATTAATTTACAAATTTACACTTTTTAATTTAATATTTTTTGTAACAAATCTAACTTTTAACATAACCAATATAACTGAAAATTTTAACGGTCATTAATTTAATTTCATTATTTTTTCTCATCTAATCCTGAACAAGTTTTTAAATAAATCAGCAACAACAATTAACTTAATATATTTCATCAAGTATTAAATTATTCCGCTTTGGTATCTACTTTTTATTCAATTATATTCACTATTAAATTACATATAGATTTTTTTATTCCTTTATTAAAACAAAACTATACAAATAATTATTTGGAATACAAAGCAATATGTTCAAAACTTGTTTTATTTTTTAAAACAAATTTATACTTCAATTCTATAATTACAATATTTTTTTTTCTAAAAAAAATTTTCTTATATTACTTTCTCACTTTATATATTTAACTTTGCTTTATATTATTTAATTATTTTAATAATTTAATTTACCTATTATTCTTAAACCTTAAGTACTGTTACGTGCCCAGTGAGAGGAAATAAAATTTTTATTCTTAAATATCTCGGTTTTTTCAATGCTTATAATATTGTAACTTTTTATACCTTAATTAGTTGCATACTAACATCAAATATGTTTAGACATATTAATGCGGTAAATAATTTTATTATTTGTGTTTAAAGTAGTGTCCACATATACGTGATTATATTTTTGAATAAAATATCCAAAAAATATCTAATCGCAACTACTGACAATTGATTTTCATCAATCGAATTGGTGCAAGAACTTACCAAACTTCAAATAACATACGTTTGAACAATGCGCAAAAATAAGCGCGAAATTCCATCGCAGCTCTTGGAAAATCAAAATCGAGAAACTATTAGTTCTCTTTATGGGTTAACCAAGTCAATATCTTTGCTCTCGTACGTTTCAAAGAAGTCAAAATCAGTAATAATGAATTTTTCCATGCATCATGAAATTCAACCAGATTTATCAAATAATCTCTTTAAAATAGAGTTATCAAATAATTCGTTAGACGTTAGGTGGCCTTTGATGATTTTTTATCGTTTTCAGGATATTTGTGGCGTAAATAACTTTATTTTGTTTAACTACCCTTCAACAAAGAACATATCAAGATCAAAATATTTGAAGCAGTTAGCAAAAGACTTAATCGCTCCACACATGAGATCAAGAATAACAATTCCGTACATTCCCCAATAAACCGAATTAGCCATTTGTAGCAACAAGGCCAAAATAAGAAGTTGGAAAAAACGCGGAACATGTCATGTATGCGCTCGTGATAAGAGAAGAAGAACATCCTATGCATGTACTTATTATAAAAAGTCTGTGTGCTTTAAATATAATTTTTGGTTGTAAGTTTTGACACATGAAATAAAATATTTTTTTTTTTTTTTAAGTAAATTTGTACCTTCAATTTTAAGAAAATAACTGTAATAGATTAATTTTAAATTTTTTTTTTTTTAAAGTAAATTTATACCTTTAATTTTGAGAAAATAACTGTAATAGATTATTTTTAATTTTTTAATATTTTTTTTGTTATGAAATATTGAAGTTTTACTTATTTTAATTTTGTTATTGAGTATTGTTTTGGTAATAAAAAGACTGATAAAATATAAAAAAAAATTTTTAGCTAAAAACGTCTCTCGGACGCGTGTCAGTATTTCAGTTACACAATTGAGTGTCAGTACATAAGGATTAATTAAAAATTTTTAATAATAATCATTGTATCTTATAAAAACAATCACATTTCACAAAAATTCTGAAAAATCAAACACAAATGTCAAATATTATTTAAATATAATAGTAATTTTTACAGCTAGCTCTTATTGATTAGCTTACAATATTTATCCAAATTATCCAAATTGTTTTTCATTATTACAAATGCACTTAGATGATACAGAAAACTGAGAAAACCATTTAATAGTGGAACATTACTTGAACATACAAAGATTAAAAAAAATTTTTTGAAGTAGAAACTTTAATTAAAAGTTTTAAATGTGATGTAGATATAATTGTTTTAACTGAGATATGGCTGCTTTCTTCTGATTATATTTTCTCTAATCTACCATGGTATGATTCGTATTTTATTAATCGAGAAAAACCTTACGGTGGAATTGCTATCTACATAAGAAACCACTTTGCTAGTAATATTATTAGTAAGAAATTTGAAAACCGTCAAATATTGGGAATTAAGCTAACGACGGAAAATTTTAATTATTGGCATATTCCGATCACACGAGACAAACCCTATGAACTTTATTAATAGAGTTGATGAGTTAATTTCAAACCTTAAAAGAGCTAATAGTAGGTGATTTTAACCTAGATTTATTAAATGTTAGTAACTTTGAAATAATAACGTATAAAAATAAGTTGTTAAGTAATGGTTTTCAGATTTGAAATAAGATATCCGAAAAATTTGCAACTAGATTTGGAATACAATCAAAAACAAAAATTGATCATTTTGTACCCGATATGGTAGAGAAGGAATATCATATACATGTTCTAAATTTGATAATATTTTTGAAGCATTTGATGAAATAATTGATAATCTTACTTCTTTAATAAATAATAATACCGAAATAGTATCGAAATAAAAAATATTAAAAAATAAAATACGTTAATGACTGAGGAGATTCTATAAGAGTAATGGAAAAAATCATTTAACAAATAGAGGAAATAATATGTGATAGAGATAGGATTAAAAATTAATCGCTGAGGAAAAAAAATAATGCTCGGAAAGAATATCTGTACACCCTACCCTAGTGATACTAAAAGACTATGAATTTTATATAAAGAGATCATTTTTACACTAAATCCAACGAGCAAAAAAATCCAATTAATATAATATGTCAGAATGATGAAGCAGTCGAAATTGAAAAGGAAATCCCAGAATTTCCTGGTTCCAACTTTCTTTAAGTTAATTAATAAATCATTTAGTAACAGTATTTTTTTAAATAAACTTAAATCGGCTATTATAAATCCAATTTATAAAAGCGGAACTAATACAAATTGCTCAAACTATAGGCCCAATTCTATTTTATCTGCTATTTCTAAGATTTTTGAAATAGTAATAAAAAATAAATCGAATTATTTTATTTCTAATAATAATATTTTAAGCGAGCAACAATTTGGCTTCCAAACCAAATCTAATACTACAGCGGCATGTCTAAATCTAACCGACTTTATATCGAAAAGTATTGATAACAAAAAATATATTAGTTGCGTATTTCTTGATCTAAAAAAAGAATTTGATTGCGTTGAATACCAAATATTATTGCTTAAACTTGCTAACTTTAAATTTACCAGTATACAACTACAATTTTTTAAATCATATTCACAAATAGAATACGAAAAGTTCGTATTAATAACACATATAGTTCGGAAAAGGTTATTTATAAAGGTGTACCACATGGCTCAATCTTAGGAAGCGATCTTTTTAGGATATATATTGGTGATCTAGCTCGCCTTAACTTAAAAGGAGATCTACAATTAAATGCAGATGATGCGATCAATTCAAAACTATCTTGAAATAATGGTTGAATAAGCATAGGATTAGTTTAAATGTAAAGAAACTTAGAAACAAATATATCGTTTGAAAGTGAGAATATTGAAATTCTCAAAAACTTTAATTACTTAGGATTAAATTTAGTTAACAAATTAAACTGGTGCAATCATATTGATAATGTAACAAAAAGAGTAGAGCCACACATGTTCAACCTACATAGATTAGAAAATTTTCTTTGTAAGGAAGCTTTATATATGCCTATACATCTTATATAAAATCACACATCTGTTATCTCAACCCAATTTGGAGTGGAGCCGCGAATGTTTATCTAAATAAACTAGAAATCGTACATAAAAAAGTATAAAGGTTATTAATCGATACACAATTCGACATCTGACAAGCTTGTTGTACTGTAACTGTATATTAGTTTGGCAAACATAAGTAAATATGAACTATAAGATTTATCGTTTCATATTAATATTAATTACTATGTTAAATTGCTAAATACTTAAATACTTTATTCTTATCACTGTTGTTCAATAAAGGCTATGTTAAACAAAAAAAAAAAATCTGTATACTTCAGATCTAAATGTTGAAATTAAAAAACCATACATGCCAGGCGACGATCAACTTAATCCTAATGTTATTTATGTCAAATATTAATTGATTTATTGTAATTTAAAAATACTATAATAAAGAAAAAAACAAGTAAAGAAACAGTCAGTTGGTGTAACCGACTAAGAAATACCCTATACCTATGGTAATAATTCAATAAAATATATGATATAATAAAAATTAAAAAAAATAAATTTAATCGCTTATTAAAAAAATTCTTAGCCTTTTAATTATATAAATGTGTTAAATAACAACGGAATAGGAAAGAACCCTCTGTATCAAATTTAAAGTTTCTATCTTCATGAATTTCGAAAATAAGCTTTTTAATTTTGGAATTTCTAAGGAGACACCTGAGCAACCATTACAATTCAAGTCTAAATTTCGGGGACACAAGGGTAATAAGAAAAAAAACCGTTATACCAAATATAAATCTTTATAATATTTATTTCAAGTTACTATTTTTAAAAGGGAGGGGTGTTGTTACGCACACCACTATTCCAATGCATCCAACATTTTACGGACACAAAGCAAATAGGAAAAAGCACTTGATTTTAATGTTAAAATTTTTTTTTTACAAATAAAATTAATGTTTTAATTGTCCGATTTCTCCCATATGCAATCCCCGCCTATTTTAAGCCTTAGTAACCTACAGTTAAAATTATATCAAGATAGTTCCATTACTTTTTGAGTTATCGTGCCTGCGGACGGACGGACATGGCTATATCGACTTTTCCATATTTAGCTCGCTTCCTTTAGGTGGCTACAAACACCATACCAAAGATAATATATCCTTGTCCTATTTCATAGGGTACAAAAAAAAATAGAAGAAGATTAAATTATCACACAATTTTCAGTACTTGTGGATCAAAGACAACGTCATTAATATACGAAAAACTGATTCAAGTAAAGTTTATAGAATTTTGTCTTCTAACGATATTAACTTCATTAAAAAAACTTTTAGTATTACTAACTAACTTTAGTAACAATTTTTTAGAATTAATAATAACAAAAAACATTTATTATTTACTCTGTTTTTTAATTTTAGATTTATAAAATTTCTTTATTTTTTTTGATATTCAAAACAATGTAATCATTATAATTTTATTTTTGGTTTTTTCTTTATTTTGCTTTAACATTTTATTTTTTTTTTACACAAAACTTTCTTTAATATTAAATATTGCTCTTACTGCATAAGGAATTACATTTACGAGTATTATTTTCAATATAATTTACAAATATAATATTTTCACAATAATAATTCTATTTTAAACAAAAAGTATTTCTCTTTTATACATGATATTTATATAAAAAAAACAGAACACTCTTATTCTAAACAATATCTTCAATATTTTTTATATTTTTTATATTATATTTTTATATTACTAATTTACAAAAAACTTAAATTTAAGAAAAAAATTTTACTTATAAAAGGTATTTACAAAAATTTAGAAAAACACGTAAAAAAAAAACTGCACTTTGTATCAGTATGGAAACAGCTGATATGATTATTGATGTTTATGACAGTACAAAACATACGATTAACCATATAAAAGTTTATAACAATATAAAAGTTAAATATTCTTGCATAATGGTTTTTGTGTTATATAGAATTATATTTTTTTAAACAATTTTTAAATTTATTTTAATATATATTTTTGATATAATTTATAATCTTATGATTATGAATAATTTTAACTTTTTCGAAGTGAGTGCGTTAATTGTTATTGCTATCTCAGCTGGTGATTCAATAATTATTTTAAGAAAAATTTTTCCATCAGTTGTAGTAATGTATAATTTTTTATGTTTAATAAATAATTTCAATATTACTTTATTAAGAATAAATGATAATAATGGCTCAGACAACAATATTATTAATGTACAAAATTATCTAAACATAAGGCATTCAACAGATTTAGATGAAATTTTAACAACTAGCTTATATAAGAACGATTTTAATATTTTATATTTAAATATTCGTAGTTTAAGGCATAAATTGTCAGATTTAGAATCTTTAATAAAATCTTATAAATATCCAATTCACATAATAGTTTTAACAGAAATTTGGTTGAGGGAATTCTTATTTTTCTAACCGACAGGACCCCTACGGTGGTGTAGCGATTTATGTTACTGAAAATCTGTCTAGTACTTTAGCTTTTGACGGAGAATTTTCAAATACAAACTTTTTAATTGTCAAATTGTTAAAACAAAATGTTAATATGGTCGGAATTTACAAAGCACCAAATGCAAATAATAATGAATTTTTAATTAAATTAGATGAAATTCTTGTCAAATACAAAAATTCATATATACTGGGTGATTTTAATATAAACGTATTAAACCAGCACACCACTGATGTTAAACAGTACGAAAATACTTTATTAAGTAATGGTTACTTCTTATGTAACAAACTGTCAGAAAAATACGCGACAAGGATTGCCCCAAATAGTAAAACTATATTAGATCATTTTGTAACTGATCTAACAACATATCAGTACTATTTGCATATCCTCGACTCGGTATTTTCGGATCACCAATTAATATTTATTAGCATTAACTCCAAACCACTTTTAGAAAATAATAAATATTATAAAACAATTTTAAATTACAATTCGATTGATGTTAGCAATATTTGGAATAGACTTGATCAAATTGACAATTTTGATGATTTAGTATCTCAATTAAGTAATGAAATCCAAAAAAATACAAAAATAATTCAAATTAGCACAAAAAAAGGGTATAAGAAAGCATAGATAAATGATGATATCTTAAATACAATTAAAATTAGGGACTCTTTCCATAAATATAAAAAGAAGTACCCGAATGATGAATATGTATCTACGCTATTTAAAAAGTACCAGAAAAAAGTTAAAACTCTAATTTATCAAGCCAAACAACGATATTATGTGCATGAACTATCTCAGAATCCTACTGCTAGTAAAACTTTATGGAATACATGTAAAAAAATTATGTTTAATAAGATACCATCTCATTCCGAAAATTTTATCAAGGTTCTAAATATTAAAAATAATGAATGTTTTTCTAATGAGAAGGAGATTGTCGAGCATATGAATGAATATTTTGTAAATTTCACTAGCGAATTGGAGATAACAAATGATCCTATTGACTACGAGTACTTAAATCAATTTTCTAAAAACATTTCCAATAGATTTGAATTGCATCCAACCTCTGCTGAAGAGGTTACTTTAGCCATAAGTAAATTAAAGTCTTCTGCTGCAACTGGATATGATTTTATTTTAACAAAATTTATAAAAAAGTATGCCGGAAAATTAGTTCCAACACTTGTGAGATTTATTAACTTTTCATTTCAAACATCAAACTTCCCTGCAGCATCAAAAGTTGCTATAGTGACTCCAATACATAAAAATGGACCTAAAACTAATAAATCGAATTATAGACCCATTTCGGTACTAAGTGCAATTTCGAAAATCCTCGAAATAACTATTAAAAATAGATTAACTTTTTTTATTTCTAATAATAATGTGCTGCATGAGGATAAATACGGCTTTGAGAAGAATTCTAACACCACAGCGGCATGTTTAAACTTAACACATTTTATTTCGAATAATATAGACCAAAGAAATTATGTTGCCTGTGTCTTTCTAGATCTTCAAAAAGCCGTTGATTGCGTTGATCACAATATATTGCTACATAACTTAATTAAATTAAATTTCAATGATAAAGACATTGGGCCTTATCGTGAGTGTCAATTATCAGTAGTCATTTATCACAATTTGTGATAACTTTCAAAAATTTTTATTAGCCATATCGTGAGTATCAAATACATGAAAAATTTCATATCTATTGTGAATTTAATCAAATGTCAACTGATATTTTGGTATCGCGAATATTCAAATATGTGACATTTATCTGTTTATTTTATCAACAGATAATTTGAATGTGATAAAGAAAATTTCTTAAAGAAATTTTAAAAAGAAAAATAATAGGTATTAGCATTTTATTTCTTTGTCATAAAAAATGTAAGTAAATAAAATTTTTGAATTTTTACTGAAATTTTAAATAAAAAAAAACATGTAAAATTTAGGAGCAAAGTAGTAAGTAACAAAAAACAAATCACCCGTTTAATTGAAATGATGGAAGCAAACTTACCCATTGCTAGAGGAGTTATTGGTAAGGCTGCAGCATGCTCACAATGGGAGCTGTTCGCCGCAGAACTTAATAGTATGGGTCCACCTGAAAGAGATTGGGAGATATGGATTCGAGTAATTAATGCATTATTAAAAAAATGAATTTTTTTTTAATTCGTTCGTTAAATTGTTTTTTAGGTTTGGAGTGATTTAAAAAATTTAAATGTTGTTTATTTGTTTTTACTTTTTTTCAAATTTGAAACTTAAAACGATATTATAATATTATAATACATAAAAAAAAATTTATGTCAATTATTCACAATTCACAATAGAACATTTTTTAAAAAACTTTTATCAGAATCAGTTCACGATACTGTTTATGATAAATTTTATCAATTATCACATAACTGACACTCACGATAAGGCCCTTACTCTATTTCAAAACATATCTAACAAACAGAAAACAAAGAGGTAGAATAAATAAATCATACAGCACCTCAAAAGAAATAATAAAAGGAGTACCTCAAGGTTCAATTCTTGGCCCAGATTTATTCAAGATTTTTGTTAATAACTTAACACACTTAAAATTAAAGGGCATTACTCAGTTGCACGCAGATGATGCTGTAATTAAATACGCAGAAAAGAATGAAGTTGCACTTAAAGAGTCAATTGAATCAGATTTATTAACAATCAATGAGTGGCTGACAAAGCATCGTCTAAAACTTAACATTAAAAAGACAAAAATTATGTTATTTAATAATAAAATTTTCCATAGACCAACATACCACTTAAATGGTATTTCGATTGAAACTGTTAAAGTATTTAATTATTTAGGTCTTATTTTGGATAATGGTATTAGGTGGAGTAATCACATTGAGCACGTTTGTAATAAGATTAGTCCATAAATTTTTATATTGCGAAGACTGAAAAAATTCCTGAATAGTGATATGCTGTACATAATTTCATTATATTTAAGATTTCCAACTAGTTTGTTATATTCTGATAAATTTTTAAGTTTCAGCAATATTTGCATGTATGAGTTGTATATTTTAGCGTTCAAAATTATTAACAACGAAATAAAACATTCATTTTTATTAAAAAGGATGCTAGACATACACAGCCATAACACAAGAAACAAGGCAAGTTTCTATCTAACTTTATTTAAAACAAATAGCCAAAATAAAAACTGTCTATATAAGTGCCTAAAAAATTTTAATGAATTACCAGTTGATTTAAAAAATATCAGTTATACGCATATTTTTAAGAAGAAAATTAAAGACTTTATTATAAGAAATAACACATAAGTATTATAATGAAATTAAATGAAATTGGATTAAATCTTTCAAATTATTAAATTATTAAATTTTTGAACTTATAATTAAAACCATATAAAACTTTATAAAAATTGTATGAAAAAATTAAATATTTAGTTGTTAAAGAAAAAATTTTTTTTTTTTTTTTGTAAATATATAATTTATGTAAATTTTATTATAATACAATATTGTAATAATTAATTAAATAAATCTTTGTTAATATACTTAAAACACTAATTAACTAACTAGTTACTAACAAAACTAAAATAATTTAAAAATTGTTAATAAAGGAAAAAAAAACATTAAGTCGGATGGCTGAGGCTACGACTAAAAAAATAATGAAATAAATATATAAATAAAGAAAAAAAAAAAATAATAGATGAGATATCGTAGAGGTTTTGAAGTGGTAGAATAGGGTTTCTTAAGAACCATCGTTGTGATTCCATCGAAACGGGCTGATTTATTTGTATCAAGATTCTTTAAAATTTTCATCACTGCTCGAGTCCTAAAGTAGATTGTCTGTGGTTTTGCGTTGACTGTGGCAGTTTTGAATTGAAGTAAAACTTTTTGTCAAACAAGTTCGATTTCTCTCTTGAATGTGAAACAATTTTTTTTGTTTTTATCAATTAGCAGAGTAAAAATAGATGCGCTAGTGTCTTTCTGTAGATTTCTTCGAAACTTTCAAAACGATTTGCTATTCTTTGGTATGTGTAAAAGATTTTGTCGCAACTCTCGGTTCAATTAAAATTTTTGATTTTTTAATAACTCTCTTGCATCACAATATAATTGGCCCTGTGAGGCTCTAACTCGCTGTTCTAGTATTTCTAAAAAGACGGCTCTTTTTACAGATGGAATTAATTAATGAGCGATTTTTAAAATAGGAATATTAATATCCAAAGAAGAGGGAATGAGATGAATATATTTTAATTGATTTGTTTACAACTGGGAGATGTTAAATGAAGAGTAATCTTGAACAAAAAAAAGAAGTATTAAATTTAATGTAAACAAAACAATACACCTACATGAAGTTATGTATATTTCTTTTAACTTATTACTTAATATAATTTTTATCACCGTGCTTCATACATATATGGATCGGGTATGTTAAAATTGCTTCTCCGTTTGTAAGCTTCTCCGCATTGATCTGTACGAGCTAGATATAGCGTCAAAGGTACGTATCGGATCAGAATCGAAAAGTAAACCGATCTGGGTCTGTCCGTCAGTCTGTCCGTGTGTATTAAAATACGGTCAAAGTCCTTTTTATTCTACTCTTTCATATTGTCATTTTTAATAAATATAATAGCATAAGAGAATTAATTAATGGTTTATTAAATTTTATACATCATAGTGGTTATGCATGGGTATTTAAAAGTCGACAAGTACAATTATAATCTCCCTCGTTTTATTTTGTGTTAAAAATTATTATATTAATTTAATTTTTACTTTATCAATTTTTAGTTCTTAACTTTTTTTTTGATATATTTAACATTTATTTATTATACCAGCACCTGATTTGTTTTGTTTACATTAAATTTAATACTGCTTTTTATATCCTACACCTATGAAATAGGAAAAGGGTATGTTAACTTTGGTATGGTTTTTGTAATCACCTAAAGGAAGCGAGCTAGATATCGAAAAGTATATATATTTGTGATCAGCGTGACCTCCTGAGTCGATATAGCTATGTCCGTCCGTACATGGCTATATCGACTCAGGAGGTGAGCCGTGAGCAAACGGACGCACTGTAACTCAAAAACTAATAGATGTATGTATTAACTGTCGGTTACTAGGACTTAAAGTACGGCGGGGATTGCATATGGGCGAAATCGGCCAATAAGTTCGGATTCTGGACCTTTAGTCGTTCTAAGGGCTAACTAACATATAAAACAAGTAAAGAGACAGTCAGTCGGTGCAACAGGCTTAGAAATACCCTACACCTATTTGGTTCAAATTTAATGAGATATCCATTAGTCATTTTATAAACCATAAAAGCTTTTATTAGTTTGAACATAAGACATGGTTAACGAAATTTACTTTATAATACTAAAAGCATTTTCTAATTATTTTATCAATTCAAAAATATTAAAAATTCTTAGCAATTTATCTATATAAAAATATTAAAGAACACATTAACGTGAAATAAATGGATTCGTAAAATGCAATTACAAAATTACATATTTAAAACTTTTTATTCATTCCAATATAATTTTGCAACACATGCAACAATTACTTCTTTTCAGGAGTTTTAGCTGTAGTGCAATTACTGTTACTACCTTCATGAAATTTGTGCTGTAAGTTACAAGTAATGAGACTATGGTAGGGACTGCTTGCGATTGAGATCGGACCATGGGTTTGGATCCTAGAAGTTTTTGATCGCATTTAGCCCAAACAAGCATAATTCTGAAAACAATTAAGATAGAACCTTCAAATTTGGTATCAGTTTGCCCTTTCTTATCTCTTTAGAGTCCTTGAAATTTAGGACCCATTGGAGTATCCAACATATTTCTTAAGACCTTAAAGCATATAATTGAAATTAATAAAAAGAGTAGTTTAAAATTAAGATAGAACGTTCCAACTGCGCACAAGGCTTCACTAGTATTGAAAGAACGGCGCGGACTGTATTTAGGCGAAATCCAACCATGGGTACGGATCCTGGAACTTTTTCATCGAATTTAGGCCAAAAGAGCATGATTCCGAATCCAAAGAAGATAGAACCTCCGAATCTGGTATCAGGGTGTCCTTTCCTATTCCCTTAGTGTCTTCGAAAATTGAAACCAAATGGAGTAGTGGCTCGGGGAGCCACATAGTTTCGAAGACCTTAAAGGATATCTTCGAAAATAATAAAGATAGTAACTTCAAACAAATGTAGGGGCTTCAAATTTGGCGCAATGGTGTTCTTTACTATTTCCTACGTGTTCCCTTAATTTATGATCAATTGGGGTGGTTCAGGTAAGAAAAATTATTATACAGGATATAAGAAAAATTATTAATTAATTAATTAACTAATAACTTTATTAACGATAAATTTAAATTCAAAATAATATAAATACAAATATTAATAAACGTTAATAAAAACAAGTAAAGAAACAGTCAGTCGGTGCAACCGACTTAGAAATACCTTACACCTATTTGGTTCAAATTTAAGGACATATCCATAAGTCATTTTAACACCATTTAACAGCTGTTATTAATTTGATCGTAAGACATAGCTAACCAAATTAACTTTATAATACTAAAAACATTTTCTAATTACACTATCTATTAAAAAATATTACAAATTCTTACTAATTTATCTATTTAAAAATATTAAAAAACAAACAAACTTGAAATTAATGAAAATATATTTATTCCAATTCAATTACAAAATGAAAAAATTCTAATTATTAAATTTTGTGATAAAAAAAAAATCAAAGCATAATATATTTACTAATCCAAATTTTTCAAAATTGCAATTATTTTAAATGGTTAGTTTATATACCTAATAGAAAAGCTTATAAACGCAAAATAAACAATAAATGTATTTCTAAAATACAATTACAAATTTAGACCTTTTCATATAATTCATTTAAATATAAAAATGAATTTTACATAAATGCAGCAAGTTCCTTTGAACATAGCTGAACCATTACAATTAAGTCTAGATTTCGGAGACACATAGGACATAGGAAATATATTCTTTGGCTTTGAAATTAAACTCGACCAGAACCAATTCCCATGGTACTTTCATTACTAGTAACCTAGAGTTTAAATTTCATCAAAATACCGGCATTATTTTTTGAGTTATGGTGTTTTTAAGATATATGTTTTTTAGTCCTTGAACTTGTCAAGGGTTCCATAACCCGAAACCATGGTACGATTTCGCCCATATGCAGTCCCGTCATACTTTCAATAGTAGTTAACCCTTGTATACAATTGGAACGTTCTATCTTAATTTTAAGTTACTAGTTTTATTAATTTCGATGATAAGCTTTTACACATTTGGGGGGTCTAAGATAGGTCTTGAACCACCAGTCCAAATGATCCCAAATTAGGGGGGCACGGAAGAAATAGTAAAGAACACCCTGGGCCAAATTTGAAGCTTCTACATTTATTTCAAGTTACTATTTTTATTAATTTCGAAAATATGCTTTAAGGTCCTCGGAACTGAGTAGCTGGTCCCCGACCCACTAGTTCAATGGGGCCCAAATTTCAAAGACACTTACGCAATAAGAAGGGACAACTTGATACCAAATTTGAAGGTTATATCTTCATTGGTTTCGGAATTACGCTAGTTTGGCCTAAATTCGATCAAAAAGTTCTCAGTTCCGAACCCATTGTCCAATCCTCACCGTACGTAATCACCGCCGTAGTTTCATTACCAATAACCTACAGCACAAATTTCATAAAGATAGCCTCATTAGTTGTTGAGTTATCGTGATTTTTAATATATGTTCGTTATCCCTGACACCGACTAAAAGGTCCAGAATCCGAACCCATGGGCTGATTTTGCCCTTCTACAGCCCGCGCTTTACTTATAGTACTAGTTAACCCTTGTACACAATTTGAACGGTCTATCTTAATTTTAAGTAATACTATTTTTAGTAATTTCGATTATAAGCTTTTAAAACTTGGGAGGTCTGAGAGGGGTACTGAACCACCTCTCCAATTGATTCCAAATTAAGGGAACCCGCAAGAGATAGTAAAGAACACCCTTGTGGCAAATTGGAAGCTTCTACATTTTTTCAAGTTGTTATCTTTATTAATTTTAAAGACATGCTTTAAGGTCTTCGGAAATGTGGGGCTGGTACCCGACCCAGTACTCCAATGGGACCCAAATTCCCAAGACACTTAGGAAATAGGAAAGGACACCCTGATACCAAATTTGGAGGTTCCATCTTCATTGGTTTCGGAATTATGCTCGTTTGGCCTAAATTCGATCAAAAAGTTCTAGGTTCCGAACCCATGGTCCAATCCCGACCTTACGCAATCCCCGAAGTAGTTTCATTACTAGTAACCTACAGCACAAATTTGATGAAGATAGCTTCATTAGTTGTTGAGTTATCGTGATTTTTTATATATGTTCGTTAGCCCTTCGATCGATTAAAAGGTCCAGAATCCAAACCCATGGGCCGATTTCGCCCATATGCAATCCCCGCCGTACTTTCAGTCCTAGTAATCTACAGTTAAAATTTCATCAAGATAGCTCCATTATTTTTTGAGTTATCGTGCCTACGGACGGACAGACGGACGGACGGACATGGCTATATCGACTCAGGCGGTCACGCTGATCACAAATATATATACTTTTCCATATCTAGCTCGCTTCCTTTAGGTGGTTACAAACACCATACCAAAATTAATATACCCCTTTACCTATTCTATAGGTGTAGGGTATAAAAAAATTTAAATTTAAAAGATAACAAGTAAAGAAACAGTCAGTCGGTGCAACCGACTTAGAAATACCCTACACCTATTTGGTTCAAATTTAAGGACATATCCATAAGTCATTTTAACACCATAGAAGCTGTTATTAATTTGATCGTAAGACATAGCTAACCAAATTAACTATATAATACTAAAAACATTTTCTAATTACTCTATCTATTAAAAAATACTACAAATTCTTACTAATTTATATATTTAAAAATATTAAAAAACAAACAAACTTGAAATAAATGAAAATATATTTATTCCAATTCAATTACAAAATGAAAAAATTCTAATTATTAAATTTTGTGATAAAAAGATAATCAAAGCATAATATATTTAGATAATAACCCAAATTTTTAAAAATTGCAATTATTTTAAATGGTTAGTTTATATACCTAATAGAAAAGCTTATAAACGCAAAATATGCAATAAATGTATTTCTAAAATACAATTAAAAATTTACACCTTTTCATATAATTCATTTAAATATAAAAATAAATTTTACATAAATGCAACCTTTGAACATAGCTGAACCACTACAATTAAGTCTAGATTTCGGAGACACATAGGACATAGGAAATATATTCTTTGGCTTCGAAATTAAACTCGACCACAACCAATTCCCATGGTACTTTCATTACTAGTAACCTACTGTTAAATATCATCAAAATACCGGCATTATTTTTTGAGTTATGGTGTTTGTAAGATATAAGTTTGTTAGTCCTTGAACTTTTCAAGGGTTCCAGGACCCGAAATTATGTTACGATTTCGCCCATATGCAGTCCCGTCATACTTTCAATACTAGTTAACCCTTGTACACAATTGGAACGCTCTATCTTAATTTTAAGTTACTAGTTTTATTAATTTCGATGATAAGCTTTTACACATTGGGGGGTCTAAGAGAGGTTCTGAACCACCACTCCAATTGATCCCAAATTAGGGTGGCACGCAAGAAATAGTAAAGAACACCCTTGTGGCAAATTGGAAGCTTCTACATTTGTTTCAAGTTACTATCTTTATTAATTTCGAAAATATGCTTTAAGGGCCTAAGAACTGAGTGGCTGGTCCCCGATCCACTACTCCAATGGGGCCCAAATTTCAAAGACACTTACGAAATAGGAAGGGACACCCTGATACCAAATTTGGAGGTTCTATCTTCATTGGTTTCGGAATTATGCTCGTTTGGCCTAAATTCGATCAAAAAGTTCTCAGTTCCGAACCCATTGTCCAATCCTCACCGTACGTAATCACCGCCGTAGTTTCGCTGCCAATAACCTACAGCACAAATTTCATGAAGATAGCCTCATTAGTTGTTGAGTTGTCGTGATTTTTTATATATGTTCCTTAACCCTGACATCGATTAAAAGGTCCGGAATCCGAACCGTTGGGCTGATTTCGCCCTTATATAGTCCGCGCTGTACTTATAGTACTAGTTAACCCTTGTACACAATTTGAACGGTCTATCCTAATTTTAAGTAACTATTTTTAGTAATTTTGATTATAAGCCTTTAAAACTTGGGAGGTCTGACAGGGGTACAGAACCACCACTCCAATTGATCCCAAATTAGGGGAACACGCAAGAGATAGTAAAGAACACCCTTGTGGCAAATTGGAAGCTTCTACATTTTTTCAAGTTGTTATCTTTATTAATTTTAAAGATATGCTTTAAGGTCTTCGGAAATGTGTGGCTGGTCCCCGACCCACTACTCCAATGGGACCCAAATTCACAAGACACTTAGGAAATAGGAAGGGACACCCTGATACTAAATTTGGAGGTTCTATCTTCATTGGTTTCGGAATTATGCTCGTTTGGCCTAAATTCGATCAAAAAGTTCTAGGTTCCGAACCCATGGTCCAATCCCGACCTTACGCAATTCCCGAAGTAGTTTCATTACTAGTAACCTACAGCACAAATTTGATGAAGATAGCGTCATTAGTTGTTGAGTTATCGTGATTTTTTATATTTGTTCGTTAGCCCTGAAACCGATTAAAAGATCCAGAATCCGAACCCATGGGCCGATTTCGCCCATATGCAATCCCCGCCGTACTTTCAGTCCTAGTAACCTACAGTTAAAATTTCGTCAAGATAGCTCCATTATTTTTTGAGTTATCGTGCCTACGGACGGACGGACGGACGGACATGGCTATATCGACTAAGGCGGTCACGCTGATCACAAATATATATACTTTTCCATATCTAGCTCGCTTCCTTTAGGTGGTTACAAACACCATACCAAAGTTAATATACCCCTTTACCTATTCTATAGGTGTAGGGTATAAAAAGAAACATATAAGTATTAACATATAAGTATTAAAATATTAAAACAAAAATTAAATTTGAAAATATAAATAAATTTATAAATATAAATTGTCGTTCCGATCAACATGGCCAAAAATTGACGAACCTGCAAGAAAAATTTCACATGTAATTCCAGAGGAATTCAGTGCAGTGGTGATTGTCATAAATTTTAACACGTTAATTGTACTGACGTAGATAAAAAATTATTTAAAGAGGTGAAAGCAGGAAAGGGATCATGGGTCTGTAATAACAGCCCAGCTTATCATAACGAGTCTAGGGAAACAGAAGAATGAAAACAACAATTTTAAGGTAAATACTTAAAAATGAAGTACAAAGCTATTGGATTTGGAAGAACAAAATAATTTACTAGAAGAGAGTGTAGAGAAACAACTTCAATATCAATATAAAAATTATATTGTGGTTGCTGGACTCTCGAAAATTATTACTAACTTTATTTAATTGTTTCTACAAATGGCGTATAAAAGCGGCCCAAATATCAGTCTTTCCGACATTTTGAATATTTAAGTAGTTGAAACAAAAGAACAAAACAATACCGAAATGAAAATACTAAATATTTACATATAGTAAAACTAAATTCACAAACAGCCAAAGATAATATCCTAACACAAAAGAAAAAAATTCATCTCTTTTCCAAAGAGTTTTAAGTGGACACGAGCACAATAGAGAGATTATTTTTCTTAATCATCTATCTCCACTTCAGGCTAAAGTTTATGACTGTGCTTAAGAACTTAAGATTAATAACACAATTAAATTTTTATGAGTCAAAGATAACATCATCAAAATTACGAAAGATGACAAGAGCAAAATATTCAACATTAAAAATTTCCATGATATTAACAAAATTAAAAAAGTATTCCAACTTGAATAATTTTTTAACTTTCTTACATTTAATTTTAATATTATTTATGCTCATATTGACATCTTTTATTTTTACATGCACTGTTTTAAGTTACTATCTATCTCTTTTCATTTACTTCTTGTTAATTTTTCTTGTGTATATAAATAAAACATTCGCTCAATATATGTAAAAGGAAAACCACAGAATACCTTGGAATTTTAAAACTATTAAATTTAATTTTTTTTACAATATCAATTTATTTAAATTTTTTTTTTCTTACAAATTTCTATTTTTTCTTAAATCCATAATTAATATACATAACTTATTAAATTTATAAAAAATCAAAACAATTTTCATCTCAAATTACTTTTTTAAATTAAAATATGATATTTTAGCTTTTAATAAACATAATATTTCAAAACTATCATCTATATTTATACATTTTTATTTTTACAAAAAATTAATTTTTTTTATTTTTAGATTTAAAAAATTACACAATTTTTTAAACAATATATTAAATACAATTCTAGCTTACAATAATAGTTTTTTTAAACCAAATTTATTAACCTATTTATAAAAAAATTGTTAACTAAAAAAAATATAAACAACCGAACACGAGGACCTTTAACGGAGAGACTGCTATGTTTTTTTTATCATTTCCAGCATATGGTTTTGTTTCTATTATTTCTTTTTCTTTTACTCTTATGTCATATTTCAGTAATATGGGATTTATATAAGAAATTTCTCATAACTGTACTATAATTATATATCTATTTCATTAATCGTGGCGACAACAAATAGAGAATTTATTGATCTTACAAATTTAAAAATTAACATTGAAAATCAAGTAATTCGTTTACTACAGTACGGTGCCGATGTGTTTACTTTTTTTGTTATCGATTATAATTATTTTAATTAATAAAAGATAAAAAAAAAAGCATAATCAGCAATTACGCAAAAAAAAAAGGAAATTAATATATTAATTACGCGAAATGGCTTCGTGCCAAAAGTGCAAACTAAAAATTAAAGGGAAAACGAGTGTAGAATGAGCAGGTGTGTGCAAAAAATTCTCTCATGAGGTGTTAAAATGTTCAGGAATGGACCAGTCTACGGTGAACTTACTATACACCAACAGGAATATTAAGTTTATTTGTGACGACTGTATTAAATATATACAAAATGTTGATTTGGTCTTACAAAACATGGACAGTGCAGTTTCAAAAAATAATGAGTACTTTAAGGAATATAAACAAGAATTTGAAAGTGCAATAAAAAAAAATGAAAATGAAAACGTTGAATTACTTAAGGCTATTGAAACTAATTACATGAAGAAATTGGAAGAAATTAAAGCCAGCCAACAAAAAGAAATAGAGAAAATGCAAAAATTTACTGAAGTCTTCAAAATTGAAACAGAAAAAGTGAATGAATAATTTGTTAGTGAATTTAAAAAACATGATGAGGTCTGCAAAAAAATTAATGTTATAAATAATATAAATTCGAATATGGGTCAAACAGTGTCATTTGCTGTTGTAATTAAAAACACTAAAGCAAGTGTAAATTTAAAAATGAAGAAGGTGTTACCTTTAATAAAACCGAAGAATAAGCAGAAAACTGAAAAAACAAAAAGTGATTTAAATACAAAGGTGAATCCAAAAAATTTGAAAATAAAAAATTATGAAAACAAAAGTAATGGGATGATTTTAATAGAAACGGAAACCATCGAAGATCGTGAAAACATCAAAAAGGAATTAGAAGAAAAAATGAAAGAGAATTATGATATCAAAATACCTGTGATCATTAAACCTAATGTAGAAATTGCGCTCATGAATAATAAATTTAGTGAAAATGATATTGTGGAAAAACTTAAAAAACTAAATTCTTGTCACCCCCAATTGTAAGGCTTACAAAAAGAGCAATTCAAAATGGATATAGTGTATATGTTCTTTCCATATTAAGGGATTACAGAATATATAACAATGTGCGATTATATTTAGCATTTTGCCATGATCAAAATGATATTTGCTTTAATGGTATAACACAAACCAATATAAAAGTTTTAATTAATCAAGAAGGACTACCAACTGACTATCCGGAACTTCGGAGAATGTATGACAGATACCACGAAGAGTCGAAAGTCTTCAAAAGACAAGAGAATCTTGGCAAAATTACCTGATCGGCAGATAATAATGGCAAAACAAGAAAATATAATGCAAATTGGAGATCTAAAGATATTGTATTTAAATATATGTAGCATTAGAAATAAAATACTGAAACTGGAAACATTAATTAATGAATATAAAGAAATAGACATAGTAATAATTACAGAGGTTTGGATTTATGATTATGAAAAAGATACCTACAACATCCCCAATTATCAAGCAGTTTACAACTGTTGAAATAAAAAAAGAGGAGGTGGGACTGCCATTTGTATTAAAAATAATATCAGTTTCAATGAAGTGTGTAAAGATGAAAAATATACCTTTACTGTAATTGAAATCCTGAAGTCAAAACCAAAATAAAAAATCGGTACATTTTATAAAGCTCCAGTGGAAAACAGCAACCTATTTATGGAGTTTCTTGAACCGAAACTGGTAGATAAGGCAAATCATATATTTTTTGCAGATACCAATCTAAATCTATTTGAGAACTCTAATATAATTATTAAGTATAAGTATATTATAGCAACTTCTGGACATAGCATAGTTAATAAAACGGAAAGTACAAGAAATACAACTAACTCTAGCACCTTAATTGATCACATAATAACAAACATGAATGGCAATTATGATGTTAATTGTATAATAGAAAATAACTGCCTATCGGACCATCGATTAGCAATAGTAAATAGGAGAAGTTACCAATGAAAAAGTACAACATAAACCAAATCGATTATAATCAAATGCGTTCCATAGTAAAATACAAAATAGAAAATAATGATATACCAGAAATCGAAACCTTAGTAAATATTATACAAGAAGCAAAAAGATTATGTACTAAGGCAATACCAATGAAAACGAGAAATAATATCCTGATCCGAACAATAGTGAAAAAAGGCAAAATATATAAAAATGAAGAAGAACAATTAATAAAAGAAGAAAAAAAAATTATATTAATAGAAATATTGAAAAAGCCGGGAGCGATTCTAGGAAATTATGGAAAATATTGAATAATTCTATAAAAAATACCAATGAAAATAAACTGAAACCAAACTGATACCAATTTTTACTGAAATAGGAGAACGTATTAAAAAAAACATTCTAAATACCAAAGATTTTACTAACTGCTGACAAAATCTATTTAATAGCAACTCGTTGTCTCTTATTCCAGTTATAGAACCAGAAATCCATCAAATTTTTATGAATTTAAATAAAAGTGCAACTCCAGGATTGGATAAAATTACAGTGAAAGATCTACAAGAGTTGATCAATATTATAACCCCATCTTTAGTGAAACTGATAAATGAAAGTTTCACTAATGGTATATTTCCTGATTCGTTAAAAAAGCATATTTAGTTCCTATTCACAAAATTGGGTCAAAAGAAGACTGTGGTAACTATAGACCAATTTCAATTCTAAACTCAATTTCGAAAATATATGAAAAAGTTATTAATTCAATAATAAGAAGTTTCATTACTAAAGCAATAGGCTAATTAATATGGTTTCTTAGAAAAAAGTGGTAAAGAATCAGCTATCGCAGCAACCTTGGAACATATTTACGATGCGTTGGATGACTACTACTACTGCTACTATGTTGGCGCAGTTTTTATTGACTTAACAAAAGCATTTGATATGGTAAGTCATTCCAGACTTATCAGATTGCTAGACAATTTAGGAATTAGAGGTAACAGTAATCTCTTACTAAAAAGTTATTTGACAAATAGAACCCAATGTGTTAAAGTTAATGAAGTACTAAGTGATGATCTAGTAATGAAAACAGGCGTACCACAAAGTTCATAACTGGGGCCGTTATTATACCTGTTGTATGTAATGGACTTACCTAAAAACAATATTAAGTCAAAATACAAAATTTATGCGGATGACTCTAACCTTATAGCAAAAGCGAAAACAATAGAAGAGCTTCAAAATATACTAAATGATGACTTAAAGATATATTGCAGTTGGTTGAACTAAATAGAATTATGTATAAATGCGAAAAAAACTAATTATATGATATTCAAAATGCAAAAGAAAACAAATGATAATATTACGCTTAAGGTAAAGGATACTATAATAGAACAAGTTGATAATGTTAAGTACTTGGGAATAATAATTAATGAAAACTTAAGATGGGATAAACATATAAAAAGCATTAAAAAAAATTATTCCTATAACAATGGCTGTCAGAAGAATGGGAAGTATTCCGAATTATGCTTCTAAACATAAATATAATGGCCATACCTAATAACGAATTAGGTATAATATATGCAGTTGGAGTCATTGTTCATATCATAATATTTAATCGGCTTATTTTTTCCCATACAAATATAAACATCCTTTTTTAGAACAAACTATTTGACCAATTTTAATGAAACAACAACCAAAAGAGTTTTCATAGGACAATGATATTTTTTTTTAGAATATTGCGTTTTTTCAGGTGAAAATCCGTCTTTAATTTAACGTAAATTTGAATTTAACGGTCACGCTTTTAAAAGTTGAGGCTTATGACTCTAATATTATGCGCCGACGTTCTGTGTAAATGTAATTCATTTTCGGTTTTAACTCGCAGCTAAATCTAAATCAAAAGATTATAGACGCCGACTTATGTATATCTTTCTTTTTTTTGTTTAGTTCAAATATTCAATGAACAAGGAGATTTAAATTGTTTTAAAATTTTTTTTTTGTTTTTGTTTTTTCTTTATCTTAAAAAGTGAACGAAAAAAATTAGTTCTTTTCGAAATGAAAGCAATACATTTGGTTTATACAGTAGTTTTCATTTATAACGAACTCGGTTCAATTTTAATTATAATAAACGTAACACTTTTTGCCAGTGATTAAATTTTACCTAAAAATGTAAGTTGTTTATTACATTTATATTTCTTTTATTTAAACTTATTATATCTAATAATGTTGCTTGGTGATTATTTTAGTATTTTTATATATATTTTTGAATATAAAAAAAAATCATAATAACGCATCAAAAATACAAAAAAAATTTCATTACAAGAAAAAGCATATATATATCTATAAACATAGAGGTGAGGCTGACACATCAAATAAAAATTTAGCAAATGAGTTCAAAGCGCCCATTCTAGAATTAGCACAATCTACAATGTTCAATTCTTATACTAATTTTTCAAAATTCACAGCATTCTTTTAAAACGACATTTGTTTATTACGACGAATATTTTCTGTCTCTTCATGGTCGTTATAAGCGAGCTTTACTGTATTTTTTTTTTTTTTTTGCTATATGTACTTCGGAATTTAAAATTTTAAAATTTGACAAAGCGTATAAAAATATTGTAATTGTTTTTTCTGATGTTGCTACGATTAAGTTTTCAAAATAAAATATTTTAAAATAATAATTTAATTTAAAAAAAAAATACATTCCAAATAATTGAAAATACCTAAAAAAAACTAAAAAATAATCTTCAACTGAAATAAAAGTTGACGTATAATTTCTGTCAAAAAATTTGCAAATAAATAGGTACATGAATTTACATGAGAGCTGTTTAAAATGAAAGCAATACATTTGGTTTATAACAGTAGTTTTCATTTATAACGAACTCGGTTCAATTTTTATTATAATAAACTTTACACTTTTTGATAAAGAATTAAATTTTACCTAAAAATGTAAGTTTTTTATTACATTGATATTTCTTTTATTTAAACTTATTATATCTAATAATGTTGCTTGGCGATTAATTAAGTGTTTTTTATTTAGTTTTGAATATAAAAACAATCATAATAACGCATCAAAAATACAAAAAAAAATTCAATAGAAGAAAAAGCACTATACATAGGCTTAACATTTTATTTGAGACAAATCAAATAAAATGTTAGCAAATGAGTTCAAAGTGTCCATTCTAGAATCACCACATTCTACAATGTTCAAGTCTTATACTAATTTTTCAAAATTTACTTATGGATGAGCCAAAATCAGCATGTATGGCATTCAGTTTCTGTCAAAAAATTTTGAAATTATTAGTTATGTTATTTAAAATTTAAAAATTGACAAAGTGTATAAAAATACATATTGTAATTGTTTTTTCTTATGCTGCTGCGATTAAATTTTAAAAATAAAATATTTTAAAATAAAATTTTTTTTTAAATAATTTAGTTTAAATTTTAAAACATACAAATATTCAAATAAATTAAAAATACTTACAGTAAATATGTTTGCAAAACTAAAAAAATTATCTTTCTCAAAAAAAGTTATTTGTTCCTTAGGTCCTAACCTAAATAAAAGCGCGCAGCGTATAATTTCTGTCAAAAAATTGAGAAATAAATATGTTCATAAATTTACATTAGAGCAGCGAAAATACGCGTAACGCAATGTACTGTATCTCGGAGTTTTAAAATTTACAAATATTGACAAAATGTATAAAAATATTATTATTGGTTTTTTTTATATTTCTAATATTATGTTTTAAAAATAATATTTTTTTACAATAATTTTTATTAAAAAATTTCTTATATTCAAAATACCTATAATATGAAATTAAAAATATTTTTTGTAGGTACTAAATTAAAACATTCAAATAAATATTTTTGATAAATTAAATATTGTACGCGCGTATCGATTTACCGATAATGGATATGCAGGCAGACGTATTGACGTACTGCCGTATAAAAATTGTACGTCGTATGTTTGATTTCATTCTAATAATTGAAAAGTTTATTTCACACTTTCAACATCGAATAATGTTTTTTTTATAATTAAAAAAACTATTTTTAGTTTTACTTTGACAAAACGAACGAATTTTATATATCAAAAAGTGTACATGAAGATTAGATAGGCGTAGTTTTTAAATGGAACGCATATTTTTATTTCAGGAGTACATAATTGTCAGATTATCATCATATATATATTTGACATTTTAAAACTACCTGTCTTTTAAGAAGTTAATTGTATTTAATAGTATTTAAATATTAATAAAGTGAAAAAATTAAGGCTTATTGCTGATATAAATTAAAAGAATATTTTTAAAATGGAAGGGGGTAAGTGCTTATTGGTTATCAAATAAAAAATATGATTTAACATAACCTATTCAAGAGAATTTTAATTAAAGCCATCTGCCGGAAATTATTTATCTACTCTGTCATATACTCTTTTACAAGGGCTGAAGTAGCTGGCTATAGTTGAGAGTAGAAAAGAGTTTACTCCCCTTAAAGGAATAAGAGCAATAATATTTATTTGTTTTAAGAAACTTATGAGTCATGGCTCATGACCATGTATAGAAATATATTTTTTTCAATAAAAAATTTAGGAAATATTAAATAAATAAACTAGACAAAAGGGTATAAAGTAAACTAAGCAATTCAGAATCATTTTTCCCATGTTTTCAGAGCTTTAAATAGGCATACATTTGTAGTAAAAATTTACCTATGCAGCTATTAAATTTAAAAATGAAAAAAGGGTAGGAAAAATTTATTCTTTGATTTATTGAAAAACTTTTTTTTTTGCTATAAATCTTAAGATTGAAATTTAAAAAAAGACTTCGGTCAACTTGACTATTATTTGTACTTCTGGCAGCTTCTATATAATATAATACTAATTACTAAACTTATGAATTATGATATATTATATTTTGTTGTACATATTATGTATTCATAGAGTTTTTTAATTAGGATACAGAATACGTACAACATAGTTCATATCGTACTAAAATGTTTAGAAAAAAGTACAGTTTGCTATATGAAGGACAGCATTAACTCGAATTTTGGGTTCTTGACTTCAATAAATATATGTATATGTTTAGAAATATGTATTTATTAGAATAATATTTATATGTATTTAGAATTTTAATTTAATTTAACTGTACCAATTTATCCTCTCTTTAAAGCGGCTTAAGCTACAGAAATAAAACTCAAAAATCGGTACTTAACAACGTTTTAATAATTAAGAAAAATTATAAATTTTTTTTAAGCAAATTTCAAGCACAAGAATTGTTGACAACACTGTTGGCATAATTTTTATTATGTATAGTCTCATATAATTTACACAAAACGAATTTTATATGTTAACTTAAAAGCAAAAATAGCTCGAATTTTGAGCGCAGGGCGATACTTCATTCATAAAAATCGCATGAGTGCAGTAATGAATAGAGCCCTCAAAACTTTATTTAATTTGAATATAAGAACCAGAACTAATAGTTTATATAAAATAATTGATACACTAGATATTAACCAACTAATTTACTTTCAAAAAGTTTTTAAAAATGTAAATACATGTATAATATCCTAAACAATAATATTAAGTTAAAAGTAAATCTTCAAAATAGGGAGAATATTCATAATTATCTAACTAGAAACAGGAAAAATATCGAAATTCCTAAAGCCAAAACATCGTTGAAGAAAAAAAGTCTAAAATGCAGCGCAATAAAACTTTTCAATTCGCTACCGGTAGAAATTAAAAACAGTCAAAATTTAAACATATTTAAAAGTGAACTTAGAAAAATTTGTAAAAAATCTTAGAAATTAATCTTTAAAATTTAAAAATTAAAAAAAAAAAAAAATCTAGAAATTAGAAAAATTGTAAAAAATCATAAGTTATTAAATGTTATTTATAAGCTTTAGTTTAAGAATTACTTAATTTCTTATACATAATTTTATATATTATTGTAAAATTATCTGAAATTAAATAAAAAATTGAATACGTTACTTCAATTTTCATACCGTTTTCTTCTTAATTTTTTCTAATTTAACCAATACTATTAATTTCAGGAAAATTTCCCCATATGTTTTCATTCTTAAACGATTACTAAACTTTTTTACACAAAATACTTTATTTGTTATTTATTCCTCATATATCTTGTCGAATATAACGTTTCTAAATCCACTATGGTGAAGTTTGTCCCAATTATATTTAAATAAGCTGGATTTATTAAACCAAAAGGCAATAAAAATAATACACAAACCTCCAATAAGATTTCCGACTGAATCACTTTATAGTGATAGATATTTAAGTTTTGAAAACATATTATGTAAACAAGTGATAAAAAAAAACCAAGGGTATTTTATCGGATTATAATGTTGAAGCTTCAATATTAACGTTTAATTAAGGAAATATATACGTTGGTGACTAAGTTACTGCTTACTTATAAAAAACAGTAAATTTTTTATTTTAAATTTCTAATAGCCCTTCACTGAAGAAGGTTGCCAAATTTCTCAAGGACCTAACTTAATCTAATGCCCCCCTCCCTCTTCATTTTTGTAGGTTCTAGGAATTAAATTGTGAATACCACAAAAATGTGGAATTTTGCTTAGAATTATAGTATCTTAACAAAAATGGGTAAAACTGAGAGACACTTTCTTCAATTTAAGGAACCGCTTTTAAATTTAAGAAAAACCTTTAACAAATGTTAAAATATAATGTTGGACCTTTAAATTATGTTTATTAATAAAAAAAAAATTGGACAGGTATTCAAGTTACAGGTGCTTAAAAATAGCAAAATTTAAATTTTCGAGCCCTTATAGCTTCTAAATAGGGGGCTTGACAAAAAAATTTTGTTAAGCGAGCCCTACTAATTTTTGAAGATCTAACATCTCAAAACCCTATTTTAAACTATTTAAGAGATATGTGGGTCCAAAAATTTTGCAAAAATTGAGTTTTATATAATGCTAAATTTTATTACCGTATGGCAGCCCTATAAATTTTATTGACGTATTTTTGTAAAGTCTATAAAAACAGCTCTCATATACCGTTTTTCGATTGAAAATAAACCTAACAGAACTCTTGTTATATCAATTTAATTATAGGGCTTTTTCGGAATTTGCAGGGGCTGTAGCTTTGTAACGCTTCAAAATTAAGAAAAACATTTGATAATATATTTATAGAGCTTTGAATTTTGTATATCACTAAAAAAAAATTTGGAAAGGTATTCAAGTTACAGGTGTTTAAAACTAGCAAAATTTCAAGAGCCCTTATAGCTCCTAAACAGAGTGCTCGACCAAAAAATTTTGTTAACGGACTCCTACTGATTTTGGAGGACCTAACTTCTATCAAAATTTCAAGACCCTAGCTAGTACCGTTTAGAAGATATGTCTGGCCAAAAATTTTGCGAAAATTGAGTTTTGCATAATTGTAAATTTTAGTATGGCAATCCTAAACATTTGCCTATTAAAAATTTATAAAATTTATAAACCAACTATCTTTTGCAGTTTTCAGATTGAAAATACATTCAACAGAACTCGTGTTATAACAATTTAAAAATAGGACTTTTTCCAAGTTTGGGGGGCTATAGCTCCGTAGCAGGTGAGGCTACAGAAAAAAATTCTTCTACGAAATTATATTTTGTAATATCTATCCGTGGTTAAAATTTCTTTACTCTATTTCAAACGGTGTAAAAGTTTTGTAAACATACGGATGGACGGACGGACAGAGTGAAGCTATGTAGGCACATTTTTACAAAAATTTTTGAAAATGTGGTAAAAAGAACTTTATCTAATGGGTTTTAAATTAGTTTTTAACTTAATTAGGCACAATTTCATTCTTAATCATATGGTTGACATTCACAATCACAACACAAGAAATAAATCACACTACTAACTATCACTCTTTAGAACTGATAAGTAAAAAAAAAATTTCTGATACAATTGTCTTAAATTATTTAATGAATTATCGTCAGAAATTAAAACACTAAGGGCCAGTTTCACCGCTTATAGATAAAGTGGCTGATAGACTATTCAGAACTTACCTTATAGATAAATCATAAATTTCTGTTTCACAACTGTCTGATATCCCTATCTAATAGATAAAGTTTCTGATAATTTATCAGCCACCTTATGCTAAAATAAAATTTTATCTGCCAGATAAAACTTTTATTTTTGAATAAAACAAAATTTTTTTTTTTTTGAATTTTTGTAATTAAAACAAAATGGATTTATTTGAGTACTTAGAAGATGAATTTGATGAATATTTTAATAATATACCACATTTACGTAGATCACGCATAATTAGAATACGGCCAAATTATTATGAACTACTTGATGATGTTGATTTTAGATCAAGATTCAGATTAACTAAACCGGCAGTTAGTTATATATTGTCTTTAATACAAAATGAAATAAAAATGTCAACAAATTTGTAAATTTTAACTTAAATTCTTCAAGAACAGAAAAAATTAATATGTTTATACTTATTTCAGTTACTCTGCAATATCACCAAGAAATAGATTACTATTAGGTTTACGTTATTTTGCAACAGGGTGCTTTTTGATTGTGGCAGGTGATTTCAATGGTGTCAGCAAAGCATCTGCTTCAAGAATAGTAGACCAAGTATCTAAAGCAATAGCTTAATTAAGACCTTCCTTTGTAAAATTTTCGCCAATTTTTCAAGCACAATTTTTCTTTTCAAATGTTCAAGCTGTAGTAGACGCGAAATTGAAATCTTCCGACATTGTTGCTAGGTGTCATGATCAAACAATTTTCAATAATGCCTTTATAAAACAGAGACTAATAAATCGAGAATTTGGAAATTGTGTTACTTTAGGAGACAATAGGTTATGAAAATAAAAATTACTTATTAACACCTCTTCACACTGCCATCACACCACAAGAAAAACTTTATAATGAAGCCCAAATAAGAACAAGAAATATGGTAGAAAGAGCTCTTCCGTCTCCTCTTGACTGAAATTTACAGCCCTATCTCTTTTTTTTAACTTCTCCATTATGAAATTAAATTTTTGTTTGTTAAGTTTCATATTTATATTTTTAAAAAATTGATGTTTGAAATTTTTTATTTTTGTATTTATATTTTGTATATTTTTTAAAAATTTAAAAAAATATTTGTATCATTTTTAGTACAAATTCATCCTAAAAATATACAATTTTATAACGATTACGTTATCCAAGAGATAAAGTTATCAGCCAGATAATTTATTATTAAGTTTGACTGTGAAACAGAAACAATATTATCTAATACTTTTATCTACCAGATAGATAATCTAGAAGATAGCTATCTAGAAGTTTATCAGACAGCGGTGAAACTGGCCCTAAATAATATAATTTTGTTTAAAAAGTTTATTGTCCAATATATTACATTGTCTAACAATTCCCAACAGTTTTGATTTCCAAGAATTTTTTGTCTTTCATATGTGTTCATATTTAACCAAATATTTTAAATATGTTAATTTTTAAAAGTAATTTTGTTTTTAATATATTATTATTATTATTAATATATTTGTCTAGAATGAGGTGTAACAAACGCATTCAATTAAATGTGTTTTTTTGGATGTGTTTAATTATAAAAAAATAAAATATTAATTTATTTATTTATTTATTTATTTAATATCTCTAAAAGAGCCTTTGGGCTCGTACAGAGTTCCTATATGTTTTCTTATGATATAATAGTTAATTTGATTTAATTTAATTTAATTTAAGTGCAATTTTTAATAATTTATTTAATTTAAATGGTATAACAAAAATATATATGTATATATGTAATATGCTAATATTTACTTTGTAAAATGGCAATGGCTACATTAGATGAGAACTTTACGCTTATAGATAATCAAATTATTTAGAGTGTATAATTTTAATATTTACTTATGTACAAATTTTTACAATATTTTTTAAATGGATGATAATTTAAGGTCTTTATGTTATTTGGTATACTGTTATATTGTTTTGCACTGCTATTAAATATTGGCTCCAGTCCCTGCAAGTGGTTACTGGCAACTGTCCTAATGTGGTGAGCACTGCGGGTGTTGTATTCATGAACTTCGTTATTGGTTGTTACTTCAGTGTTAGACTTGATGTTGTTTGTGTTCATGTTATAGATGTGTAGTGTTTCTGTATAACGAATTAGGTCTTCAATTTTAAGGATTTCATATTCTTTATGCATTGAATTTGTTGAAGTACGAGTTGACAAGTTGTAGAGATTTTTTATGGTCCTATTTTGGATTTTTTGAAGATTTTTTATGTTGTTGAATGTATTTCCCCATACTCCTATACCATAGGAAATTATGGTATGGAAAAGACTATAGTAAACTGATTTTTTTTTAAAAATGTGGGAGTCTTCTTCCTAGTTTTTTTAGTAATCCGGCTACCCTGCGAAGTTTAGGTAACAATTCATTAACTTGTGGGTTCCAGTTTAAATCTTCGTCGAGTGTAACACCTAGGTATTTATATTTGTTAACTCTTTGAATTGTGTTATTATTATACTTAACATTGAAGTTGACGCTTTTTGATTTAAATAGCATTAATTTTGTTTTATTTACGTTAACTGTGAGCTTATGTTTTGACATCCACGCATATATCAGTGACATGTCATTATTCATTGCTTTTTCCAGTTCACATAAATTACCTTCATCGTACACTAATACTAGGTCGTCAGTAAATAAAAATTTACCACAGTTCAATTGCAAATTTGCTATACTACTAATGTAGCAGCAGAAGAGTGAAGGACCCAATGAATTGCCTTGTACAACTCCATATTCGATATTTTGCTTTTTACTTTTAATCTCGTCCAATTCGACATATTGGTATCTGTTTTTGAAGTCATTTTCAAACCATTTGTGTTCACTGCCCATTATCCCATGTTCATATAGGATTTTTAGTAGTGTTTTCCTGTCTACTGTGTCGAATGCCTTTGCTAGATCAAAAAATATGGCACCAACCTTTTTATCTTTACTAACATTAGTTTGGATGCATGTGACAACATCAAATAGCGCTGCACTCGTATTCGATTTCTTAGAAAAACCATATTGCGATTTGCAGAGTAGCTGGTTGTGTTGCAGATACTCAATTAATTGTTGGTTAATATGTGTCTCAAGTATTTTACTGAAAATTGAAGGAGTAGATATGGGTCTAAAGTTGTTAAAGTTCAATCTATCTCCATAATTTTTATAAATTGGAATTACTCTAGCAATTTTCAGGTTGTCTGGAACTTTACTTTCCGCTATTGTTGGATGTTTTTTTTTTAGAAAATAAAATATCAAAAATTATCATAAGCATGAAATAGAATTTATTTATTGTTGATGAATGATGATTTTCTGGAAATTTTAAATAAATAGTAAAACATTTTGTAAACAAGTAAAGAAACAGTCAGTCGGTGCAACCGACTTAGAAATACCCTACACCTATTTGGTTCAAATTTAAGGACATATCCATAAGTCATTTTAACACCATTGAAGCTGTTATTAATTTGATCGTAAGACATAGCTAACCAAATTAACTGTATAATACTAAAAACATTTTCTAATTACCCTATCTATTAAAAAATACTACAAATTCTTACTAATTTATCTATTTAAAAATATTAAAAAACAAACAAACTTGAAATAAATGAAAATATATTTATTCCAATTCAATTACAAAATGAAAAAATTCTAATTATTAAATTTTGTGATAAAAAGATAATCAAAGCATAATATATTTAATAATCCAAATTTTTAAAAATTGCAATTATTTTAAATGGTTAGTTTATATACCTAATAGAAAAGCTTATAAACGCAAAATATGCAATAAATGTATTTCTAAAATATAATTAAAAATTTACACCTTTTCATATAATTCATTTAAATATAAAAATAAATTTTACATAAATGCAGCAAGTACCTTTGAACATAGCTGAACCACTACAATTAAGTCTAGATTTCAGAGAAACATAGGACATAGGAAATATATTCATTGGCTTCGAAATTAAACTCGACCAGAACCAATTTCCATGGTACCTTCATTACTAGTAACCTACTGTTAAATTTCATCAAAATACCGGCATTATTTTTTGAGTTATGGTGTTTGTAAGATATAAGTTTGTTAGTCCTTGAACTTTTCAAGGGTTCCAGGACCCGAAATTATGGTACGATTTCGCCCATATGCAGTCCCGTCATACTTTCAATACTAGTTAACCCTTGTACACAATTGGAACGCTCTATCTTAATTTTAAGTTACTAGTTTTATTAATTTCGATGATAAGCTTTTACACATTGGGGGGTCTAAGAGAGGTTCTGAACCACCACTCCAATTAATCCCAAATTAGGGGGGCACGCAAGAAATAGTAAAGAACACCCTTGTGGCAAATTGGAAGCTTCTACATTTGTTTCAAGTTACTATCTTTATTAATTTCGAAAATATGCTTTAAGGGCCTAAGAACTGAGTGGCTGGTCCCCGATCCACTACTCCAATGGGGCCCAAATTTCAAAGACACTTACGAAATAGGAAGGGACACCCTGATACCAAATTTGGAGGTTCTATCTTCATTGGTTTCGGAATTATGAAACTGAGAACTGAGTGGCTGGTCCCCGATCCACTACTCCAATGGGGCCCAAATTTCAAAGACACTTACGAAATAGGAAGGGACACCCTGATACCAAATTTGGAGGTTCTATCTTCATTGGTTTCGGAATTATGCTCGTTTGGCCTAAATTCGATCAAAAAGTTCTAAGTTCCGAACCCATTGTCCAATCCTCACCGTACGTAATCACCGCCGTAGTTTCGCTGCCAATAACCTACAGCACAAATTTCATGAAGATAGCCTCATTAGTTGTTGAGTTATCGTGATTTTTTATATATGTTCCTTAGCCCTGACATCGATTAAAAGGTCCGGAATCCGAACCGTTGGGCTGATTTCGCCCTTATATAGTCCGCGCTGTACTTATAGTACTAGTTAACCCTTGTACACAATTTGAACGGTCTATCCTAATTTTAAGTAACTATTTTTAGTAATTTCGATTATAAGCCTTTAAAACTTGGGAGGTCTGAGAGGGGTACAGAACCACCACTCCAATTGATCTCAAATTAGGGGAACACGCAAGAGATAGTAAAGAACACCCTTGTGGCAAATTGGAAGCTTCTACATTTTTTCAAGTTGTTATCTTTATTAATTTTAAAGATATGCTTTAAGGTCTTCGGAAATGTGTGGCTGGTCCCCGACCCACTACTCCAATGGGACCCAAATTCACAAGACACTTAGGAAATAGGAAGGGACACCCTGATACTAAATTTGGAGGTTCTATCTTTATTGGTTTCGGAATTATGCTCGTTTGGCCTAAATTTGTTCAAAAAGTTCTAGGTTCCGAACCCATGGTCCAATCCCGACCTTACGCAATTCCCGAAATAGTTTCATTACTAGTAACCTACAGCACAAATTTGATGAAGATAGCGTCATTAGTTGTTGAGTTATCGTGATTTTTTATATTTGTTCGTTAGCCCTGAAACCGATTAAAAGGTCCAGAATCCGAACCCATGGGCCGATTTCGCCCATATGCAATCCCCGCCGTACTTTCAGTCCTAGTAACCTACAGTTAAAATTTCATCAAGATAGCTCCATTATTTTTTGAGTTATCGTGCCTACGGACGGACGGACGGACGGACGGACGGACATGGCTATATCGACTAAGGCGGTCACGCTGATCACAAGTATATATACTTTTCCATATCTAGCTCGCTTCCTTTAGGTGGTTACAAACACCATACCAAAGTTAATATACTCCTTTACCTATTGTATAGGTGTATAATAAAAATTAAGAAAACTATGCTTCACATTTGAATAGTAAGTTTTAATTATTCTCTTTGATGTATTGCTTGCTTTGCTTAAGCAAATAAACCAAGCAAAA